>CM030943.1:363974-378802 GCA_018136815.1 Isochrysis galbana | reverse complement strand
GCCGACGCGCCCCTTCACCGCGCAGGAGTTGGAGGATGCAGAGCTGGCCATGCTCCTGGCCCCTGGCGGTGTTGGGTGTTGGGTGAGTTGCTTCAGAGTCTACACGCATCACGCATGCATCACCAAAAAAATCAAAATTTTGCCCAAAATCTGCGTGCCTTGTGCCTTGGCCTTGGCAGCAGATTTTGCGGACAAAAAATTCCGTCCTAGAAACTAGGACCACGTCCTAGAAAATTCTTGGATTTCTAGGACTCTGCCGATCATGCCTTCATTGTAGCCCATGGTGAGCTTATGAGACATCCCATCACCTGGAGCAAACCATCTCCACAACCCATTCAACCTTAGCTCTCCCCATGACCAACTCTGCGGAGCTTGTCTTTGCTTACTTTTGCTACCACATTCAGCATGCGGTGCTGCACTCGGGCGTCCGCTCGCACCAGAAGAGTTTTATTTTAGACCCTTTGGAGCAGTAGGCTAGCGGATTGGACACTTAGATGACAAAACCAAGCTTGGTGGTCACTGAAGGTCTCAAAGAGGGCAGTCAAAGCAACATTTTTCATCTCCTGGGGACCATGGGTAGAAGAGCTCCCCATTGGGTGGTATCAGCCATTTCCATTTCTCCCGGTTCTAGGACAAGCAGCAATTCCGACCAGGTGACCCGCAGACACGTCACAAAACTTGGTGTTGCTGAGGGAATGGTGCCTAGGTACACTTGGAACATTTAATGAGGACATGCATGTGGTAACTCAATAGCCAAGGTTTGGGACAAAATAACATGGTATGCTCATGTTCTCACCTAGCAAAGTCCGTCCTAGTTTCTAGGACTGGTCCTAGAAAGCTGGGTACCTTTATCCGTTTGACCTCAAAATGTGGGGTGCTCAACATCTCAAAACTTTGGCGGCGTATGCCAACACGAAGTCCGAGGCAGCAAAGCTGACAGAGTATGAGGGGACCTCTTGTTGGGGTTGGGGCCCGCAGGGAAAATGCACGGTGATCTACAAAAATCTGCGAAGGATACTACTCTAGAGGCGTCTTTGTTTGCTAGTCGGAACACCGAGTGATATCGACATGGCACACGGCGTGTGTGGTGTCTTGGTGTGTGGCTCTCGTGCATAGTGTATAGGCCTAGGTAGAAATATGTAGTTTTTCTTGCCCAAATATGTAGTAAAAATATGTCGAAATATGTAGGAAATCCGCCCAAGTATGTAGAAAATATGTAGTGAAAGAATGTCCCTTTCCCTTGCCGCTCCCACTCCGCCCGCTCTCCCTCTCGCTCTCCCTCTCCCTCTCCCTCTCCCTCGCCGCTCGCTCTCTTTCGCTCTCGCTCTCGCTCTCCCTCTCCCTCTCCCTCTCTCTCGCTCCTCCTCTCGCCCCGCGCGCTCTCGCGAACTCCCACTTGCGACCCTCCCCCCCCGGCGTAACGTCCATAATTAGTATGTAAACCCCCTCCGTACGCCATGTACGCGCCCAAATATGCAGTAAATATGTGAACCATGCACAAATATGTGATCGATGCATCGGCTCAGAGTTCTCAATCAACGGGGACGCACGATGTCGACGCTGTGTGCGAAGAGGTTGACGAGTGGAAGACCTTGGCGCACGACATCATCCAAAAGTTCAAGGACGAAGAGGGCATCATCAACGAGTTTGCGCTCATGTGGTCTGTTCGCGACCGATTCCCCTTGCATTTTTGCGTGTTTAAGCAATGTGCCTCTCACCTGCACCACGAGGCCAATGTGGAGCAAATCTTCTCGCTAGCAGGTCGCATCTCCGACCCCAACATGATGCCCGAGAGGCTGGCCGTGCTAACGCGCATCCACTTTAATAAGAAGACCTCGATGCCCACGATGGCTGCGATCCGAGAGAGGTATTTTAAGAAGTTTCGCAAGGCTGGGGAAGCGTTTGTCGATGAGTTGGTGGATGTAGCCGAGTATGAGTAGTAAGTAGTAAGTGTGGTAGGTCGGTGAGCGTTGGTGCATGTCGGTGACCAGGCGAGCGGGCGTTCGCAATGTGCTGTGCGTGCTGCGCCAGCGCCAGCCGTAGTCGAGTATTATGACTATTTTAGTCATGGGCTCGCCACTATTAATTATACCTTGATTAGCAGCCTTCGGCCATTAATCAAGACATAATTAGAGCAAATCTCATGTAGTCATAGTCAATACTCAACTAAATAGTGTATTCAAGGTGAGGGTTGGCGCCGCGACCCATAAAAATTTGTTAAAAATTTAAAATTTACTCGTAGTACCTCTAGACGTGCCTTCTCAGGAGAGGCTGGTTGAGGCTTGCCCTCCCCCCCCCCCCCCAAGAAGAAGAAGACAGCCCCTCCTCTCCGCCCAAGTTCTTCCCTCTCGGTGTACATACACACCTCTTTATAAGAGAGACGTAGAGCTAGCCTCTTTCTCCCTCTCTGTCGTCCGCGTGCGCGGGGTCGGCGCGCGAGACGGCCGCCGGCACCGCCCTCTCTGCCCAACAACCCCACCTCCAACCATGTGGGTGGCGGGCGTGCATACCGACGCGCCGCCCGAGCTGCCTCACTCATGCTCGAGTGCTGAGCAGGCGGAGGTCGAGGCCGAGTGCTCGGCTCTCTTCTCCCTCTTCTACAGTGAGGAGGGCACTCTCGAGCGCACGCGTGTCGTGCTCGGCACATCAGCACATCTCGCTTATCTCCGCGACGGTGTGTGCACCCTAGGCCCGGGCTACGCGTCCCTCGACGCATCACGGCCGTGGATCGCCTACTGGATCGTCCACTCGATGGTCATACTCGGCTCTCCCCCTGGCGAGGCGCTCGCCGCAGCAATCGTCAACTTCCTCGGAAGATGCATTGATCCCGAAAGCGGCGGTTTTTGTGGCGGGCCGCATCCCGGCCAGTCCGCCCATCTGGCGCCCACGTACGCAGCAGTCAACACGCTGGTTAGCCTCGGAACGCCTGAAGCCTATGCGACGGTTCAGCGAGCAAACCTCCGCAGCTTCCTACTGAGGATGAAGAGGGCGGATGGCGCATTCACTATGCATGATGACGGCGAGGTCGATGTGCGCGGCGCGTACTGCGCCCTCTCTGTCGCTGCGCTCACGGGCGAGCTAGACGAGCACCTGGCAGCCGGCACGGCTGAGTGGTTGCTCGGCTGCCAAACATATGAAGGCGGGATCGGAGCCACACCGGGGGAGGAGGCGCACGGGGGCTACACTTTTTGCGGTGCGTCCCGCGGTGCCTGGCCTTGCCGGCTTGTCGCTAGGGCCACCGCGCGGCCACTGACCCCGACTCTCTCCCTTCCGCACCGCTGGTGGTACAGGTTTGGCTGCGCTGGTTTTGCTAAGCGAGGCACACAAGCTGCGGCTGCAATCACTCGTGGCTTGGCTTTGCCAGCGGCAGATGGCTCACTCGGGCGGGTTTCAGGGTCGCACGAACAAGCTCGTCGACTCGTGCTACTCGTTCTGGCAAGGCGGTGCCTTCCCGCTCGTGCAGACAGTGTTGTGCAGTCTAGGCCAACTCGCGGCTGACGTTGATCTGTACCATGCACCTGGCTTGCTTGACTATATTCTCGTGTGCGCCCAGACGCCGCATGGCGGTCTGCGCGACAAGCCAGGCAAGGGCCGTGACTACTACCACACATGCTACTCGCTTTCGGGCCTCGCAATTGCCGCCTCCGCGCACTCGCTCGAAGGTGTACCGCGCGAGTGGATCGAAGGCGTTAGGCTCGTCAATCCCGTCTTCAACGTCGTGAATGAGCAAGTTGAGACGGCTCTCCGTCACTTTGGTCAGCGAAACACTGCCAAGGCATAGGCTGCGGACGCACAGGTGCCGCGGCGATTTCTAATGAGAAGTGCACATCGCGTCGTAGGCACTGGCATGATTTAAATCCTTGGAACCGGATTGGTCATAGGGCGTGTGCTTATGGATTTCCTGTAAGCAGAGCTATCCACGAACAGGCTCATGTTTGTCGTGCGACGAGATAGAGGTGGCGACAGGCTAGTAGATTATGTCAACATATTTTTGTTTATTCTCGCTTCGCTCGCGGCTATGGGACTCACTCTAGTAGCCACGCCCTTCCCCCTTCTTTCCCTCAACCTACTTTTATAAATAGGGGTCAATAGGGGCCTTGCGCCGCCCCCTCTCTCCATCGCGGACACCCCCAGGGGTGGGCCCGCACAATCAACAATCAAACACAGCCCACAGCCCCTGCCCTTTGGCAGGGGCTGGGCAATCACCACACTGGTCCAGACCCCTAGTGGGCGCGGGCCGTGATTCGCACTCCCACGCCCTGCGTGGGCCTGCCCTCGAGCTGCCCCACCCCCCCTTCCCTGGTCGCCAGGCAGACAGATGCCTCTCGGCGGCTCCCATGGCCAACGAGGCAAGCGTGGGAGAGGCAGGAGGGGCCAGGGGCAGGGGCTGAGCCCCAACCTCCACTGCCCCCTGAGCTGCCCTGGCTGGCACTCTGGGAGCCCCCAAAGGACCTATGAGAGCAGGCCGTGGCGCGCCGCATGGCGACGCGCCGCAGGGACACAGGTGGAGGAGAACGGAGAGAGGGAGAGGGGGGGTTTGCACCCCCCCCGATGGAGTGCGGTAAGAAACGGGCCCCGTTTGCGTTAGCAAACGGGCGAGGGGGGGCGGCTGGCGACAGGAGGAAGAGAGGAAGGGAGTGGCTCAAGACTCAAGACGTCCTTGTGGCAGGTATCGGGGGGCGCAGTCATTTATTTCTTCGAGGACTGCTCGCGGCGCGAGCTGTAAGGGCCGTTCTGCTTCTCGACGAGAGGTCCCTTCCCCCCCCCCCCTCGGCGCTGAGGGCAGCGAGCGAGAGAGAGAGAGACAACGAGCGGGCGGCCGCCCCTCTCCCCCCCCGCTTGCCCTCACTCTCTCTCTCTAAAGTAAAGAGAGGTCGGATTCCCCACCTCCCCCGCCACCTCTCCCTCCCTCTCGCACCGGATCGATCCCCTCTGTAATCCCTCCCCCCCCCCTCCGCACACTGCCGCCGCGCCCTGATCTCCGACGGGGATCACGACGCGCGGGGGGGGAACAGAGAGAGAGAGAGAGAGAAGAGAAGCCTTTCATCCGCTCTCTCTCTCTCTCCCTTCCCACCTCCCCTTCATCTCTCCCCCCCCCCCTCCCGTCTCTCTCTCTCTCTCGCTCCTCTCCTCCTTCCCCCCCCCCCCCCGCCCCCCCCCTTGGGCCGCCCGCCCGCCGCCCCCTCGTCTGGAGGCTTACGTGTTCCCCGCGGCCCCCCGTCTCGCCCCTCGCCGATGCTGCGCCTTACCACCCTGCTCGCAGCCACCACCGCCGCCGTCGCCGGGCCGGTCGAGCTGACACCCGCGAACTTTGACGAGCTGGTGATCAACTCAGGCAAGGCAGCTTTCGTCAAGTTCTTCGCCCCGTGGTGTGGCCACTGCAAGAAGCTGAAGCCCGACTGGGACGCGCTCGCTGAGGTCCACGAGGGCTCACAAAAGGTTCTCATCGCTGATGTGGACTGCACCGCTGCGGGCAAGCCGCTTTGCGAAAAGTATGGCGTGCGCGGCTACCCTACCCTCAAGTACTTCAACCCGCCCAGCGAGGATGGTGAGGACTACAAGGGAGGACGCACGCTCGCTGAGCTGAAGAAATTTGCAGAGACTGAGCTTGGGCCAGGCTGCTCTGTCGACATGATGGAGAACTGTTCCGAGGAGCAGAAGAAGGAGCTTGAGACCTACATTGCCATGCCAGCTGAGGAGCGCAACTCGATGCTCGAGACACTGAAGAAGGAGGTTGCTGATGCGGAGGCGGCACACGAGGCGCTCCTTAAGGAGCTTCAGGCATCCTACAAGGCATCCATGGAGAAGGTTGAGCAGCTTAAGGAGTCCGCTGCCCCCAAGATCAAGCTGCTCAAGGCGGCCACTCCCTCAGTGAAGCCGGAGGCAACAAAGGATGAAGTCTGAGTCATCATTCCACGTAGCGTGCCAATGTGCACTGGTGTAGTTGACGAGTAAGCTGCTGCTATTATTTGTGTGATCTTGGTGGCCAGCCGCAATATCCCTGCATCCCCCGACGATGGCATCTGCTCATTGCGGATACCACGCGACGTCGACGTGCACTACCACAACCTGGTGCTACCCATCGGCCCTTTCCCCTCACTGCCCCAATCATTTCGGACACACCGCTACACCTTCGCTTACAAGTTTGGTTGAGCATGATCATCTCTTTTCTTTCTTTCATTTCTTCTCGACCGCAATGCTCTCATTCTCGGCTTCAATGGCCGAGGTTAGGGGTACCTTATCTTCTACCTGCTACCTACAACAAGGAGTGCTCAGGCCGTGCTCGTGCTCCCCTCTTTAAGCTTTAAAATGAGCCATGATGTAAGATGTTCTCTATGCTCTATCTACTACATGTACACGCGATTGCTAATAAAGGGGGTTCAACACTCAATTTCGAAAATTTCTGACGTAAAGGGAGCATTAATCTTACGGCTATACATACATTTTGTAGGGCCGTACGTCAACCAGGGGCTTTATAACTACTAGTATAAGGGTAGGCTGTAGGCTGCATTTTTTGACCATGGCGCCAAGACCGGAAGCGTTCATTTATCCCCATCCCTGCTAGCACCTTTTGTTGTCACCTGGAGGTCACTTGACTCAACTTGACACATCACACATGTGTTGAAACACACACGTGGTCTTACTCCGTTCACATTCACTCAATTTGGGTCGATATCTCGTTGAAATCAGCACCAGCACGGAGGCCGCTCACGTCGACCACAGCGTTGGAGGGCCACTGGGGACTGGAAGATGGACAAGATCGTGGGCATGGTTCGGCGCGCCGGCACCAACCACGTCGCGGTCCGTTGGGCTGATTTCGGGGCTGAGGGCGACACCTGGGAGGCAGAGGGTAACGTCTACTCCCAGTTGCCAGTTGCTCCGTCAGGTATCAGGTCGTCAGGTCTCGGCGACCTGATACCTGATATCAGGACCTGATATCAGGTCCTTGTATCAGGTAAGTAATGTTATAATACACTAGTATAATAAAAAAATCTTCTTAAAAATCTCCGCTACGTGTGCGACATGAGGCAGTGTGCTTGTGGACCTCCCTACCGCCCACCCTTAACCCCTAACAACCCCCTTCCCCTTCCCCAGTTCCCTCTTTAGCGGAGAAGCTGGTTCCGGGGAGACCGCGCGCGCTGCTTCGGCCAGGGGTTGGAGAGAAGGGGGCGGGAGACTATGGCTTCTCCTTTGCTCCGGCTCGGCTTGAATTTCCTTCTCTTATATCCCCTAGCGTCCCTCTTGCTGTCCGCTGGGGTCTCTATTAAGAGAGGTTAAACTACTCTAGGCGATGTTGCGCATATCCAGACCTCCCGCCGCCTGCCGGAGGTCTTCCGATATTTCTAGGTTGAAGTCTTTATCCACCGCGTAGAGAGGGCTTATCATTTTCTTAATATGTTTGTTGCTCGGGGCGTGTAGCCCCATATTTTCTCGTTGTTTCTTTAGTCGCTGAAAGAATCCGACTTTCGCCGTTACTAGTAAGTGGTATCTCGCAAGGATCGTGCACTTTTGTGGTCGACGTCGATCTCGCACGAGCGCGAAAACGTTTTTGGGTCTGTGTGTTGAATGGCGTCGAAAATGTGCATATTTCTCATTAGATTCTGCCCAATATACCCATTTCCAGTAGCATATCCTAAGATCTCGCGATAAAACCACAATCTTGACTTAGTGAATTTTCACCCTTAGAAGTTAAAAGCCCTGTTTGACCGCCCTAGTGTTGGGGGTGTTGGTGTTGTGGGTGGTGGGTGGGGAGGTGGTTATTACATCTAGAGCTTGAATGTATATCGGCATGAGACTGTGGATTGCTACTCCTACTGTCATATAGGTAAAGGTAAGGCGCATATGGCAGATTCTACCTTGCTTGGCGCGCGCACCGCGCGAGCTCCGAACTCAATGTGAACGTAAACGCAGCCGCAAACAGTACCCGACATGACCAGCCGCATAGGGATTTTCTTACGAACCAGTTTTTTATCTATCTATGGCGGGGACGCTCTTGCGCCATAGAGCTTTCTTAGCTCATGGACGGCCAATTTGCTTCTATACTTTCCTTAATGGGGTGGTTTCTTAACTCTTTACTGCCGGAGCATGCAAATGGATGCTTCAAACGACATATTTCGTCACTGCTCGCCAACGCCTTGACGGGTGCCCATGAGGTGCTGGGGGAGCCTCAGGGACATCCTTCCCCACATTCCCACCCATTTTCAACACAATAGCAGGTCGAGATTGTAGTGTGGAATTATGGAGAAAATAGGCCCAGGGGCGAAGCAGCCATTTGGATGCTTCAGTTTACCAAATAATCCACGTGTGCACGTTAGAAAGAGGTGTGAGAGGTTGAGGGGAGGGCGGCGCGGCGCAACGGAGTGGGACTGGGAGGTGGAGAGGGGAGAGGGGGGGGGGGGGAGGGGGGGGGGGATCGGGAAAAATTTGATCATCTCTTTCTTTGCGGAAAGCGTCGCTTATATCGTTGAACATGTCTTCCTCTCTTCTCTCACCTCAAAAAACGAAACTTCGAAGCATCCATTTGCATGCTGCGCTCCCGGCAGTAAAGAGTTAATGTTGCACCCTTACTGTACACAGTGGACAGTGGTGATTGATCTAAGATCTAAAGTTAAAAGGCGCGTCCTTCCCCCCCTCTTCTCGCGCCGTCGCCGCCGGCGTCTGCCCCTCTCGCCCTCCCTCTCCCCCTCTCGCTCTCTCGCCCTCTCCCTCTCTCGCCCTCTCCCTCTCCCTCTCCCTCTTGCTCTCTTGCCTGCCCTCTCGCCGTTTCGCTTACTCGCACTTCCCTCCATGTCGCTCAACCCGTTCACGGCGCAGAGGAAGAAAAGAGAGGAAAAGCTGGAGGAGAAGCTCTCCGAGCTCAGAGCGCTTCAGGAGGCTCCACCTGCACAGTCGCAGCCGGCCTCCTCGTTCTCTCCCTCGAGCTTTTCCTCCAAGGAAAATGATTACGAGGCGGAGGATTTCTCCAAGTACTTGCCCGCCTCGTCGCAGGTGGAGCAGAGCCCGCCGGTCTGGCAGACACAGCCGGGCAAGTACTACGAGCCGCCCTCGCGTGCGCGCCAATGCTTTTCCAAGATCCAGTCTGCGTTTATGATCGGTGGCGCGCTTGGTGGAGCCGTCGGCTTTCTCTACGGCTCATACGTTGCCATCAAGGCGCGCAACGTGATCTATCTTCCGATCGCAGTCTTGCAAATTGGAGGCGCATTTGGCTTCTTTTTGGGATGTGGCACTGTCATCCGTTGTGACGAGCGCAAAGCTGTGAAGATCGACGACACGTGCAACTAAACGCAAGGTCGTCACAGCAATGGAAAGCAGCATCATGAACGGCTGTGACATATGCGCCTCCATGTTGAACAAGTACGGATGCTTCGCGCTTGATGGAGTTTGCTGCATTGGGACAACGTGCTCGAGGTGACTTGTGGGACATCATTGAATCGTGTAGGGCGTGTTTTCCAACACTTCAATGACGCCTTGCGCGACCAACATGTCGCCGCAACCGCTCGATGGTTACACCGAGACGCTTGTTTGTTTGCAAACAATCGTTGACTTGCCAATTCCCTAGTGAGATCTACAACTTGGTGTATGAAGAAGATTGGATTTGGATGCGGTCACGAAACAGCTCTCTTGTAGGTGGTAATGAAATGACTGTGCATTCACGATTTGATGAGCTATGATTGACTGACCATGTGTCGGATGGTGATGAGAGGCGGTGTGTGCGGCGGGTAACTGCGGGCGAACGGGACCCATCGACCATCGAGAGCGGCGGGTGGCCCAGCCGACAGCCGGTCGGCGCGCATTCTGTTGTGCATACTAGCTACGATGTAATGTAAGGGGGGGGGGGGGGGGAATCTTGAAAATTTCCCCGCTACGTACTCGGGAAGAGGCAGCATACTTATCCTGCTATTTGTTACGACCCATATACCATCCATCCTTACCTAGCCCTAGCCACTTCCACTGTGGCGGACTAGAAGGGTGGGGCAACTACTCATGGGCGATATACGATCTATTTTTTCCGTTTGAAAGGTGCGGGACTTCTACCGTCCCCGCTCTGACACTTGTGACTTCTACTGACCTCCCACCCCTCCCCGTCAAAGGCGCGGGACTTCTACCGTCCCCGTTGTGACTACCCCCCCCCCCGGGGGGGGGGACTATTATAGGGCAGTCAACACCGTCAAACAGGGCCTTTTAAGTACTAATATTGGGGAGGTCGACATTTTTGACCGTGAGCGGAAAGCCCCGGCGAAAGCGGCTCGGAGGGTCTCCCCGCCTTTTCAGAATCCTCGTCCGAAAAGACGGTGTGAAGTCCCGTCCGACCCCCCCCCCTTGCACACGCTCTGGCGGCTCACACGAGCCGAACTGGACGTCGCTCCCACTGACCACTGAGAGATGTGTTTCTTTAGTCTAAAAGGTGCCTACACACCTCTTAAATTAGGGGTCCGACGCCCCATATTGCCTATGAAGCAAATTTCAAACCCTGGTGCCCCAGCGATGACGTCCGCGCATGCTACATACGCACCACACACAGCTCGCACACGGCCCATTCGGCTGTCACAGGATGCTCCTTGACTGTCCCGACCCTCGCCACGTCGGAAGACATGCCAGGCCAGTATACCCGAGTACGAAGAAGACCGGACATACGAGAAACTCCGAGGTGACCGGATAAGGGCCACCCGGCCTCGGGCCGCGCTGCCGGAGCAGCGCGGCCCTTGCCAGGGCGAGAGGGGCCTCTGCCATAAGGCATGCCCAATGGAAGGGTGGCTGCATGAGCCTGGCATTGATGGGGTGCTTCCAGCAGCCTGCTGTCCCCCATGGGGGAGGCCAGCATGGCTGCCATGGGTGGTGTGGCCGGGGCCACGGGCCGTGTGGCGCGACCGGAGTCGCACGCACCTGCTCGGCCTCGGTGGGCGGACGCGGCCGCTTCGACAGCGGCTGCTCCATGGGCGCTGGTGGGGCGCCCTCGGCGGGGGGCCTGAAGGAGAGGGGAGTCGCGGCGGCGCGCTCCATCGCGTCTAAGTATAAACTTAGTTGCCGCCAGGGAGAAGAGGTTGCTCTTCGGAAATGGTGTAGATGAGCTCGTGCTCGTCGGGCGCGGTGCGCGAGCAGCGGCTCGCTAGTCGCATGAACCCAGACATGTGTGGCCCTCGCTGGAGCGATGGCGCAAGAGAAGACCGAGGAGTCGACCATCGGGGATCGGTACACGCCGCCTGCCACCGGAAACCCTGCGAACACTGAGCCCCTAAGTAGAGCACGCGCGGGGACGAGCCGCAAGGCAAGTGAGGGGGGGTGTTAAGGGATGCGGGCGCGGCTGTCAAGTAACTATGCAGGGTCGCGCGCGCGGCGAGAATATTAAGAATTTTTTTATTATGGTAGGCACACAACTTCCTATGCATGGCTAGACCTCGGGACACAAGGAGTCTCGGGCAGAATGTGCACGGCAATTTAGCCGATGGGCATCATGGAGACGTGCGTGTGACGCTTGGTTGGGTCGAAAGCCACATCATCATTCATCATGGGACGAAAGTTTAGTGACACGATGCAAAGAAGGGACAAGAGAACTCGAAAGTGGTATCAAGGTGAAAGCAGAGTTACTTCCAACAATCCCTCTGCATTAATTAAGACGGTGGAGCGGTTGCGTCGCTGATCTCCATCGTGGCGCTGAGAGGGGTGCCGCCAGGTTCTGATTCCTTATCCTGCCGAATCGGCTGGTATCGCGCGATTGCTCTCTGCAAGAGGCGGAACTCGCCCGCGCGCTCCTTCTCCACAACATGTGGTAGGATACGCTCCTCCACGAACGTGGAGCGTTCTGCCTCCACATCAGCGAAGTCGAGTGAGGCTCGTCCCTCTGGTTTCTTCTTCTCATACGCCTTGTACCAGCATCGCCGCAGCACAAGCGCGCAGGATGGAGCTTTGGGTATTCCCACCACACGTGTCTTGCTCAACGCGTACAGGATGGCTGTGCGGGCTGCCGTCGTCAAGTGGCCCGCTGACTCCTCGGCCGACACATCACCATTGCCCGGTGCGCCGTTGCCCGGTGCACCACTTTCGAGAGTGAAGTTGTCGATGGCACTGCTCGCTGCGGCCGCTACCATGGTGGTCATCTTGCGAATTTGATGCAGCATGAACGACTGGCCGTGATACAACAGCGAGACGTAGTTGACGCCGTCCATGCACCGCTGGGGGCCAACACGCGCTGAAATGATGAAGCGTTGCATCGACCTGTGCGGAAGGAATCACAGGAAGCAGACGATGACAATCCAAAACTAGAATAACGAATTTGTATACTAGAATCATGCACTTACTTGTCCATGGCACCATTGGGCCCTTTGGCATCAGTGAAGTTGTGGAAGTTGTGTGTTCCCTGTAGTATTGAAAGCGCAGCATTGACACGCTCAACCTCTTCCTGGCTGAGCGGCCTGTCGCCTTCCCTAGCCTCTTGTGTGATTGCCCGCCCGATGTCGACATCCGTCTTAAGAATCGCCGGGTCAGGCGGCCGCAGGCAATAGGCTGGAATGAGATACTCGTACTCGCGTGAGGTGCAGCCAGTGTGCGCGCAAAATTTGTTGGTGACACGGGCAATGCCGAGGACCCGCACGTCGTCGCAGTGACGCGCGAGCTCCTCGTTAAGTGCGGCGAGCGTGGGCGCAGTGTCGACATCATCACCATCTACCGCCTCGTGGCCGTCAACACGCTCACCGGCTAAAAGCATGAGCTTAGCCGAGATGATCTGGCCAACCGCATGCACACCCTTGTCAGTCCTGCCAGCACGCGACCATGAGATCTTCTGGAGCGTGCCGACATTGTCATCTGAGATGGCTCCAACGGCATGCAGAGCGCGTTCCAGCACATCCTCAATCGCGTCCGCGCCAGGATTGCGCTGCAGACCCTGGTAGCGACTTCCGTTGTAGGCGACAAGCAGTGCGACCTTGCGCTTGGCTGCAAGCCGCGGTCGCTTCCCTGGAGCACTCGCGGCCTCTGGCGCACCGCGACGCTTGGGCTGGCGCGTCGCAGCGATGTGCACCACGTCGCCCATCGCCAGACGCTGTCACGCTCCGCCAAACCTCCACCCCCCTCTCCCCTCGTCCACACTCTCTTCCCCACCCCACCTCAAGTTCCACGGCCAACCCCTCCCACACCCGCCCGGCGGCTCCCTCGAGTGCCAAGGTCGCGTTCCGTCGAAAGAGGACCACATGAATTTATATTTTTATCCTACGGAGAACTATTGTTATAGTTTTAGCGATGGAGCGCGCGCCGACCGCTCCCACCTCCCCGCCCCCCGCCGCCACGACGCCCAACAGGGCCCGACCAAAGCCGCCGGAGCCGAAGCGCTCGCAGGCCGCTGCACCAGCCGACCTCAACGTCGACATGGCCCCGCCTCCTTCTCCCCCCACCTCCCAGGCAGCCACAGAAGCACAGAAGCACAGAAGCGGGGGACAGCCTAGATGTTGAACACAGTGAAAATCCTTGCAAACACAGTCAAAACCCTTTGTGTTTGGCCTCGGAACAAACACAGTGAAACACAACATATCTTTTACCTTGCCCCCCCGTTGCCCCCCCGCCCCCCGCGCCCTCGTGGCTCTTGGCGTCAGTGATGGTCCTAGCTGGAAACACGGCCGGGGCTTCTCCAAACACAGGAAACACAGTCTGTGTTTGGGTTTCGTAGAAACACAGCCAAACACAGTCCCAAACACAGCGGGACAGCGGGACAGCGGGGGGTCTCTACCTCTATAACTCACAACTATCTCTTCTAAGTATAGTGTATAGTGCTTTGTATATTGTAGTAGTATAATATATGCCCCGCGCCCCGCGCGCGGCTCCGCTGCTCCGCTCCCCGCTCCTCCCGCGCGCGGCCCCGCGCTACTCTCCCTTGTGACCGTGCGCGCGCCCCCCCCTACCTCTCCCTTTCTCCTCCCTCATCCCATGTTCAACCCCATTGTCGACCGTGCCTTGCGCGCGCGCGCGTGCAACGACGTGGCAGGCGAGGCAGACCGTGCCAACATCTCGCGGCAGGAGAGGGCACCCACGGCCGCTGCGCCCCTCCAGTGGGCCGTGCTCCTCAATGGAGCGCGAGGCGCCCAGCAGCTGGCCCATCTGCAAGACGACGACGTGGCATGTGAAGAGGTAGGGCTAGGGCGGTCAAACAGGGCTTTTTAAGTACTAATATTGGGGGGGGTCGACATTTTTGACCGTGAGCGGAAAGCCCCGGCGAAAGCGCCTCGGAGGGTCTCCCCGCCTTTTCAGAATCCTCGTCCGAAAAGACGGTGCGAAGTCCCGTCGGACCCCCCCCCCTGCACACGCTCTGGCGGCTCACACGAGCCGAACTAGACGTCGCTCCCACTGAGAGATGTGTTTCTTTAGTCTAAAAGGTGCCTACACACCTCTTAAATTAGGGGTCCTACGCCCCATATTGCCTATAAAGCAAATTTCAAACCCTGGTGCCCCAGCGATGACGTCCGCGCATGCACATACGCACCACACACAGCTCGCACACGGCCCATTCGGCTGTCACAGGATGCTCCTTGACTGTCCCGACCCTCGCCCCGCAGGATTCGCCCGGGCTCGCGATTGACGAGGAGCTGGAGCACCAGGACGCCATGGCGCTCGATGCTGCTCGCTGGTCGACAAAAGTTTGTTGGCCGCTGGCGGGACAGGTGCGCTGCCGATCGCGCCCGCTCTGGCGCAGATCGACCAGGCCCATACCTACAATTCCTTTGCCGCCCCAAACGTCAGGTTCCCGACTCGTATTTCGACGCTGTGAGGCGCAGTCCTCCCTCGTCTGCTTCCCCCTCACTCGCCGCCGTCGAGGTTGAACCACTCTTCGCAAATGGATCCAC
>CM030943.1:311374-361374 GCA_018136815.1 Isochrysis galbana | reverse complement strand
ATTAAGAAGTATTTTTCTACGAGGATACTCATACTACTATAAGGCATAAGCTAGCATACCGAGACCACGAGATAACACCTCGAGACCCTCCGATACGGGTTGCATGGTAGTGTGACGGCTGTAAAACCAAGCTCTGCAAGCATTATCGCGAGTTCTTATCGCGGGATCATGATGGGCTGGTGTTCACGGAGGGCTTTGCGTCTGCATGACAAAAACAAGCCCCCATAGTGGCAGGAGGTTGGGAGGCTTGACTACTCTACAAAGCCAGTCGTGGCGAGTAAACAAGCGCACGTCGATATGATCCTTGGATCGGACGGGAAGTCCTTGAAACATGGTCGTTACAAACCCAACGAGCCGGGGCCGCGTTCCCAGACGTGACAGCTAAGGTCCATGGGCGAAATCCTATTGGTAGTACCCTCGCAGCCTCAAGAAGCTCAGCGGAAAGCTTGCTCCCACCTCTCATGTACCTCCACTCAATTCCTCCTTTGCGCGACGTAGTGCCTCCCTAGCGGCGTCGTTTGGCGAATATCCAGCGGACGTGAGTTCGGCAAAGATTACGCGGACGCGTTGTTCACACCTGGCTTTCGCGCTTGCACCATGAACATGTTCGCCATATGAAGCGATTGTATTCGAGACGTTGTCGGAGGTGGAGGAGGCCTCGATTGCCATGGGGATGGGACTTCCGTCAGTGTGCGGCATCCCCGCGGGTGGCCTGCTGCTCATCAAATGACAAGTATCAATAACTTGAGGACAGCCCAATGTTTCGACGGGGCACTGGACCAAAAGCATCTTGGCAATCACCAGGACCACCTCACTGTCTTTCTCCACAAATCCCCATCGTTGCACTCGCACGACAGCATTGTTGATCGGGTCGTCTTCCTTCCACCCCTCTCCCGCATCCGGCTCGAGCTTGACGTAGATGGCCTCCATCCCATCCGACGCACACAGGCGCCCAGGATCGCCTAATTGCACGAGCTGCACGCAGCAATCATTCGTTCGTGCATGCTGTGCAACATGTCCATCACACAGTGCTCGAATTGCACCTTCAGTTAGCGCCTCGCGTAAGTGCAAGGTCTCAGCTTCCACCGCAACCTTGAGCTCTGCTGCAGCACGCTCTGCTGCTGCCTCCGCGCGTTCTAGCGATGCCTGCAAGCGACGATGCCCAGCGACCGCTCGAGCAGCGTCATGCCGAGCCACCTCAGCACCTTCTCCGAATCCCGCGACAGCCGCCTCGATTGTGGCTGCTGTCACTGCAGCATGGGATCGAGAGACGCGCGCGCGCACAATTTTGACGGTATCTTGCCTGGCAGCGAGCACCTGCTGTGCTTGCTTTCGCGCCTGAGAACGCCAGTCCTCGGAGAGGAGCAGTGCGAAGGATTGCGGCTGCTCGCAGATGAGCCGTAAGAGTGGCAGATGCGAAGGCGCGAGCTCGTCGAGCAGCGGATACTCAACGCCTTCAAGGGTAGGCCGCGCCTTGACGAGCTGGCCACTCCGTGCCGCATCGAGGAGCGCGTTCAGAGCCTCATAGCCACCCGGGAGCGCTCTTGCCTTGGCGATCAGCCGGTGCGGTGTGGGGAGTTGTGGTGGAGCAAGGGTCAGATGCCCCGGGCCAGCTGCGACCCGTCGGGACTCGGGTGCAACGATGTGGCCAATCTGCGCTGGCATTCCCTCGAGCAGAAATTGGACTGCCAGATCGAGATTACCTCGCGCGGCAAGGAGCGCGTGTTCTGCATCCTCCCTCGAGGTGGCAGTGAGGCCAGTCAGTTGTTCGACTGCCTCGCCACCACCCTCCAACGGCTGCTGCTCAGTGGGCTCGGCCATTCACGCGAGCACACGCACACCGAGAGAACCGGGCAGGAGCTCGATCTTCCCTATCCCTCTCTCGTTGACTCCCACTCTCGCGTTCCCTGCCCCCCTCCTTCTCGCTCTCACGCTCAGCCTGCAGTCCTCACACTTGGCTCGCGGCCGCCTCGGTCCCGTACGTCTCCGCCCGCCTGGCCCTCTCTAGAGTAAGAGTATGTACTCCGTAGAACTCCAAGTCTAACCTATTCAAGACTATCGCTCCATTTTTAAGTTTTCTAGTTCTAGTATCTAGCTAGTAGTCAAGGTGTTATTTCCGACGTGGTGGCGAGGCGCGGCGGACGCGATTGGCGCGCTGGCTGCCCGGCACCCCGGCATACGCAGCTTTGGTGCTTTGCGCGGGCACCCAACCGACCCGATCGTCGAAAACGGGCTCGCAGCACTCGCATACAGCACGCCCGGTCGCAGGTCGCGGTTCGCGGTTCGAATTTGGGCTCTTTCGTCTTGCGTCTTGCTTGCGTCTTGCTCTTGGCTCTTGACCTTGACTCTGGGCTCTTTTTTGGCTCATGACTCGTGGTTTGGCCCCGTCTCGGAAACATAAGTGATAAGTGACATTAGTATCGCGGTGGTGCCCATGAGCCATGAGGCAACCACACCGTGGCTTGGGCGAGGGCGAGGCAGAGCGCCATCGCCGATCGCATCGCCAATCGTATATCGCCGGATAAGATTCTTACTACATTCATGCGCACGCACATTCACACAAACGCACGCGAAACTAATAGCAACAAAGTAAGAGCGCGCGGGGAAATTTCTGTGCCGCAAGAAAAAAAACATCTGAAGATTCCGGGCTACACGCCTACTAGTCCTAGGTTACCCTGTCACTGACACGACACCGCCCTTACATCCCCTCTCTCCACCTCCTCCCTTCCCCCCCTTCATTCCTTTGTCTTCGGTTTCCGGGGTCCGACTCTGGTGCACTACCAAGATCTGTGCCGCAAGAATGCCTCGCGCCCCGCGCGGACTCGAAACGGCCGCCAGGGAGAAGTGAGAAGCAGAGACCTCAGTATAAATATACAGAGGTTAGAATGAGCATCCACGATGCATGAGATGGATGTATCCATGATAGATATCCATCTATGATGCACATATCATGGATGTATCCATGATACGCCCTCCTAAGCGGAGTACGGGTACGACGCTTACGAACCAAACGTCGAAGAAGATTCACATCTCGCTAAGCATTTACAGAATGATTGAATCAATTGATCCAATCTTTGCTGATGAGATCAATCTCAACTTAGATGGGTGTCTGTGCTGGATTGTGGATGTGTGTGGGCCGGTCTGCACGTGTGTGTCCATCAAGAGGCGAGAGAGCAGCGATCGCTAGTTGTGTGAACAGCGGTTACTGTGAAACCGACCGCTGTTCTTGCCTCCACCAACGCGCGCCGACGGCCCTCTGCCCTCCCATCTCGAAACCTCTCTCTCTCTCCCGCTCGCTCCAATCGTGAGGAGGCGAGGTAGATCGGGGCCAGAGGAAAAGTAATATGGAGCCCGCGGTCGAGCCGGGCTCGTGGCTCGTGGGTCCCGCCACTGGTGGCCACATGATCTCAGTCCGGCTGCGACAGACGCACGTTGTGCATGTGGCGCTTGCCTCTTCCTCCAGCTGCTTGCAAGTGGCAAGCGGCAGGAGATTGCCTCGCAGACTGCGCGACTTCATGCCATTCGTCCAGAACTTGATCCTCGAGCTCGTACGCGACCCGTGCTTCCTCGACCTGCCCGCTGCAGCACTCACAGATGCAGTTCTTAAGGAGCTGTTGTGGCTCCGCCCATATGTCCTTGTCCTCGTCGAAGGCCTGCGCTTCAGGCTCTTCAGGCCAGGAGGTGAATCATGCAGCATCGACGTTGACTTGAGGCGCTGCTGCTTCTGGATCACGCCAATCACCACCCCTCTTGACATAGCCCGCGGGTCTGCTTTGCGCTGCCACCAAGTTCGGCTGTTCGACGTCCTCCAGCTGTGCCCAAATAGACCGCAGGCAGATGGTGGGCAGCTGCAAAGCCATAACATGTGTGTAGACACATCAAGATACATGGGTTTCACCGATTGGTCGTGCGAATCCTGCGATGGCGCCAGTATGGTGGACTCGGGTCTAGCTTCCCCTGTAGCAACACCGAGTGCAGTGCGAGAGCAACTTACGTTGCGGTCTGCAAGAATGACGCGCATCGCATCGGGCATGCTCAACAAAAGGCGGAGCAACAAGATTCTTCCGCACGCGGTTGCAGCCTGCGCGCCTCCTGCAATGGTCGCGGGCTCGCCCTCGTCATCACGCAAAAGCACTGGGGCTGCACCGAGAATGGCGCCAGTGTCGGCTAGAACATCACCATTCACTTCCTATTCGCATGTCGAACGGGTTGGATCACTGACCAGCATCCTCGTTTTGGGGCGTCCCGTTGCGGGGACTCCGGTCGAAGGGCTCACTTCCCGTCGTGCGTCCACGAGTGTGGTTGGCGCCGAG
This sequence comes from Isochrysis galbana, assembly GCA_018136815.1. Classification (NCBI taxonomy): domain Eukaryota; phylum Haptophyta; order Isochrysidales; family Isochrysidaceae; genus Isochrysis; species Isochrysis galbana. The sequence continues at coordinate 357,061 of CM030943.1, read as the reverse complement.
AAATCAAGCTCGGCAGCATACCATGGTACCGTTCACAGGTTGGGCCATGCCAAGTATGTAAGAGCACTACGACATCAATTGTGGCATCTTTGGCTAGACATTCGGGCGGCTCCACCAGACGAGCGAGCGCGGTGGAGAGATGCGGGATTGATCGTTGCGCTGCTTGAGGTGGTTGCTCTAGCTCCATCAGCCATTGCTGTTGCAGCGCCGTCGTCACTAAAGGGCAAGATGCCTCGTGAAGGCACGTCTTTGCAAGCTCTCGAGGATGGAATAGTGTCAAAACATTACATGCGAGAAGCCTCAACCACCAGGCCGACCTTGCTTGTCGCGGCAGGAACAGAGGATGTCGAGGGGGGGGAGGCTTTGGAGTCGGACGTTGGGGCTTGGCCTGACCACCATGAAGCCTCTTGTGCATTCCACTGCATACATGATTGCTCATCGTCGCACGCTTCATATTGGCAGTGCGCATGGATGCGCAGACGAGATATGGCTCGAAATGCTGCCATGGCAGCAGTTGATATTGCGGTGAGGCGGTCTTCCCTCGGGTCCAAAACGCATGTCAATCCTGGAATTAGGGCGTCGGTGGCGGCGGCAGCCGCGGCTAAGAGCATTCACATTTCTGAGGTCCAAGCTGAGAGCGCGAGTGACGGCTTTTGCGCTTGCTGTGCTGTGTGCACGCAGGATGCCCACACGGCTCGTGGTCAGCCCGTGCTGCACAATGAGTGTGCCTCGGCTCCTGGGCCGGCCAACAATGAGGATGCTCAGAGTCTCGCCAGTGCTCGGGGCACCGCCTCTTTTTCTGATTTGTGGTGGCTCCCTGAATCTCTCATCCTCGATGTGATCATGGGTGACGAGTTCGGAATCGGCGCTCTCGCGAGAGCCTGCGCACAACTTCTAAGAGCTGGCACGACGTCCTTACAACTGCTGTGGGCGATTCTCCAGTGGTCTTCCCTCCCACGATTCAGGGAAGCCCTCGCTGCCTCCAAAGGCTTTGACTTCCTTATTGAGATAGCAACGAGCCCGAGCGAAGCACATGTCGCACTCAAAGAATTCTCGAGTGACACGGGCAGCCCCATGTGCTTGTGGAGCGTTCGACGGTTGGTAGCAACTCAAATTCTGGCCGCGATGGCACACGAGAGTACTGGCATACCGGCTCTTGCGCGAGCGTTGCCGGCATTCCTTGATTTGCTTCTCGCCGCGCAGATGCAGTGGCCGCGCAACGCACGTGGATCCCCCTGTTGGCGTCGGGCCGTGTTCGCCGTCATCATGGCTACACGGCGATGGTTGCCTCAACCCGTACGAATGGTAGATAACTTCGTGGTCAATCACGAAGGACACGGTCTGTATGGAGACGGCATCGTAGATCATCCTGGTGCTCAAACGAGTCTCGTCTACGCACGTGCGACAAGCACCTTGTCGTTGGCGGCCAGAGATGCGTTCCGAGATGCTACCCGAGAGCCCGATGGGTCCTCTGCATTCCTGCGCTACCTTGCTGCGAGAATTTTGTCGGGTGGGCTTCGTGCTTCGTCGTCACCGATCGACCCGATTTCTTCTGGGACCATCTCCGCGGTGCGTCTCCTTGCAGATTACCTCCTCCGAGATGGTGAACTAGACTCACATGTGCACATCCACAAGCTTGTGGTTGCCCCATTAAGCACTCTATGTCAACGGCTTTTTGGCTCCGTTGCGGTCGCTGCAGCCTCGCCGATGCAAACGAATTCGGCTTGCGAATCTATGCAACTCACCAGCGCGACCCTTCACCTGGCTCATGCCCTCTTCTCTATTGGCCAATCGTCTGAAGAGCTCTATGGGCGCTGGCTCTCACTCTTCACTCGTGAGCCTGCTATGAGATTTGTTCATGAGGCGGCGGGCGTCTCTTTCTCTATGACGCCGAACTTCTTTGACGAGGCCTGCACACATTTTGGTTCTGAAGAGGCGGTCGCTCGGCTCATCCGTGACAGCCGAGCTGTGATATCACAGCACTTGTGCGACCTTGCCCACGCGTCATCAGCCGCTTCATCATTACCTCGGCCCGCATTGGCCGTCGCTCAACTTTGGGGTCCTGCTAAAAGGTATCTACTTTCGTTCTTTGTTGCGAAGGCGAACGGCAAGACGGATCTGGCCTATCGCGCTCCAAAGGAGCGCGCCGAGCATTTGGGCGATGGCAATGCCTTTCCAAGATTGGACACCTCGTGCGGGCGAGGCGAGGCCAAGTTGTTGCAATTCGTGGCACTCGCTATGGCTGCACTCACCACAAAGGCGCCGACTTTGGATATGACAAACACGCCAACTCTTCCGAGCGATTGGAGCAACAAAAGCATGAGCGATCTAGCGGAAGCATTGTGGCAATGCGGCGTTCATCACTACTCGGCAAGCGAGGCCGCGTTGCGGTCGCGTCTGGCTCCTCGGCACTCTGACGGGGCACCTCTCGGTGTGGAGTCCGGAGGTGACACCTCGCCCGATATGGGCGTTGGCGCTCCGGCGAGGGATTCCTCGTTCCATTCAGGCGAGGGCGATCCGCAATGCTGCCACTTGGAGGAGGCGTCGTTGTCAGTCGGCATTGTGATGCGTGCCGAAGTGGCAGCACGATTTTTTGATGCCCTTGGTGCCATCACCTTGCTTCGCATCCCTGAGGTCATGGCCCGCCTCTCTGCTCTCGGAGTAGCTCGGGCCCTGATCATCGAGATATCCTTGGAGCAGCAACTCCCAAGAGCGCAGCTCTCATCGACCCGGCCTCCTTATTCGGTGGATGAACCGGTCAATGTTGATTCGACACTATCCAGTGAACGTCGTGCCACAGGAAGCTCGGTTTCAGCCGAAAGGGCAGTGAATATATGCAGCGATGGGGAGGATTCGGAGGTATCCTCTAATTCGGACATCGACTCTCACTCACCTTCGCGTCATTCGTGCCCGCCATTGGGTGTTGTCATTCCGCGCCTCTCGGGCCTATCTGCTAGTGGCCCTCCACTCGCACGAACTGCAGTGCCTGCTCTCTTCACCGAGAAATGCGCACTCACTCCGAAACGGCCGCTGAGCGGCCACGGCACCGCTTTAGCTCGCTCCCCGGTGCCAAAGCTGCAGATATCTGGTATAGCCACACATCGTACAACGGCCTCATCCGATGCATCGTCTACCGGCTGCTCGTTGCAAGCGAGTAGCAGCATCGACGTCCTTGAGCCTGGCGGCACGCTTGACAAGGCCCATCCTGCCTCCGCAAAAGGGCGCCCGGTCACCCATAATGCCGCTGTGGGCAATTCTCAGCAAGGGGCTCCGCCCTTGCCTGCATCGACGACTCCACTTGCTCGGGTAGGCGCTGCCTACGCAAACCAGGAGTTTGCCTTGAAACCATTGTCTCCTTTCCTGGCCTCAGGCCGGGTCGATGCTGTCGCGCCCATTATATATGCTAGCTCAGATGAGTCAGTCAGTTCCTTACTAGGCCAAGAACTGACATTACCTCAGTATACCGCTGAACGCACCAGACGAATCTTGTACGCATGCTCGTGCGTCCATCGCTCGGTGTTGCTCTTGCTTACTTATTTGTTCGTCGCCCCGAACGGTCTTTCTCTCGATGCCGGCCTTGCAGAAGCCAGCCGGTATCAAGGGGTGATTGAGAGAGCGGGCGAGACGGAAATCTCCCAATCGGGCCATCTTGTCTTTGACGCGCACATCAACCATCCCATGAATGCTCCGCTTCTTCCCGATCTCATATCGATCGCATCAAAAAATGGGGAGGCGTATGGCGTCCTTCTTCGACTAATTTCGTCACCCGTACCCGGGCGTGCCACTTACAAAGTCGGGTCCATTATCGCTCGAGGAGCTTTCGGCGCGGTATGTGCATACGAGCCGCGCGATGGGGAGCATCGCACATCTTTAGACGTGCCACTCAGCAGGGATCGCCCCCTTGTGGTCAAATTGCTGCCAAAGGCCACGTCACGCTTTGCTCGGTCAACACTCCCGGAGATATTTGTCGAGGTGCTCTCCCTTCAGCGCTTGCAGCACACGGGTGTGGCAGTAGAGTTGATCGGCTACGGTTCGGATTCGTCTGGGATTTATCTAGTCATGCCACGCTACGCCTATACCTTACGCTCTTGGCGCCGTGGACTCGCGGTCGATCAATTCGCGGCGACCAACCCCAAGGCTTGCGATGTTTATGCTATGCTGGAGCCGATCTTAGCGCTCTACGCGCAAGCGACTCGGGCTGTGAGACAGCTGCGATCACTGAGGATTGAGCACTTTGACATCAAAGCAGACAACTTCCTCCTTGATCCCAATGGCGAATCCCATCCCGCTGTACGCAACGAGGCCATCGCAGCCAATGATATCAAAGCCGCCCAAGGCCACCGTCTCGTGATTGCGGATCTTGGTGTCGCGCGGATCTACGATGCGAACGAAGAAGGCTGCTCTCCCCGGGATCGTGGCACTGAGTTCATCAAAAGTCCTGAAATGCTCGAAGTCATTCAGCGTTCTGGACTGCGGACCGCGAGGGGCAAAGCCCAAGCGATCGACCCCGAGCCCGGCATGTTGTCATTAGCAGCCAACGTTGATCGTGAATGGGCCGTTCCCGGCGCCTGCGATGTGTGGGCGTGTGGCTGCCTCCTGTACGAGATTCTGACAGGTGACTATCTCTTCGAGGAACCCGATTGGTTCCGATTCTATCTACGTGTTACAGCTCTGGATTCAGCCCTACTCACCTCATCCAATCGGTCAAAGCTCCCAGCTGTACATGAGGGAGATATTGCCAACTTCATTTGCCGCGTTCTCGAGAGGGATCCGCGCAAGCGCATGCACATCACGGAGCTTGAGAAAGACTTCGCCAGCCTTCGAGAACGGCTTCTCAGGTCATTGAGGGATGCGGTCTAGATGTCATCGACTGTCGCCATTGCAATCGCGTCATGCATCAAACAGTCTAGGCATGCACGACTCGAAGGAGACATCAGCAGTTTGCTTTTCAACCTATTAGTCGTATGATGAAACAACTAAGTTGATACTTGGTTGCGATGAAAACCATTGTTACAGTTTTAAAAAACTTAATAATATTCTTACCGCACTTGCGGCGCATGGACCCACTATTTTAACGCAGGACACTTTCTACACCCCCATTTCCCCGGCCCTTCCCCCCCCGCCATCAGGCGGCTCCCCCCGTACACTACTAGGGGGATAGGGGTAAAGGGCTTAGATATGGTCCGATGGCCCGCGCCCCCCCCCCCGGTGATCCGTTCCCCCCTTCCTCCTACGCCTCCCGGGCTGGCGGCGGACTCTGTCTCGACGCTTATCTTGTAAACACAGGCGCGAGACTTACCGATTTTCGGTGTCGCTCCGCCCACCCCCTTCTCCGCGCTCTCTCTCCCCTCTCCTGCGGCAGAACTAACTTTATAGTCAGTAACATGGAGCGCGCCGCCGCTCCTCTCCTCTCCTTCGGGCCCCCCGCCGAGGGCGGCCCCCCAGCCCCCATGGACATCACGGATTCAGACGCCACCTTCGAACTCTCATTCCACCAAGCCGGAGACATCATAATGCAGGACACGACGGTGTACGCCGCCATCGTCGAACTTCTTCTAGAACTCGAGGGAGTTGACCCCGAGCCAGACTTCTGGGCCCGCTCGGCGAGGAGCGGGCGACTTTAACTGCGTGGAAAGCGTCACTAGAGATACTAAGTCTAGCCCGGGGGCGGCCCCTTACGCGAATTCGGGAGGCAGAGCCCTAATGAGGGCGATAGCCACGCGCGGACTTACGGAAGTTCAGATGTTAGTCAATCCCGGCCTGAGAGACCAGTACACGAGGTGCGGTCATCAGACTTACACTAGAATAGACCGCATATACGCCGCGGAATACTACTCCACGTGGAGGTGGCACAAGGCGTATATAGATTTAAGACTTTTCACGGGCATGGCAGCATCAGACCACCACCCCGTGGTGGCGACCTTTGCGATTGCCTAGGATGGATAACAACTTTACTGGTAGTAAACTTGGCGGAGATCAAAGCATGATCACACGGACGCAAGGGAGGGCACCTCGAGCAAAGTTGAAGCACAGGAAAAGCCACAGCCTCCCGCCTCCTTCTCTCCGACTCCTGGCCGAAGCAGCGCGTACGGCCTCCCCGGAACCAGCTTCTCCGCTAAAGAGGGAACTGGGGAAGGGGGAGGGGGTTGATAGGTGATATGGGTTAGGGTTGGGCCGTAGGGAGGTTCACTAGCAAGCTGCTTCACGCAGTACATGTAGCGGGAATTTTTAAGAAGATTTTTTATTGTTAGTTTGAGGACCCACAAACAAAAACCTTTTCCGCAGGAAGGGCGGAGCCGAGCCAGCCTGCTAGAGTGCAGAGTGCAGTCCCGGTAGGCAGGCGCGATCGCCCAAAGGATACGAAAGGCCAAAGGCCGAAATCTCGTCTCATATTCTTGTAAGGGAGTTTCTCTATGGTGCACTCATACTATTGTAACGAAAGGGTGGCTGCTAGGTGGGAGATGCCGTAAGTGCTGGACATGCCATGTGCACCTGCTGCCTCGCGCCATGCACGCACCAAAAAACACTGCATCTGATATGAATCAGGGGCTATTCAACATTGTCGTCGACAGGCATCATGCATTCGAGTTGTTCAAGTATACCATACACATTAGCCACTGCTGGCGTGACATCTAGTAATGCTTGGACAACATGTGGCGATGCGTTGTAATATATTGCAAGGTCTACGGCACATCTCCCACTCGCCTCATCTCGTAGAACATGTGAGGGGTCGGCGGCGATTTTGTCGAGGACCATATGTTCACCTGCCTTCCCCAGCCGCAGCAGCTGAGCTAAGCTCCATGTTGACGCATCGAGAGGGTAAGCTTCCATTAGCAATTTGATGAGTACTGCTGGTGCGCGAGCCTCCACTGCGCGATGAAGAGGCAGCGCGCCAGATTGGTCGGGCACACGTATGCCCTCTGGATAGGCTTCGAGAAGAAGACGGATAATCAAGGATGGTGCACCGGCGTGTGCAGCAAGATGCAAAGGTAACATCTCCTCCCGCCCGCGCTTTCTCGCGGAGTCAGGGGCTGTGGCCAGCAAGAGCGTCACAATTTCCGGAATGGCTCGTGAGGAGCCGGCTGCTAAATGGAGCGGAAGGCAACCATCACACGCCTTTGCCATAGCAGCAGCTGGGTTTGCACGCAGCAGGGTCTCCATGGACGACAGTGGGATGGTGTGGCACAGTGCGCCATGATGTAGGGGCAGGCGGTGGCCTTTGCTCGGGGAGCGAGCTGCCTCAGGATTTGCACCGATGACAGCCGCCATCACCTCAGGAATTGCGCCAACACTGGCTGCTGCATGGAGTGGCAGCATCTTGCCCGGACCTACAATGTGAGCGGCTTCTGGATATGCCTGTAGCAGGATAAGCAGGGTTGCAGGGGGCACGCGGCGCAAGATCGCTACGTGGACAAAGGTACGTCCAGCTCGATCTAGCAAGTGCGCCTCCCATGGAGCAGCGGCCAGCCGGGCTTGAATTGCGGCTGTAGGGGCGCTTTGCTCTAGCAGCGTGGCAAGTGGTATCTGCGCCTGCCAGCCCTCTGAACTCACCACCCTGCTCACAGCGGCGTGCCATGCAGTGCTGACCCTCCGGCAGCTGAGTAGTGTGGCGAGCGGCAAGAGCATGAGGCAGGCCTCAAGCTCATCTCCTTTAAGGGAGTGGCCATGCTCAGCGGCTGGCTCCACGACGGCCGATGTCGCGGCAGCCATCGGCGCCACTGATATTTTGGGGATCCAGCCCGCTACAGGGAGGTGCGAAGGAGTCTGGAAGGAGAGAGTTGTGCCCGACGATGTACAGTGAGGCGTGGAAGGAGAGAGATGTGGCCGAGGATGTGCAGCGAGACCTTCTGCTCGGCGCTCGCTCGCTACCCTCGCGTGCACCACGTGTACTAGTACGACGGAATAGCAATGTAGTAATAGAGTACTGTGCAGTCCCATTCGCACTAGCTAGCCGCTCCCTTCCTATCCGGGCGTCAGAGTTTTATTGTTGTGTTAGTATAACCTTAGTGCTGTGGTCCGTAGCCCTTCGACGGCAACGGAGCCCCTACCCCGCGATGGGGGTATGCGCGGTTGGCGCATGGCTCGTCCGGTGTATGTGGCTAGGAATGCTAGCTAACAAGATGTCATACGACGCTATAAGTTCTAACGTGGTACCCCCGCCGAGAGGTCACCGCAATCTCCATGACACCAGCGCGCGCGTCGACGCTCAAGGGTGCAACACATCATCGAATGGACTCGACGCATTCGATGAAAATCTTTCCTTCGAATTTGTGGCTGCCGAGCGGGCCACACGTTCCCACAACTGGTGGGACCTGGACAATATGGTCAATCTACACAAATTCTTCAGTGGTGGCCGAGGCCAGATCCGCAAGCATTCACCAGTTCAAGGGTGGGAAGGACACTTTACCACATCGAATCACTCCAAGCACCCCTCAACTCTTACTTCTACGGCTGTGGGGGTCGTGCGACGAAAGCAACGGCCGTCCGCTCTGCACCACGGCGCCGGGCAGGACGATCCTCGTCGAATCCCCCCGGACGCCATCACGCGGAAAGGTCATCCCGGGCCGGCATGGTCTCCACAACTCGCTCAACACGAGCAGGAAGACTGCCATTGCTATGGGGAAGATTCGATCTCGACGGTTCAAGATACGATCTCCCCCTCACATAACTGATAACTGCCAACTATCGTTAAAACGATAGGGTCATGGAGCGCGCGCCGCCGCCCGCTCTCGCTGCCGCTGCCCTCGCCATGATGGACGAAGAGCTCACGGACACGCCGCGGTCGCCGAAGCGACCGCGCCAGGACGACCCCCCCAGTCAGGTGGGCACAGGAGCCGGCGGGCCGCGCCCGCGTAGCATCATGAACGACGCGTGCAAAGCCGACATGCTGGCAACAGCCACCCGCGTTCTGGAAGCTGGCGCTAAACAACATCCGTGAACTAAAACTCACATCGTTAAATGTAAGTAGAGAAGGAGCACTCTCACAACCCATGTGGGGTAGCCCAACGCACCCGGGACCTAGTATAAACCCCAAGTGGGCAAAGCTATGGAATAAGCTCGAATGCAACACCATACACAACGTATTCAAAGACCACGCGGCGACCGCGCCTTATAGCAGCGAAGAATGCACGCAAAATACCTCAGGAACAACGACACGTATATACAATTTCAGGGGGAATATATCCCAAGAGACAAATTCTTAGAAACATGGGACACAATAGTCAAACACGCCACGACGTTGGCGGCCCCTGGAGGCTCCTGGAGGCCAGCTCAGGGGGCAGAGGAGGCTGGGGCTGGGCCCTGGCCACGCCAATCGAGCAGGCCGCGCGCAGAATCCTCGTCTCAGTCAGCCATCCGTGGCGCCCTTTGAACGTTGACGTCTGACGTCGCCGAGGGAGCGCCGCCGCCGCCGCCGCCCCCACTTACTGGGCCGTCGCCGCCGCCGCTTTGGCCGATGCTTACTTGAGGCCTGGCGGCGGACTGTCAAAGCCCCCGTCTCAGCTGCCCACCGGATGTTGATGGACGCCGCGTCGGCTCCGCGGTCTACGGCTCTACTTGACTTCTGCGTCAAGTATTGCCAAGACCTTGGTGTGCTTCTTCGCTTCGCGAGCTCCGCGTGCCCGGAGTGCTTTCGTTGCGCCGTCGCGCGTCACAACAGCATAAAGTATTTCTAATGCCACCTGCCAAGGCCACCACCCAGCGGCAGAAAATGATTTCAGCTCTGGGTGGTGGGTTCCCGCGAGATGCGCTATGAGGCGCTCTGGCAGGATCTTGGCCTTTCCTGCCCGCCGCAGCGTAGAGCGCCACGACAAGGCCCGTCCTGAGGCCATCCACGGGTCTCGCCTCATCGATCAATGCCGGATCTGGCACTGTCCGAGAGAGGATGGCCGCGTAGGCAGCCTCAATGCGCAGGCTCGTCAGCCACGCGTGGACGGCCGCGTTGGCGAGCTGGTCCTGGTTCTCGATGCCGAGTTCGAGAGAGGGCGAATCCTGCGAGGGGCGGGTCGGGATGGTCGGGATGGGGCCTCTGGTAGCCAGGGTAGCCGCGTGCGCTCGCTGTGAGGAGCTGGGCGGTGGGCTGCGCGGGCAATGATGCCAAAGGGTCAGGGGGTGGTCGGACTGTCGGCAGCCCGACACGGCGCTGCATCGGGCGGGAATCAAATGCCGATTGTAGCTTAGATATAAAGGAACCGATCCCCCCGCGGGCGCGACCGCCCATTCTTTACGGGTAGAGCGTGAGCGCGCGTGACGGAGGGGGAGAGAGGGGGGGCGAATCGCACCATTTCTTGGCGAAGATTTTCGTAGCGTCAGGTAGCCCCCCCGGGAGGTTTTTTATTGGGCATCGCGCCACGGTCAAAAAATGCAGCCCAACCCTTACTAGTAGTTGAAAAGCCCCTGTTTGACCGCCCTAGGCTTAAGGGCTTCGGTCCCTCAGCACTAAGATTATACTCATACAACAAGAAAACTCTGACGCCTAGCCACATACACTGGACGAGCCATGCACCAACCGCGCATAGAATACCCCATCGCGGGGTAGGGGCTCCGTTGCCGTCGAGAGCTACGGACCACAGCACTAAGGTTATACTCACACAACAAGAAAACTCTGACTTTCCTGCTTCTCACCGTGTTTTATGTGTTACTGAGTAGAGAGTACAGTATCGGATCGATCCCGAAAGAGACGGGGGAGAGAAGGGAGAGGTGCGCTACGGTGGAAAAATGTGGTCGCTCCCGTGGTGGGTTTGGATCCTGGGCGCCGGCGCATTGGTGCTCTTCCGCCGATGGGCCACCAAACGGAGGGTTGCGCTCGAGGAGAAGCGCGCACGCGACGCAGCTGCCGCCGAGTCGCAGAGATTGCAGAAGAATCCAAAGGAGTTTACCAAAGACGAGTGCGTGCCACTGCCCACACCACGCCCAGTGTGGTGTCTTAGGCGTCAAGGGCGGAGGGAGTCATGGCGGCAAGGGTGTAGGGAGTGACGTTGGTGGCGGCGAGTGCGGAGGGGCAGTTCGAGGGGGAGAGGGCGGAGGAGGGGTTGGAGGTGGGGAAGTTGTGCTGACACTTCTGTGTGAACATCCAGATTACTGCAATACAACGGCACCAACCCATACAAGCCTCTGCTGCTCGCACTCAAGGGTCGCGTCATCGATGTGACTAGCGGCTGCGACTTTTACGGCCCAGGTGGTCCGTACGGCGTTTTTGCTGGCAAAGACGCCAGGTACGTCTCGCCACCCTCCATGCCCGCGGGCAGCGCATCCCGACTCCGATTTTTTCATTTTGCTCGCCCTCTACCCCTGCCATTGTTGGACATCATGCACTTTTCTTGCAAACGTATTATTGCCTTTGTTTGGACTTGCAGCAAAGCTTTTGCGATGATGTCACTCAAGGAAGAGGATGCACACAACGACCTTACTGGTGTCGATGAGGACCACCTGAAAGTGTTGGACGATTGGTACCAGAAGCTCACCGCAAAGTATCCCACCGTTGGGATGATTCGCTAGAGTTGGGATTCAAGAGTCGGATGTCGTGATGAGAGATGCTAATGAGATCAAAATGTGAGATGAGACGGAGATCCGGGTAAGGGGCGGCTTGTGATGATCATATGCTCATCGTACATCTCTCATTTGTCTCATCCTATCCCCCAAATTTGATCGCATCGTATGATTGTGTAAGAAATCGCATACCCGCTGTGGTGGCGACGCCCGGAACGAACGAGGAGAGCGCAGCACATTGCCGAAAAGGCGCACTGACACAAGCAACCTTAGGCAGAGCGCTAGTCTTAACTAATTGCTACCCCGGATGGCAAAATTAAAACTTAAATCACTCTAAGCTTAGAACTGAAATTGCTTCAAAGACAAAGGAAAGTAAAGTAAAATAATCATTAATGTTATTTTAAGCCAATTAGCTAAACTAGCCAACCCCACTAGCTAATTGGGCACAACGTTTCAGTCCCGGAATCCCGCCATGCCCGACGAGCCAGGTGTCAGAGTGATACCGGGCGGTAGTGCGTAGTGCATCCGGGCCGCATCCCCGAAACCGATGAAAAAGGAATAAATAAACCTTTTAATAGTCTCACCGCACACGCGGCCGTGGACCCTCTACTTTCTACTCACGTAGGAAACTTTCTACACCCCCACTTCCCCGGCCCTTCTCCCCCCGCCATAAGGCCCGCCGGCCAGATGGGAAGGCGGCTACAAAGGCCCGAGACATATGGAATACCCCCTAGTAACGGCGAAAGTCGGTTTCTTTCAGAGGCTAAAAAAACAACGGGAGAATATGGGGTTACACGCCCCGAGCAACAAACACATTAAGAAAATGATAAGCCCGCTGTACACGGTGGACAAGAATTTCAACATAGGAACGTCGGAGGACCTCTTGCAAGCGGCAAGGGGGCTAGACCTACGACACATCACCTAAAGCAGCTAAATTTTCTGGGTAGGAATCACAGCAGTTATTAAAGAAGGAATCTAAAGTACTTAAGGGAGAATAACCAAAGCTAACACCGAAAGCAAAGGACGACCCACAGACTCCCGCCCCCTTCTCTCCAACTCCTGGCCGAAGCAGCGCGCGCGGCCTCCCCGGAACCAGCTTCTCCGCTAATGAGGGAACTGGGGAAGGGGGAGGGGGTTGTTAGGGGTTAAGGTTGGGTAGTAGGGAGGTACACTAGCACACTGCCTCACGCCGCACACGTAGCGGGTTTTTTTAAGAAGATTTTTTTTATGTGTAAAGTAGTATAAAGCGTAAAGTCCCAAGATCCCACCTAACTTTCAGCTTCGCATTTCACATTCTTCATGAAAAGAGTGAGGGTCGCGCGCGAGAGGGTCCTCGTGTCCTAGGTGTTCTTGGTTAGGTATTGGGGCCAAAGCCAAGAGCCAAGCGACACTGGATACGTGGTTGCTTCACCATTCAGCTGCCCGCACACATACACAGCAAAAGAGTATAAAACAGCTGAATACCTTGGCCTTGAAATGACACCATCATCCATCATGAGTAGCGCGGAAATGGTGCTTGCGACAGCTGTGCGCGCTTCAAGTGCCAGTGGTGGCTTGCGTGCGTGCCATGTGCATGCGGTGTGGTGTGCTAATCCAAATGTCCTTCATTCAACCGAAAACAGAGTGGTTTGGGGTGTACTCGTGAGGACCCTCTCGCAAACTTCCAACATTTCTCCCTAACAAAGCCCTAGGCGAAGAGACGGCCACTTGATACCAGTCTTCACTTAATAAGGCCGACTTGGACCTAGGGACGCAAGGTCCGAGACCGTTGCTGCAGTTGCACGCACTGCCCACCGTGCGCAGGGCCTACACAGTATAGCCACCACCTTGTATACATCTGTGAAGACGAATAGAGTTCTCCTGAGGCCCTTTCGGTCGTCTTGCCGTAGTCTATTGTTTAGATCATCTTGCACGATGCCCACCCTAGTCAACCGGGCCGCACTCGTCTGAGCATTTTCTATTTCCGTGCAACACAATCGTGGGAGGGCTGACATCAACCTTGATAGGAGAAGGACCCCGTCCACTTCGGGAAGGCGCGCTTGTACAGAGACATACACACTGTGTCGTGCTGCATCATTGTCCCGTCAAAGTAGCATTTCATGTAGCCATGTGTGCCGAGAGGCTCTCGGATGTGACCCTTTCGTCCGAACTTGGTGTGGAGCTCTACCGGCTTGAACCAACGGACGTCTTCGGGAGAGAAGAACATCCAGCGAACAACCGCCTTTTTCTTGTGACACCGAACGGGTGCTCCAGTGAGCGTGATTCGCTTGAGGATAATGCGGTCCGCATCAACGCTCAGCAAGGCGCCACTCGCAACCGGTAAGCCTGCGAGGCTGGGCATTGCTTGGGCCTCGTTGCTCGGGAGGAAGGCAAGTAGCGGGCACGGCCCATACACGGCAGGCACGTAGACCGTTGCCACAACTTGTCTTCCAGGCTGCACAAAGCGCTCGAGTTTGTGCTTCGTGGATCGTCGATTGTCTTCTGAGTAAATGGGGCGCGTGACGAAGCGACGGAAACCCATGTGGAAGACCAAGGGTGTCTTGCCCCGCAAAACCAGCTCCTTCGACATGGCCGCAGCGGTGAGCGAGAAGGTGAAGTGCACTACTGCGAGCCTGTTCTCGTAAGTGTTGAGAGACGAGAGGATTAGCGGCCGATCGACCTCGCTGTTGCCAAAGAGCTCGAGTGAGGAGCCGTAGATGTCCACAAAATGAGCAGGCACACATAGCACAATCCGGATGTACGTGCCGACAGGGGCAACTGCATCCTCGGATTCCTCCTCCGCTTGTTCTTTGAGGGCTTGACGCTGGACAGTGGGCCAATGTTCGAAATGGTAGACCTTGGCATACTCCGGAGGCAGATTCTCGCGCGGATGCCACGGCGATGACTTGAGTGACGTCAGACCGCGATATCGAGCAAAACGCACTTTTGCGGGCGTGTCAATTGGCGTGTCAACTTCATCTGGGAAACGGGCGTCTTCATCGCGTGCGGCTCTCTCCTGCAAATAGGCGCGGCGTGCAGCATTTTCGTCGCCGATTTCATCCGCATCCATCCCCATGTCGTCCTCGTCGTCCTCGTCGTCAACGCACGCGTGGCGTTGCCCATCGGCGTCCTGCATCTCTTCCACGTCCGCGTCCTCGTCCAGTATCTCCTCCTTCTCTAGCTCTGCAGTCCAAAGCTTCTGGTAGTCACCATCGCGCTTAGCTGCCCGGCGATGGCGCGCCGAGGACACATCGGCCAGTTCTTGCTCTGTGGGCCATGTTTGCTCGCCAGCCAGCGAATCGCCCTCGGCCTCATACATGGTGTCCATCGACTTTTGCGGGACCAACACCCGGCCCTTGGCACGATCGCTCACTTCCTCTACGTCCATCGATGTGGATGGATTCACCCCGTGTTGACGGAGTTCACTGCGAGGGTGTGGCAAAAGGACCACACTTTCAACCGAAAAGTCGCCCATCCCAGGTAAATGAATCAGCCTCTCGGAACTCAGGCTCAGGCCACGAACATATCCCTCAACAGTCAGAGTACCGGCTATAGCATTGCCTGGTGAGGTAGTTGCGCGTGGCTCGTATCGATACTTTTCGCTGAGCAAGTATGAGCGCTGGTCGCGCCAGATGAGCTTCTTCGGCGTGATACCCACCAGGTGCCGCAGCAGTGCAGAGCAGTCTGGATCCTGGGACAGACAGAAGAACTTAGAGTGGTCGGGGAAGCGCGCGTACAACGAAGCCGCCCACTCTTTGCGTGCAGCGACTCGCTGCTTCTCAGTGAGCGTCTCTGCGCCAGTGAGCACACCCACGACACTTCCGACGCCCTGCATGCACACCGCGTCGACGATCTCCTCGCCACGTGTGTCAAGCCCTCCATCTGCAGGGATGGCGAGGATCATCACATCACCCACCTTCATTGCGTCGAGGACTGCCTCAACACGCCTCGTAGGCCGCACAAGGGTGAAACACTGGCGGTTAACGGTGAAGGTAGCACTGCCGGCGTTGCCTGACTGAGAGACGATCTGCGCCGCGATCTCCTCGGTCTGTGCCCCCTCGCCAGCACTGACCAGAACAAGCGCCCGCGGTGGGCTGAGACTTTCACCGCCTCCAGCGCGGCGCGAGGCAAGGATCTGCGCCTGCTTTGTCTGCCTCGCCTGCTTGGCCATGTTGCGCCGGGCAAGTTTGCCCACGGCCGACGCGCTCGGCATGCTCGACCGCGACGAGCGTGGCACAAGGTGGCGGCGGCGAGCGCCCTTGCCTGCGCCTCCCTTGGCCATCGTGGACTGCACGTCGACGACGAGAGACAAGAGAAAAGATAAAGTTATAGAGTACAATACTCGGTGCCTACAATAGCATATTCCTAGCACAATTGTTCTCCCCCTCGGTATTTTGCCCCCTTGAGGCTTTAGGGCCCTGAGTCAGGCATTGTGCTCAGCCCACATGTACTGGCCCGGCCTGCAACCAAAGGGTTGGGCGGCATTGAAGAGGGTTGTGTCGCTTACGCACCACGTGCCGGAGCCTGTACGGACTATCAATATCAATATTGGGCGCATCTCAATCCTCAATCCCTGTCCCTGTGTCATTTTGTTCTTCAAGCTTCAAGCCTAGATGAAAAAAACAGTAAAAAAAATCTGAAGGTTCTGGGCTACACACCTACCAGTTCTCGGTCCTCCCGACACTAGCTAACCACCGCCCTTAACTTCCCTCCTTCCACCTCTTCCCCTGCCCCCCTTCCCCTTCTTTCCTTTTTCTATTCTTCGGTTTCCGGGGTCCGGCCCTGGTGCACTACCTAGGGCCTGGTTCGGAGCGTGGGGTTCGGGCAGGCCTTACGTCGTTGCTGGTTTGTCTTGCGTGCCCGTCTGCGTATGTGTGGGTGGCGTAGGTTTCGCCGTACTTCGAGTAACTCTGACTCTGATGTGTCTCCCTTTTGTTGCGTCTGGAGCAGTTTAGTCGCTTTAAGGTGTCGTTCCGTCAATTGTGGGACATCAGTCGAATTGAGCTATCAAATGTCCATATACACAACTAAGTTTATACTTGGTTGACCCATGGGGGGGCACGAGCCCCCCCCTCTCTCCACTCCTCCCCTGCCATGGGGGAGGAACCACCCATCCTCCTGGCATGCCTGATGGCTTGCCAGGAGGCCACTGCCCTACTGACCCACTTCCTTCCCCACAGGCTCGCCCCATTCGCCCATCCTGGCCCCTCGTGACCAGCCCAATGCTCCAACCCCCCTCCCCCCTGGTCGACAGGCAGACAGGTGCAGCGTGGGGGCCCCAGAGGCTCGGGAGCGCCAGCGAGGGAGAGGCAGGGGAGGCCAGGGCCCAGCCCCAGCCTCCTCTGCCCCCTGAGCTGGCCTCCAGGAGCCTCCAGGGGCCGCCAGAGGGCAGCTGGAGGCCTGCCGCAGGCGCGCCATCGCGCGTGCCGCAGGAGAGGGGAGAGAGAGCGCGGAGAAGGGGGTGGGCGCGAGCGAGAGCTCCGCCCACCGGAAAATCGGTAAGTCTCGCGCCTGTTTACAGGATAAGACGAGACAGAGTCGGCCGCCCACTCGGAGACACAGGAGGAAGGGGGGGAAAGATCACCGGGGGGGGGCGCGGGCCACCGGACCATATCTAAGCCCTCCACCCCAATCCCCCTAGTAGTGTACGGGGGGAGCCGCCTAATGGCGGGGGGAGAAAGAAGGGCCGGGGAATGGGGGTGTAGAGAGTATGCTACGTGCTACTTGTAGTGGGTAGTGGTTCCATTCGCCGCGAGTGCGGTAAGAATATTAGAAGGTTTTTTTCAAATGTCCATATACAAATCTACCACGTGTTGATCTATTTTTGGCGACAGAGTGACGAACCAGCGCCCATTGAGACACCGCGTGCGTGCGCATAGCAGCTCCCTTCTCTGCGACTTACAATCACATAAACAAGAGAGATGTCTCACTGGAAGGGTGTGATGAGTTGCAATCACCCATGTGCACGCCGTGCACACGCACGGCGCGATGGGCATCGGTTCCCCCGCGGGGGCGCCGTGCGTGTGATGAGTTGCAATCACCCATGTGCACGCCGTGGCGCCCGATAGAGCCAAAAACGCGACACAGGCGGTTGTTGGCAAGCGCGCGGTAGCGCGCGCGCGTTGCGCACGCGCACTGCTATTAGAGGGCGGCTCTGCCGCCCTACTCGCATGAGTATCCTGAATAGTGACTTTTCACTACCCAGACCCAGTGGGTAGGAGAGACGCCCCTACCCGCATGGAGGTGGGTAGTGGAAATGGGTGGTGAGTAGCTGGGTATCTAGATACCCAGCTATCCGGTTACTAGCCTTAATGGGATCTTGGGTTGTGGAGCACCCTCTCTCTTTCTCTCGAAGAGAAGGGAAGTTTCCCCACCTTTCTTCCTCCCAGGCGCCTCGCAAATAGGTTTAATTTGCTATCTCCCCTGCGTTTCTTTATCTGCTTCTGGGGGCAATCATGTTTAATTTGCGACTTCTTCGTATCTCCCCCCTAGGCACAGGCACATCGCATTTCTCTCGTCGTATTCGATAGGTCTCTTGGAACTCCTGCGTAGCAAGATTGCCCCTCGTTTCCGTTATGATGCGATTCCCGTTATAGACGAGATCGCCGACAGATCGCCCTTGGATCGTTGTCCATCGTCGTCTGAACGGGAACGGAGTGTTTGGGTTTGATTTCAGTCGCGAGTTATGTGAGAAAGTCGTGGGGCGAGAGGCGAGAGTCGGAGTGTTTTCCTGGGTGTCTGTGTCCGTCGTTCTGTCGTCAGCCGTCACCCGTCGCTCTCGCTGGCTCCCACCGTCGAGGACTGAATAGAGATAGAGCTAGAGACAGGGGGAGAATCGCCGCGTCGACAGCTCTTCTCCCCAAGCGGCGTAGGGATCGGATCGGGATGGTGGTGGTGGCGTTCGGGCCCACCGCCCGCGATGTTCTCCGCCGCAGAGAAGGTTCCTTGAGAGGTTCCTCCTCTGCGGCCGAGGACGGAAGCTTCGATTTCGTGCTTGTCGAGTCGAGCGGAGCCGGAGGGCTCTGAGCCACTCCGTCGCGAGCGGCACCGGCGGCTAGCGCGGCGCTTTGGCCCTCCTCCCCACCGGGAGTCGGGTGAATGAAATTCTGGACTGGGTCGGGCAACCCCATTTGGGTGTCTGGACGGGGGACGAACGGCGAACGAAGGGCGGTGGGGCGGCGAGGCGCTCCTAGTGGCCCTAGAGTGTTGGGTTTCAAGAGATTGTTAGACCTACAAAGAACTCTTCCCTCAGGGAGGGAGCCTAGGCTGCTAGAGTGCAGCGACGCAGCGAACAACGACGGACAACGAGCCTGAGAACAACAGGATACACCGACTCACGAACACACCGGAATCATTCACCCAAACCAAGCAAATTATCAAGCAACCGCGACCCCAAATCACCGATAACTCAAACACGTCGCGAGAGACGGAGAGAGAGAGCGAGAGAGAGAGAGAGAGAGACTCCGCAGCGACGGCCGGAGCGTGCCTCCGTTGTAACTTCCCACGTAGCGGAGAGTCCGAAGGGGAGCGTCATGTCGCGCGACCACGGCGATCACTTCGGATATAGATCGCAACGAGATATCTTCACGACGGAGGAAATCTTGCCGTTGAGCGTGAACCTTCTAGACGCTTCTAACGAACAACCCTGAGTAGCAACCAAGGGGAAGAAACACCAAAGGGGCCAAGGCTTGCATGTAACTTGCATCAAGGGGAAAGATTCCCTCACCTAAGAAGCGAACCTTCACCGATCTCCAAGGGGAGATGGCAAATTAAACCTCCAATCTCGAGCGGATAGAGCAACCGACTCGCTCGCCAAAACCTTGACCGAGAAGAAAGAAGCAAGGACCTACAAGCCAAGGGTAGCGGACCTAGGGAATGTGAGAGGAAATTTCCGAACGCCAACGCGAACGCCAAACGCCGGAAGGCAACGAAACCCTAACCAGGCCAAGCAGAACCTACGAAGAACAGGCCTGGACGACAACGAAAGTTAGCAAGCCCCAAGAAAGAACCGGAACCCAACAAGAAACGACAAGCCTTGCAAGAAGCTAATTAAGCATCCTGAAGGCACCCCGAGAGCCTGAGACAAGCGCGCAGCGAGTGACAGGCGACCTGGCTCCTTTGAGTCAAGATTACCCGAAAGGAGGAAACCTGGAATCTAGACCTGACAAACAGGCTAGAAGGAACGAAACGAGAACCCGAATTCTAGGTCGCTAGGGACGAACCCTACCAACCTAGATGTACCTGAGCTTCACCGTGTGGCCGCACGGCGAAGGACCTGGAAACAAGAGCCTGGAAATCGCATCATCTAAGATGAATGCGACACCCCCATGGCCGCCAACCTGATGTGCAGCAACGATGGCGGCGGCGAAGACGGCGATGACGAATGTCACACCGCCGTGGAGTGGGGGCGGCGCCATGTGGAGACGCTCCAGGGGTGCTGCTGTGGGAGCTTGAGCTTGAGAAATTGTCAGTCATCGAGCAGCGAGCAGCATGCAGCATGCAGCATGCAGCATCGGCATCGGATTCTAAGTACTGAGTAAGAAGATTTTTATCATAATGGCAGGTTTATATGTGTAGATGTTTGGAGTGAGTATCATATGATATCAGATGTATGACATCATACTCAGTTCCATGGCAAGTGTCATATGACGGTGTGACGGAACAACCTGGGTACTAAGTACTAACCATGTAGTAGTACTATGAATCTGAGAGGGGGGAGTGATTTTGACCGAGGGAAAACAACCCGCCGCCTACCGCCAGGCCGAACGGCAGCCAAGAGAGCGCCAGCAGCAACCCCTCCCCTCCCCCGCCACCCCCTTCCCCTCTCCGGCTCCCCCTTCCCTGTGCGCGTGCGGCGTGCTCCTCGGTGCGGACAGCCACCATGAATGCAGGCGATGAGTTCTCCGATGACGAGGAGTCGGGGACTTTTGACAGCCGGCCACAGATGCATGACAGCCGAGACTTTGATGACGATTTTGAGCGCTCGGATGGCGGTGGCGAGGCAGTCGTGCAGAACCAGCCTTTTGACGAGGCGATGGAGCTATCGGACCACGGCTCCGAGCAGCCGTCTCCCATTCCGCAAGCCACCGGAGGGCGTCCGGGTGGCGCGCCCTCATTTGCGCCGCCTCCGCTGCCGCCTGGTGCCGTACAGAACAAGCCGCATGATGAGGAGTTTGAGGTTGATTCGGAGGCGAGTGTCAATGATGATGCAGAGGATGAGCAGACTGGGGCTGGGCGAGTTACAGCGCAATCACCAGTACAACAGAGGGAGGAGCCGCCGCGGTATGAACGGCGGCCAGAAGCGCCGACGCTGAAGACAATGGAAGCACAGCCTCAGATGGGTGAGATGTCCATGGAGTCTCCGGCAGGTGGGCTGATGGGCGGATCAGTTAACCGTGACTTCCCGGCGATGAGTTCATCGCTTGAGAATGAGGACGATCGGGGGGCTGGCGGACCAGTTCCAGAAGGTATGTACGATCCTTCCGAGTATGCTGACCTCGATGTGACTCCTGAGGTGGCTGAGCTATTCCAGTACATTGGTCGATACAAGCCGCACAATATCGAGCTCGAGACGAAGATGCGGCCTTTTGTGGCGGAGTATATTCCGGCAGTGGGAGAAATTGACCCATTTGTCAAAGTGCCGCGACCCGATGGCAAACCAGACAACCTTGGACTAACTGTTCTCGATGAGACGGCAGCGACGCAAAGTGATCCTACAGTGCTGACACTCCAGCTGAAGGTGTTTTGCACCCCCAGCCCTCGTAAGGGGCGGGCAGGATGGGGGATCGATCCAGCGGCTGCAATGAAAACATACGTCCCTGGGCTAGTGGGGGTACAAGGCACAAGGCAAAACCAGGATTAGGTCGTTCGGGAGCGCTGCGACGTGCATTGCTTCCTGTCTCAGCTAGCGCCATCATGAGTTGGCCTCTTGTGAATTGGTGGGCAACGTGTAACTCATCTTGCACTTCCTCATTCGGCAGGCGGTGTCTAAGGCTTCTGGTGTGGCAAACATGGCTTCCAAGGTGAAGTCAATCGAGGGTGCCGAGAAATCGCCAGCCCAGATCAACAAGTGGATCAGCAGCATCAAGGAGTTACATATGCAGAAGCCGGCGCCTTCCGTCCGGTGAGTCTGTGCGCTAGTTGCCACTACACTTGTCTGGCATACTCACGGCCGCCGCGTCAGGCCGTTCTTTCTTCACTGCATTCAGTGTAGACGATTGGATTTCGACTTCTGGGCGCACCCTGGCGAGGCGTTTCTTGCCTTGCCAACATTTCCACTTCCGGGCGCACCCTCCCGAAGCTCCCTTGCCTTGCCGAAGGAGAGCCACAAGTTATGCGGCTTTCTACTTCCCACCCAGAGCCTGCCACTTTGCGCATACACACTCAGGTATTCCAAGCCAATGCCCGATATTGAAGCGCTCATGCAGATTTGGCCGGCCAAATTCGAGGAAATGCTGGATACGGTGAGTGCACGCACACTGTTTGCGTGGGGAGGATTCGAATGCGTGGGCTCTCTTTTCAAGCTCTATAGATTGCCAACATCTTGGGCTTCGCTTGCCATCATCTGGCTTGCCCTATGGCTGACTGATGATGGGTGTGGCTGACTAATGATGGGTATGCTTGGTGTTCAACGCAGGTTCGGCTTCCTGACGCAGAGCTCAACCTTGAACTTGCCGATCTTGTGCGCGCTATGTGTGCCATCTTGGATATCCCCGTCTACAACTCATTGACGGAGTCACTTCACGTCCTTTTCACGCTTTACTCAGACTTTAAGGCCAACGTACACTTCCAGCAGCAGCTCGATGGCATGCCTGATGGAGCAGCCGTTGATGAAGGTGGCGTTTGGGGGCCCATGTAGATTCTTTGCTAAGGGCACTTCAGAAATCGGACAACATAGGATGCTCATTAGAATGAGCTCATAAACAAGCAACAAGCTACCCGGCAGTAATAGCATGGTAGCCAACATCACGAGCACGCTTAAAAAATTCTTCAATGAACTTTGGTGCCTGTTTTGGGTTCGTGCGCGTCAGCGCGGGCCAATACCCAGGAGGCTATCTTCACACCTTCCGTGTTCGTGAGCACTTGCTGACATGTGGGATCCCATGCAGAGTCGCATCGTTGTCGAAGGGATCCCTCCCCGCAACCAACTCCTACTACCACATCCCCCTTTTGTTGCATGAGGGCGAATTTTAAGGTGGTTCTAAAGGTTTTCTGGGAGGTGTTGCGGAGGGGGGGGGGGGGCGAGCGAGCGAGGCGGAGCGCAGAGGGAGAGGGGGATGGGGCGCCGGGGGAAGGTGGGCGGGCGGGGCTTCCAGAGGGGGCATCCGCCGTATGCGGTGGGTGCTAGGGCCAGGGCCCCCGCCTCCAGCACCGGCGCCACGGAGAGCACGGGGGGGAGAGAGGAGGAGCCCGCGCACTCTGCGCAAGCGCGCAACGCAGAGGTGGCCAACCCTGCGCCAGCAGCGGTTGTGGGAGCCGGGGCTGAAGCTGGAAGCTGGCAGCAGAAGATGGGCCACAAAGCACAGAGCCCCCCGTCCCCTCCGCCCCCTTGCCCCCGCCTGAGCACGCCCCGGCGGGGCGGCGCCGGGTGCCCAAAGCTCCCATGGACTTTGGCTCCCCGGGAGGGACAGGAGGGCTGCGCAAGGAGGTATCACAGCAGCAGTTGCAACCGTCTCCCGTGGTGAATGGGCCCGACCAGCAGTATCTGGTGAATGGGCAGATGCTCGCCTCCAGCATCTGCGCGCCCCTTGCGTGCTCGGGCTGCCGCAAGGAGGAGAGCCTCGTGCCTGACGAGTCGTCCCCCTCATCGTTGACGTATGGGTCTTGGGGGCTGACCGTTTGCCTTCGCTGCAGACACTGCCGCAGGCGATACAGCATCAGCTTGTGTGCTAACAGGGTCGTTCCCCCTGAGGCGAACGGCGCACGAAATAGGCAATGAGGCTGTCGAGGAAGAGGCAGTAGCAGGACCACCACGCAAACGACCGAGGAAAGTGAGTTTCTCCGGCGACGTGTTGCGTGATGTGGTTGCGTGCTTGTTCAGTGGCATGTTGCACAATATGTATGTATGTCCGAATGTGCACTGCCCAGGGGAGGTTGCCGATAGACCTTCCCTACCTACCAACGTCACGTTGCGTCCATTGCGCAAGTACTCGACGGCGCAATGAGGGACAGCATGATAAATAAATAAAATAATTAATGTTATATCCTAGCCAACCCCACTAGCTAATCGGACACAACTTTTCCGTCCCGGAATCTCGCCATGCCTGACGAGCCAGGTGTCCGAGTGCTATCGGGGGGAGGGGGCACTGCCCCCTCCCCTCGATATTTGTCCTCCCCCCAGTGCACGCACCGACCCCGCGCACCCCAGCACGTCCTCTCCTCGAGTCCACGCTGGGGGAAAACCCCTTTCGGGTAAAAACAACGCAGGGGGGGGGGGCACTCGTGAAAGGGAGCCCAGAAGTGCTAATCACTCCTCGCCGGGGCGAGTGGCCGCGGCGAGCCGCGGCCCTTCCCTCCTGGTTCTGGTGCCCCCGTCTTCTCTTACCTAAACAGGACGAGAAGACATGTTAACGCCGGAGGGGAGAGCTGCCACTCCCCCCTCCCCTCTCTCTTCCCTCTTCCTCCTCTCTTCCCTGCGGCTCTGGCCATGGCGCGCGCCTGCGGCCCCTCTTCAGGTCCCCAGGAGGCCTGCAGGGGGCCTGGGAGCACAGCTCAGGGGGCAGGTGAGGCTGGGGCATGGCCCTGGCCCCTCCTGCCTCCTGCCTCTCCCTCGCTGGCTCTCGCGCCCCTGCCGGTCGACTGGAGCTGGCTGGGGGGTCCTGATAAGGGAGCCGGGGAGGAGGGGTTGGTCAGAGCGACAAGCAGGCCAGCGCGGGCCAGGGCGTGCGATCTGTGCCCAGGTCTCTGGGAGAGTCTGGGCAGTCTGGGTGAGTCCCCCCTGCATGCCAAGAGGCAGCGCAGGGGGGTGGATGGTTCTCGCCCCCCATGAGGGGAGTCGAGAGAGTGGGGGGGGCGCGAGGCCCCCCTCCATGGCGACCAATCATAAGATTAGTGATGAGGGACAGCATGAAGATCGTCAAGCGGCTCGTCGTCCTTCACGGCCATCTCCTCAACGACGTACAGCAGCCCATTGCCGGCCTCCTCGTTGTGACCAATGACTGGTTTTGGCGTTTTGGCAGAAGCGGGGCCACCACGCCTTGCACGGGACGGGTACTATGTGCGATTTTGCCTCTGGCGGCATTCTCGAGCGCTTGCACCTCAGCAAGGTCATGCCCAAGGGCTCCGAGAACGACGAGTACAAAGACACGGCGAAGTCCATGGACGCGTAAGGCTTTGAGGTGATGCTCCACCGCCTTGTAGATTGGCCAGATCACGATCACGAGGTTCCGGACATGATCAACTACCACGGGCTGCAAGCAAGTGGTGCCCAAGTTCGACAATGTCGTGTTGGATCAAGCCGACCAGAGACAAGAGCTGGCCGAACGGGCCGGAGTGCCCAACTTTCACACGCGATCGGGCGCGCTGCCGGCGCTTTCTCGGCCATCCACTTAGACAGAATGCTCCACCAGGCACCATATCCAAAGGTGCCGCCCTAGCAGCCACGCCAATCGCCGCCCCCGCCCGCGCGCATCGCGCCATAGTCGGCCGTGTGTGGCGCCGACGACTACGCTAACGTCACCTGGCCGAACGGGCCGAGTGCCCAACTTTCACACGCGATCGGGCGCGCTGCCGGCGCTTTCTCGGCCATCCACTTGGACAGAATGCTCCACCAGGCACCATATCTAAAGGTGCCGCCCTAGCAGCCACGCCAATCGCCGCCGCCGCCCGCGCGCATCGCGCTGTGGTTGACCGTGTGTGGCGCCGTCAACTACGCTGACGTCACCCGACCGAATGGGAATGGGCCGGAGTGCCCAACTTTCGAACGCCAGCGGGCGCGCTGGGTGAGAGTTCTTGCTGAGGAGGCTCTTACGCTGCCCCGGTGCCAACGAGTTCGCGAACGCGATGCACTTGGCGACCGTTCGGTAGATGGCACAGGAAGTCCTGCGGAAGCAGCGCAGCGCGCCAAGACGGCTGTATTGCAATGCTCGCCACGATTCCCGAGCGCGCGGTTGGGTAGTCTGCGGGGTTGGGAGGCAGCGTACCAGTATACTGGATGGGGTTCTGCGCGTAGGAGCGCGTAGGCAAGCCGGTGTCATCCTCCTCAGGTTGGGGCTGGAAGTGGTGTGGTGTGGGGCTGGCGGCCATGCTGCGTGGGCAGGTGAAGCAGAAATCGGCCGAGTGCGGTGGCATGAAACGCCGGTGAGACCGCCGACCGGTGTACTCGGACCATTTAGTCCGAACACCATCGACAAGGGGGGGCTGACCACCGCCGTGCTCTCGCTGGAGCGCGGCGAAGGTCGGCCTGTCAGGCGGGTCGGTCGCCATCGCTCTGCCTCGGATTCGGATTAGAGCGGGGAGAGGACGGGGCGAAATCTTCCCCCGGTCCGACGATAAAAAAATGTGGGCCTCCGGATCAACAAGAGTTTTTTTTTCAACCCACTCTCCCCCACCTCTAACAATTGACGGAACGACACGCTCAACGCGAGAGCAAGAGCAAGGAGGGGCTCAGGCGATGGCATTGTGCAAGGAGGCAAGCGCGCAAAGCAGGCGAGACAGCCAGGAGGAAACGCGGCGGGATTATGGAAAGGGCGCGGGTCAGCCGGTCCGTCGGTCAGTCCTTATACTTATAACCGTGAAGAGTGCAAAGAGTCGATCGCGGATGCGACAGACTGGTGGGGCGCCCTCGGCCGGGGGCCCGAAAGAGAGGAGAGCCGCGCCGGCGTGCTCCATGGCGACCAAGTATAAACTTAGTTGGTACTCTGCAAGTAGAAGTTATACCCTCTTTATGGGGGTATTTGTCAAAAAACCAAACCTGAGGCCTGAGGGGCGCTCGCAGTCTCTGGGGCGCGAGGCCCCCATTGACCATTGACTCCCACTTATACAAGTAGGTTGCGGAGGTAATACGTATGTAATGTAACGTATACGTTGCTGGTTCTCAAGGTACCAAGGTACACACGGATGCCAATTTCATTCCTCACATGTTGACACCAAGGTATGCTGATGCATTTGAAGACACGACATGAGACGCAAATGTGAATTTTGGCATGCACACCTAATTCTGATTGAGGGCCTATGCATAGCAGCCTAACATTGTTGATCGAAAGGACTCATATTGCTGCTGGGTGGGGAGAGGAGTAGATTCAAGACTGGGGCGATGAAGCACTCCACAATTGCAGCCAGACTGGGGTGGCAGTCATCTAAGGAGATTCGAAACCGTGAGACGTGTCCTTGTTCGAAGGGCGACGCTACACTAGAACATGAGAAGGTTGACTGTCGAGAGGAATGGCTGAGTATGTTCCATCGAGGAAGAGAGCTGTGCATTTCGTGACAGAAGATCGTATCATATCAGCACGAAACACGCTCCATCTTTGTCATACATGTGATGCCAACCAAACACGGATTAGGTTCAAAAGCCACCAACAACGCGCACAAAGTTCGACGTAGTGCGAATGTCAAGGAAGCCGGGACGCCCCGCATCGATTGAACGACGGGCGATGCGGTCTTGGCCATGGAGCTCGGCACATCTTGGCGCGAAGAGCCGCATCGCGTGGACTGCCACATCGCCAACCGTGTCGCCCCCAAGAGATTTCTTGCGGCGTTGAATAGCAATCTCAGCTAGCTTCTCAGCAACCATTTGCGCCTCGTCGTACACAGCAAAGTGAGCGCGAGCGATGCGCACGGCATCTTCGTGGGGCACCGCCTCAAAAAGCCCCTTTGTGCCGAGTAGGACGAATTCGTCTCCTGCATCGATGGGCTCAGAGTGGATCTGGGGGATGCCGCTCGTCCCTGAGAGCTTCTCGCCGGTATTCGCATCGATGCCGCCTAACTCGCCAATCAAGGACGGCGCCATGCCGCCCTTAGACGTGTCAGTCTCGTTCCTACCGGAAGAGTGGCAAGTCTCGAGATGATTGACACTCAGCGTAAGGACGATGGGCTTTCCGCTCCGGCAAAGCACTGCAGAGCAGTTGCCCACCCATGCAAGGTTAATGGCTTGGCCTCCTGCTTGCAGCAGAATTGCGAGAACAGAGGCGCTCGAGGCGCAGCGGCTGCGCACGAGGTCAGCCTCAGCCTGCGCGATCCCGTCAGTAAGCACGTGCACGGCAAAGGTATCGTCGCCATGGAAAGAGGGGCTGGATGCAGCAAGGTCGCTATGGGACCTTGAAAGCTCCAAGCCGACGATACTCTTCCGAGATGCTCGTGAGCCTAAGATGTACTGGGCGAGCCTCCGGCGACAGAAGTCAGCCGCCTGGTCGCCGTTTGTGCCATCGCACAAGGCAAAGAAGAGGTGCTCATGAGAACGGTAGCTGCTGTTGGCAGGACCAAGGCCTCCACGTTCCGACGAAAAGCCCAAGGCAGCACATTGCAGAGCAGCTGTGACGAGCGCTTGACTCTTCGAGCTCGTGAACGAGCGCAGGGGAGAGTCGGGGATCCTCGGCGTGACGTCCCCACTCGACATGCCCTCGGCAGAAGACGAGCTTGCACAGGCGCTCGAGCTCTCGTAGAGATTGAACTGGGTGTCTAGTGTATCTTCAGCTTTGGGCGGACTTTTCAGCTCTGCGAGGCTCTTGGTCGTCTCGAAGGCCTTTTCATTTTGAGCCGGGTTGGCGAGGAGGATGTCGTCGAGATCTCCACTGAGGCCGCTCCTCTTAAGTCCGAGTCCCACAATCGTTGTCTTCTTGCCCGAAAGACCCTGCTCGCCAGCGTGCCTCCACCCGTGCTGTGGATAAGGAGCGCTTACTTCCACCCTCGCAGTGACTGTTGTGGGTTGCCTCCGCATCACCATGGCAAGGGGTTTCAACTCGTCGTGCACGAGTGGATCGTGACTGGTACTTTCGGCCAAGTAGTCGTTCGTCACCGGATAGCGAGAGTGCGAGGGTTGCTCTTTCTCTGGCGGACAGCGTTCCTCCGGAGAGGGTGGTTCAGCAAGAGCGAGGATGGCACAACCCCAGGGGAAGGGGGGGAGGGTCCACTCGGCACCGAGAACGCCTCCGCCTCCCCCCCCCCCCCCCTCCCCCTCCCCCCCCCCCCTCCCCCCCCCCCCCCCCCCCACCCACCCACCCACCCACCCTCCCCGCCCTTCCCCCATCCCCACTTACCTCAGCAAAGGGAGCGGCCCTCTGATTAGGGGTTCCCCCGAGGGCGAGCGAGATGCCCGGGATGCTTTCTCGCGCAGAGAACACTACGAAGCGGAGATTCCGCCGGACCGGGCGAACGTTTGGGCGACTTCGATCAATTTTACTGAAGATTACCGAAAGCTCGCCCGTCGCATCAGAACAGCGCGATCCTCTTGTTGGCATGTTTCTCGGCACCTGCCCACAAACTACGCTCGGCGCTAGGTGGTTGCAAGCGTCTCTGTCCGCTTTTCAGATGCCCTCGGCGGTTCCAACGTCGGAGCTTGGAGATTTTGCGAGGACGTGTGAACGAGGGCACCGCGTGTTCTTCAAACCGGTGGTCTGCTCGTTGCGGCTGTCCGTTACAAGAAGGTTAAAGAGCTTTCGCAGCCTCCCATGACGAGGGGAGCGCGACTCGAGTTCTGTGCGACGTTTCAGGAGCGACACTGTGGTAACTCCGGACTACGCGCTGCCGAAATGCCAAACTTGCTCTTTCTTTCAGGTAGTAGATGCCTTTGGAATATGTTCGAACAGCAGTTTCGCTCCAGATCGCAGCTCCGCCACAGTACACTTTACACCTTTACGAATAGGAGTAAAGTACAGCATGCCGGCGTGGAAGAGTGAACGGTGAAGAGTTGGGACGAAAAAAAACTTCTTATTCTTAACCCTAGTGCATGCCTTAAAACCGAATTTCTGGTGTTGGGGATTGGGTTGGGGGGCCCTATAAGTGAATTTTTTTTGGCTGAGTGGCCTGCATATAGGCAGGATAGAATCCCCTAAGCAGCTCGGCATGAGAGGAGAAGGATAGGACACTATTTTAGAGCTGTGAAAACGACGAAAACGCAAAAACAGCCAAAAACAGCCAAAAACTCCCGACTACTCCATAAGGCACCGATGACAAGCAAAAAAGCACTGAACGTGGTAGTAGGAGCCCTGACCGAGCTGTATGACATGGGATGGGGGTGGGGTGGGGCGGGGTAGGTGGGGGGGAGGGGGGAGGGGGAAAGGCGGGGGGGGCGCGCGCAAGTGCGAGTTCGTGGGAGGGGCGGGGGGAGGGGGGAGGGGGGGGGGAGGCTCGCGCCAACTTTTCGTGGCAACGCTCTCCCGCGCTTCTAAAACCAAGCGCCATTGCCATTGCCGAATTTATGATTGGGAGATCTACCCAGGCCTAGGAGGGGCCCCATTTCACATCCGGAGGCCTCCTGGGGCCTTCCTATGGCCCCTGGGGGCTCCCAATATAGCCATATGTACTCTAGACACTTTGACCGTCCTCCAGGAGGATAAGGCATGTACGAGGGTTAATATTCTCGCGACGCGCCACGCGCGCGGCGTTGCACGTCTACCTTGCGACCACGCCCGCTCCCCTTTTCACTCCTTCCACCTGCCTTGCGGCCCGTCCCCTCGTCCTAGACCTAGATGGGAGATATGTATATTTACCGTATTTGGACGAAGGCCAAGTAAGGACGAACGAGGACGGGCCCCTTCTGGGGATCGGACTACTCCCGATGGCAGAACACACGCGTGCGCTCCAAGCGATATGGATAATCCGTTACCTGAACCCGTCCGCGGCGGACTGGAAAACAGTCCTAGATCAATGGTTCAGTCGCACCCCATTGGGGAGAGCGGCGGTTAGGGGTTGGCAGAAATATCCGGATATATCCATTGGCATTGGATATTTGGGCAGATTTCAGATTTCGGCAGGATTAGATATCTCAACGGCCGTCAGCCCGAGACCATAAACTTCGGTTTATGGATTTGACGAATGCAAAGCTTGTGGCATTACAATGAACAATGAACGACTTCTAAAGATGAAGACCATAGCGCATGCGCATGCACTCCTCTCCTAGAACTGATGAGCTAGCATTGCTTGTAGGGTATATGCAGGGGTAAGTTAATGCGCATGCGCAAAGCGCGCGCACCGTCGCCGGCGTGCCGGGGGATCTTGAGATACCAGAGCAGTTTGTCGGGTCCAACCAGGTGTCCACACAGCACAATCACACCAGGCTGCTGGCCGCCTACGTCCGCCAAGTGATGGATCAGGGTGAGCAGCAACCTGGGCCTCCTCCTCCGTCTTCGCCACCACCCTCGCCTCCTCCTCCGTCTCCGCCACCGTACTAAATAGAGTACGAGTAGAAGAACAAATACATCTCATTTCGTCATTTCTAGCTATATATATGAATATATGAATATAGGAAAAGCGGGCCGCAGTAGGCGGGTAGGCGGCAAGAAATGATAGGCGGCAAACGTTCTGGACGGGGAGGGGAGAGAGGAGGGGAGACCCCCGCGGGGAGGGGGAGCAGCCATGGCACGAGCAAAAATACGACATAGATAACGACGCAGACCGAAAAGCATCTAGGATATGCAAGTCACTCAGCGGCATAGGAGGAAGGCGTGCACGCACCGCTGAGGGCAGGCGCACTCCGCCCAACCCGTGAACCCCGCAGGACCCGGGCCCCTAAGTAGAGCACGAGGGGAGTTGCCGCAAGGCGGGAAACGAGGGAGAGGGAGGGGAATGGGCGTGGCTACGGATATGCGACCCAGTGCCACGTGCGAGGCGAGAATATTAAAAGGTTTTTTTTCCCACTTGCGAAACGGACCCCCCCCCCTTTTATAATTTTCCTCTCTTGTTTTATCTTTATGTAAAGCTTCCCCGGTCGCTTCACGGCGTCTGGGGCCTTCGGCCCCAGCCGCTTCACCATCACCTCACGCCGGGGCCTGTGGCCCCGACTGCCTCTCCTAGAAATTCAGCCAAACTCAAATGTATTTGTATTTGCCCTCCGTAGAAACTCACTGAGTCTGTGTTTCACATGTAGGATATAGCCGTGCTAGGTGCGCCCACGTGTCCTCGGATATCCGGAGTGCCCCGCCAGACACCAAACACCAAACACACAGGGGCCACCCGGACGGTCACGCCGATCGGGCGGGCCGCACGCCGAAATCTCGTCGAAATCAGCCATCCGTGGAGCCCATTGGCCATTGGACGTTTTACGTCTCCGAGGGAGGCCGTTAGAGGTGTTAGCCCTGAAGCTGAAGCTTCAGATATTAGATGTATTTTCAGGGTTTTTTTTGGCCAATTTGTGGAATAGTAGAGTGGAAGCCACGACGCACTCGCACTCGCACTCGCCGCTCGCCGCTCGCCGCACGCCTCGGTGGTGTGGAGCACGTTGTGGACAGCACCATGCTCTTCGGCAGATGGCGTCGATTAGAGATCAGCAGCATCCAGCTCTGCATCCTCGCCGCATCCCCCGGGCGAGTTCTGCTCCTGGGTGCACTCTCCCCGCACCCTCCTATCTCCCCCCTCCCTCCCCCTCTCCCCTCCCCTCCTTTCTATCTTCGCATTTTTCTTTCCTCTCCCATCTTCTTTTTATGTCTTCATCGGATCCAGGCCTCCTCTCCTCGTCTCTCGCCCTCGCCTCTCGCCGGTCTCCCCGCTCCCCAAGAACCCGGGGTCGCTTCTCCTCACCACCTACCCCTTTCCGGTCCCCTCCGCCATCGCCCGGCCCCGCTCCTCCTTTCCTCGATTCGCGATGGGTGTCAGCGCCCTTATCGGAGAACTCGACAGGCGCCTCGACCCTGTACGCCTGCTGCTCGTGCGCGCCACCTGCGCCCTCATCATACAGATATTGCAGCTGCTCGACGCAACGGCCGCCGCAGCCATCCGCATCAAGCGTGCGTGCGCTCCGGAGAGTAAGGGCGATCAACGCCGGTCTACGCTCGTTATCGTTGGCGCCGGTCTAAGTGGGCTGCGTGCCCAGCGAGAGTGCAGCGACGAGTGCCACGTGACGCTGGTCGATCGAAAAGAGTACTTTGAGTACACTCCGGGCTGTCTGCGCCTCTTCGTTGACCCGGCACACTTCTCAAATCTCGCCAAGCCGCTTCCACGCCATCGCAATGGCCTGGTTGTCGGCAGCCTGACGTCCATTGGCTCAAATGCAATCACCGTGCGTGATCACGGAGGTGTTGACGTCCTCATGTCGTACGACTACCTGATGCTTGCCACTGGTGGCACGTATGGGTGCGAGCCCATCACCCCGACGGCCGCGCAGCCGACACTTGATGCGCGTCGCGCCGTATGGGAGAGTGCCGCAGAGAAGCTTCGAAATGCGCGCTCTGTGATCGTGATTGGTGGCGGACCAGTTGGAGTTGAGCTTGCGGCAGAGATTGTCTATGCCTACCCGCACAAGCTTGTTACTCTCCTTACGGCAGATGACGAACTCTGCTCAAGCCTCCCGATGCAAGTCGGGGCTGTTTGCGCAAGCTGGCTGCGCTCTCGAGGCGCCCGGCTAATTTTCAATTCGCGCGTCACGCGTATCAACGCCAAGAGCGTTGAGCTTGCTGATTCGTCAATTCTGTCCGCGGACATCGTCTATCCGTGCATGGGAGCGAGCGCGCCTTGCACAAGTGCTCTGCGCACTTCCTTGCCACAGAGTCTCGATGAACGCGGACGCATTCTTGTTGATAAGTCGCTACGTGTCCACGGGACCAGCGGGCGTGTCTTCGCTATGGGCGACGCGATGACGCTACCTGGCTGCAGCGACCTGAAACTGGGTCATACTGCTGAATTGAATGCCGAGGTCGCGGCGCAAAATGTCCTTCGTTCAAACTCAGGGGCCGAGCGCCTTGAGGTATATCCCTACGGGGCTGTCGGCGCCGATATCGCCCCGCGCGTCTTCGCAGTCTCCTTGGGTGAGGCAGGGGGCGTTCTCGCCTTCAATGGCATCGTTGTCTCAGGGATGCTCGCGGCTGTGGTCAAACGGCTGATTGAGTGGACCAAGGTGGCGGCATGCGAGGAGCGCCCTATCGGTATTCACATCTGGCGATTCGGTGACGCGATGACCAACTGGCTCTCACGCACCATCATACCGCCACCTTGACTGGATGCAAGCGCGCGTGTGGGCAAGCCGCCCGGTGCATGATGATTTGCCTTACGCTAACAGCAAGATGCACATACTGCGCACTTGAGTATGAGTTGTGTGGCTGGCCCGCGCATCATGCGTCCTTGAGTCAGCGAGTACGCAAATTTAGCCACTTCACGTTCGGTTGTGAAAATTGTAGGTCCGGTTGTGAAAATTTGAGTTTACATAGCACGCGTCCAATGTGTAGTGTGTAGTGGGCCTGGTCAACTTCAGCGCTGCGCATTTTTCCGGGCTCCAACTCCCCATCGGGGGGCGCCCGTCGGACACCCTCAGGCTCTGACCTTGGGCATGCGCTGAGAACTCATCACTTCGACCCAGACCCCTAGTGGGCGCGGGTCGTGAGTCGCAACCCATAACCTGCTCGGGCCTGCCGTCGTACTCGTACTCACTCCCCCCTCCTCAGGAGGCCTCCTCCTCTGCTGGTCGCCACTGTGAGCATGAGTCCGTCCGCACGCGAGCACCCCAAAAGAGAGGCCGAGCAAAAAAATACCATTTAATATTCTTACCGCACTCGCGGCGAATGGAACCACTACCTACTACACACTACACGTAGTACGTAGCATACTTTCAACACCCCCACTCCCCCGGCCCTTCTCCCCCCGCCATCAGGCGGCTCCCCCCGTACACTACTAGGTGGATAGGGGTGAAGGGCTTAGATATGGTCCGGTGGCCCGCGCCCCCCCCCCCCCCCCCCCCGGTGATCTTCCCCCCCTAGCCGCGAGCCGACAAACCGACAACAGACCTTAGCCACATTGACCACAGTTGCCTGGCACCCAGCACAAGGAACAAACACACATCAGCCGGTAGCCCGATGGCACAGGAGGAAGGTGAGAACCAGGCCGTCGAGAATCGGTACACACCGTCTGCCACTGGAAACCCACTACACCCAGCCCCTAGGTAGAGCACGAGGGGACGAGCCGCAAGGCAGGTGGAGGGGGAGGGAAGGGAAGCGGGCGTGGCTGCGAAGATACTGTGCAGGGTCGCGCGCGCAGCGAGATTATTAAGAAGTTTTTTTAGGATAGGTATGTGGTATGTGGTATGTAGTGGTATTTGTGTGACTCGAATTCTATCCTGTAAAAATCTTTGATCTTTGATTATGTATTTCCACGCTATTATGTAGAGGGCTTTCAAGTTTCAAGCTGTCGGGGGTGGTTGTTCCGGGATACGCGAAGAGTCTATCCCTCGCTTTCTGCGTTTCTGCGTGCGAGACCTTTTAGAAAGTTTTAGGGCAAGGTGTGCGATTGGTGATGACGTCTATGGTGTCAAATATTTTCGTCGTCGCGGGCCACCACCCCAACCCTAGGTGGATGAGTTTTCGCGGTCCCCCAGAGGAGTTTCACCTCCGGGCGTCCGAGCGAGCGCCTGCCGACTTCATGCATCAAATTGTCAACAAAAAAACAAGAAACAATAAACAAGATCCATTGACCATTGAGTTTTTCACACCTCTCCTCTCTCTCACCTCCTAGAGACAAATCTAGCTTTCCTAGCGACTGCTTTTGGCGGGAGCCAGCCAACACGAGGGGAGGCGCAGAGCCGTGCAAGAGAGGGCTTGGGTGAAGGTAGGGTGGAGGGTGAGGGAGGGAGGGAAGGAGCGAGGAGGCGATGGCGTCAACTCCTGCGACATCGTCAACAGCGGCTTGCGACGGCGCCTCGCCACATAGGATAGAGAACACGCTCAGCTGGAAGAAGCTTACTACGAAGAGGGGTGTGAAGCGTGCCGCAGTGCAGGCAAGGTCGAGCGTCTGCCACCGGCTCTTCGAACGGCAGACTGACGTGAGAGCGGCGATGAAATTTGAAAAAAGAAGCGTAAAACAGCGATTCTGTGGGCTACGCCCGAGGGTTGCGTTCGACATCTACACGACAGCTGGTTCTAGGGACGAGGCAGATCTTGAGGCCCATCGATCATCAATTGTGGAGATTGTTGTGGCAGGCGGACTTATCTTTGGCCTGGACGAGTCCGGAATATGCGTCGCTTTCGACATGGACACCGGCCGACGTGTCTGTACCCTCAATCTTTCATCGCGTGAGGTCATTCGCTCAGTCTTTCACAACAAGATGAACCAGTCGCTGATTGTTGTCGCAGTGATGGATAGTGATCAGTACACCTCCTTGAGGTGCCGATCATGGTGCGTCCTCACGAAGGCCTTCGCTCTGCTGGCACCTGAGGCAGGACGCCCTCTATTGTCGATTTATTGGTGTCAAATCTATGACTGCTATCCATTCCATCGCTGTTTGCAGTGCCCTCGAGGATCTTGTAGATGGGAATCCTAGCAAGACGATCATGCTGTTTACTGCTGAGCAGCTTCGGAATCCAGGGTTTGTGGAATTCGACGAGGTGAACCAGAAGATACTGACATTCTGCTCGGAAACACAGATTTACAAGGTTTGGTCCATGGCGGAACCCGCTCAGATGATCTTTCAAATCGACGACAGAAGAATCGATGAGATCAAGATTTCGCCTGGAATCATGTTGCTTGTGCTAGCCAAAAGGCACAACTATGTGCGTGCGATAGTGCCTCTGTCACACAGTCGAGGTAGCCTTGCCGAGGCCTGACCAACACATTGTTCCTCTTGTAATTCGTGCTTCTTGTTCCATCGAGGCCCGCATGTCCAATGGCAGGTGCCGTTGAAGGTCCTCTCGATCGAGACAGGCGAGATGCTACGTGAATTCAAGCAGCTAATTCGCAGGGGCGAGTCCATAGTGGTCATGGAACAATTCAACCAGAAGCTGCTGTTCAAACAGGTGTGCCAGGCGGCGAAACGGTCACCTGCGAGGGAGTCATTTGTCCTCGCACACACCATACGATAACCCCCGCTTCCTAACCCAGCGGCATGAAAGTAATTTCATGGAAGGGAGATGCTCTTAGCTCTGTTGTTGGCATGCCACTCATCAAGCCTTTTTGTATTTTGGAGGCAACAGTCTGATCCTACGAACGCGTCACTGACCACTCCTCCTTGCAGGGACATTCACCTCTCAGTATCATCGATCTGCTTACCTCAGAGGTAGTGTCGGTGCCCTCGGAGCGCTTTCGCACGCCATTTGCCTTCATTTTCTTGTATGACCACCAGAGTTTTCTCTCCTTCTGTGGAAAAGAAGTACTCTTGTGGAATTTCAAGGGCGAAAGGATATCGTACTTCAAGGATCACTCCCTCTGGTTCCCGGCGGCGACCGAGGATCACACATCTGTCATCTTCATCACGGAGAATCAAGATGTGGTGTGTGGCACCTTGCCAGCTCAGCCATTATCGGAAGGGATCTAGGCCTCCTGACCCATCAAGCTTGCCCACAACCGCCAATAACTGGTTGGCTCCAACGGAGCTCGACATGCATCTCACACGCACGCGCATTTTGCACGTCATCAAAGCGCTCAGCATGAGAGCGGTGTTTCTTTGTTGTTTGTGATTGCGCGGCCCAATAGGCGCGAATTGCCACACTTGGAATGGCCGTTGTTGTTGGCCTACCATTCGCATGTTTGTGTCGATCGCCCCCTATTGTTGCAGATCATATCCCTGTGCGAGGGTCAGCAGCCATCCGATCAAACAGGAGGGCATTTTTCACGACCCGTGGTGGCCATCCACATGTCTCACATTGCAAGCGGCGAGTGCCTAGCTCGCATTGATTGGCATACGCACAACCGGTCGACGGTCACTGCAATTTCGTACAATGAGGGTAGAGGAGATCTCGTCATCGGTGATAACCACGGGAGAATACATGTATGGTCGAATTGATTCAGAACGTTCGCCGCTGCGACATTGTTGACGCCTAGGTGGCGGCGTAGGAGGCTGATTGATTGGCGGCGGGCTTTAGACCCAACGAGTCGACGTTCAGATGCGACTTTGTTTCGCTTGTTCTGCCATGTGATTGTGACCCATGAAGGATGTGAACAGGTCCACCGTACTCCTCCATGGGCATGGGCGGAACGCGCAATGTCGCAGGGCCCTTCTTATGTCTGGAGGGAGGGGCAATTGCGGCTGTGGTCACGCAACGGCGCTAGGCGCTGGTGGTGTGGAGGTTGCTGTGAGGATTCGGGGGTAACCCACCGTATCGCATAGGCTATGAGCTATGATGACTTTATAATAATACTGGTAGTAGTAGTAATGAAACATCTGAAGATTCTGGATTAAACATAATAATAAAACATCTGAAGATTCGGGCTACTCATGCTAGCTACTAGCTATACGGGTCCACGTACTCACGGTACTCACTAACGACATCGCCTATACCCCTGTTTACTCACTCCCTTACACTACCCCCTTCATTCCTTTGTCTTTGGTATCGGGGGGGGGGCCGCGTGCACTACAACGGGCCAAGTGCAGGGGGTGGGCTGGGGCAGACCTGCTGGTGTGGTGTTCCTGTGGCAAAACAAACGTAAACGCCTGTTGCTTATGACACTTCGTGCCCCTGGGAGGTCTCGGCCCCCTCTTCTCGCGTCTTTTTCAAGTGTCGCCGCGCTTTCGCGGCATTCGCATGTCGCTCGAGGTGTCGGCCTGAAAACATACCGTAAACAAGCGTGAGTTTTACCTTTTTGTGTGTCAGATCGTGTCGTTTTTTTGTCGTGCTCTTTTCGTCGTTCTCTTCGTTCTCCTACGGGCGTGCGATGCCTGCCTCTCCCTCGCTGGCCTCGCTGGCCCTGGGTGCCTTCCTGTCGGCTCAGGTGGTCTGAGGCTCAGTGGTGGAGAGGGGGTCAGTACGAGCGAGGGCCAGTGCAGGCGAGTGCGTGCGGCGCGCGGCGCGCGCTCGGCGAGGGTCTGGGCCAGAGTGATGTCAGCTCAGCCCCTGCCAGCAGGCAGGGGCTGAGGTTGAGTGTGCAGGGCCACCCAGGGGGTGTCTGGGATGGAGGGGGGGGGGGCACGGGACCCCCATGACCCTATCACTTTTACTGATAGTTCTAAGATTCTGGATTAAACACCTACTACGAATCCGGCGGCGTCCAATACCTCCCTAACAGCATCGCCCTTGAGTCCCTTCGCTCCTCCTCATTTTCCCTTCCCCCTTCATCCTTCCGTTGTCTTTGCTTCGCATTAATCTTGGTAGTATGATTGATCGCCATGGACCATGGAGGGGGGCCTCGCGCCCCCCCCCCCTCCCCACTCTCTCGACTCCCTTCATGGGGGGCGAGAACCATCGCACCCCCCAGTGCCGCCACTTGGCAGGCAGGGGGGACTCACCCCATCTACTCAGACTCTCCCTGAGACTTGGGCATAGCAACCCACGCCCCA
Source organism: Isochrysis galbana (assembly GCA_018136815.1). Taxonomy (NCBI): domain Eukaryota; phylum Haptophyta; order Isochrysidales; family Isochrysidaceae; genus Isochrysis; species Isochrysis galbana. Next base: position 318,249 of record CM030943.1, on the reverse strand, counting down.
GCCCACGCTGATACGCTGACGCTGACCGGCGACCGGCCCATCTGCCCCATCTCTCTGACCACCCCCTCGCCCCCTCGCCTCCACCTGGGCCCCCTGATCAGGACCCCCCAGCCAGCTCCAGTCGACCTTCAGGGGCGAGAGAGCCAGCGAGGGAGAGGCAGGAGGGGCCAGGGCCCAGCCTCACCTGCCACCTGAGCTGTGCTCCCATGCCCCTGCAGGCCACCTGGCTGGGGACCTGAATGTGGAAGGTGGGTCGCAGGCGCGCGCCATGGGCCCGAGCGGCGGGGAAGAAAGGAGGAAGAGGGAGGAGGGAGGGGAGGGGGGAGTATTATGGACACATCCATCTCATGCATCGTGGATGCTCATTCTAACCTTTGTATGTTTATATTGAGGTCTCTGCACACGATGCACTTGGTGACCGCATCGGTAGATGGCACATGAGGCCCTGCGGTGGCAGCACATGTGGCAGCACAGCGCGTGGAGAGGGCTGTGTGGCAATGCTCGCCACGATTCCCGAGCGCGCGGGTGGGTAGCCACAGGGGCTGGGAGGAGGCGTACCGATAGTGTGGATGGGTTTCTGCGCGTAGGAGCGCGTAGGCAGCTCGGCGTCATCCTCCTCAGGCTGGGGCTGGAAGTGGTGTGTGGGTGTGTGGTGTGTGGCAGGGCAGGGGGCCATGTGGCGTGGGCAGGTAAATGAAAAAAAATGGCAGAATGTGATGGCGCGAACGACTAGTGAGGCTGTCTTCCGGTGCCCGGTGACCATTGGGATCGAACTCCACGGGCACAAGTGCGACCGATCGCCGCCGCCCTCTGCTCGCTGGCTCGCGGCAAAGGTCGGCCTGTCAGGCGGGTCGGTCGCCATCGCTCGGCCTCGGATTCGGATTCGCGAGGGGAGAGAGGAGGGGGAAATCTTCCCCCCGTCTCATGATAAAAAAATTGGGCCTCCCGATCTGCCTGATTTTTTTTTCACCCAGCCTCCCCCACCTCTAGTAGCGAGTACTTGTACTAGCAATCAACCTTTTGCCCTTGGTGTTGGGATTCACTCTTTGTTCACCCCCTCGCAATCTCATTGCATTTTGGCTCATGAACATTGAGGGTGGTCCTTGTGTCCCTACGATCCAGTGAAGCGACAGCAGTGCGTAGGGGATTGGTCAAGATGGGCTGAGATTTCTACGCGGGGCCATCAGCTGATCATCATCATCCTAGATAGTGTCGTCTGTTTTCACACTGCTTCCTTTGACACTCCATGTCTCATAGTTGATGTTTTATCGTTCCTCTCTGATCTCTATCCCTTTCTCAACCTCCCTCTATCTTCGTCATACGAGGGAGAGAGAGTGAGTCAGTGAAAGAGGTGAGAATGAAGAAAGGGGGAGGGGGAGGGAGCGAGGGGGAGGGAGCGAGGGGGAGGGAGCGAGGAACGAAAGAGGGAGACGAGGGGGGAAGATGGAGGACGGGGGAGAACGGGACGATTCCCCTAGCTGCGAGTCTACTCACAGGGCCATTGCGCACACTCTACTCAATGCAAGGATTGTGGGAGGCCTCTCGCCACTGAGGATGATAGGTTTGACACCTGTAGGACAGGCGAAGACGTCTCATGCACAACAGTGTGCAACATGGTACTGCTGATCTAGATGTGGAACATTGACATCTCGGATGAGAACTGCTGGCAGCTCTTACCAGACGATGCATTCCATGGCCCTGGGGTTGCCTATTGCTTCCCAAAGCAAAACAACAAAAGGAACATGATCATGATGCAAGCGACAACAAAATCGTCAGAAAGAATAGGCTGGATCTTCGAGTGCTGAATGCCGCGGGTGGATTGTACCGCGTCAAATCTGACCTCCCCCAGTGCTCGAGCGCACAGCCCGATGAGAAGTAGCCGCCATGACAAAACACCGAAGAACGCCGGCATCAGCGCCCGGCGCGCCACGCTCTCCGTGCTCTCTCGCTGCCGCCTCGCGTCGTTTATTCCTACTTTACTGACGATTCATACTAATTACAGGTAGCCTCATGTTCGGGTGGGTAAAATGCCATCCACACCCACACCCTGCCGCGTAGCGGCGAAAGAAGGGATCCTAGGTGGGAAACACAGCCAGAAGGTTTCCTAACACAGCAAAAACAGGCTGTTTTTGGCTTTCATAGAAACACAGCCAAAAACAGTCCAAAAAACAGTGATACCGGTGGGGGGCCTCTCCCTGCGCCACTTGCGCGACGCTGCGACGCTCCACCCTCTTCTCCGGCCGCGCGCTCCCGCGCTCCCGCTCCACCCCTTCCTTCCTCTCCTCAATCCCCATGTTCAACCCCAACCCTAACCCCGACCGTGCCTCGCGCGCGCGAGGCGCGCGCAATGAGGAGGAGGAGGACGCAGCCAATGAGTTTCATGGTCTCCTGAACCTGATGATCCTGTGAGGGGGGCATCACTTTGGGGTGTGCTGTTTGTGCTCCCCATGTGCTCTTTTTGTCCCTACTACAGTCAAGCATGTCCGTCTAGCGGGGTTTGGAAAATTAAGAAGATGAATTTAAAAACTCTGAGACGGTAGACGGTATTTTTACCCCTAATAAAAACCCTCTTGGTTCGCCCTTCTAGTACTAGTAGCTAGTGGCCATACATAGTACATAGCCGGCATCTTCAAAGAAGGCTTTTTTCCAAGGGGTCCGTCCCAGCCCCCTCCCCCGGCATGGCCCAAAGTAGCGCATACTCCTACGGCATATCATATGGGGCATACCCATCATACGAAGACAAAGGAATGAGGGGCGGATGCGGAAAGGGAACGGGGAATGAGTGAGGGGCGAGGGCGACGAAGTTGTGAGTGGGGAGTAGTCTAGTAGCACACGAGTAGGAGTAGCGGCATTCCTAGAGTCTTTAGCGTCAGGCGGACGTGCGGACGTGCAGGCAGCATGTGCGCGTTGCGGTCAGTTGGGTATCAGATGGATGGGAGAATGATATGTGTCGCCGCAAGGCCCGGTCCCGGTCGCGACGAGGCGACGAGGCGAGGAGAAGAGCCACCACAGGGAGAGAGGAGCGAGCGCCGCCGACGAGGGGGACGGCGGCGGCGGCGGAAGCGGCGGAGGGCGGGGCGGCCATCGGTTGCTCTCTTTTGTCCGGGAGATTCGAGAAAACAGTCGTTGGCTGACCTCGTGCCGGGGGGGGGGGGAGGGGGGGGGGGGGGTCGTGTAGAACCTTCTAGGCTCCATTAAGGTCGTGACACCCGTTCCCCCGCGGCTGCCCGCCCGCCCAGAACCCACCCACCTTCCGCGCCCCCCCCCCACCCCCCCGGCGCTCCCCCGCGCCCCTCTCCTCTCCGCCTTTCTCCCCTGCAAGGCCCTCCTCACGCACCTTCCTCGCCTTCCCCCCTTTCTCTTCCCACGGCCTCTCTCGCCCCCTCCCCCCTTCGCAACGTTTTCGCTTCATCCACAAGACGGCGACATGGGCATGGATCACTATCGCGTCTCTGCCCACGATGCCAACGCGCACGACATCGACGCCTCACGCTCCTTCCACCAGCACAATGAGTGGATTCGGGGGCTGCGAGAGGACTTCAATTCTCGCGTCAGTGTTGCGAGCGATGTAGATCATGAGGAGGACGAGGGCCGGGGCTGGACTATCCACGATGACAACGAGGAGCTGGATATCCGAGCAGCAGCTTGGGAGCGCGACGAGCTGGCGGCAAGCGTTGAGCTAGCTGGCTCATTCGATCGTGCGCTTGCTTTTGATGACTTTGAGGGGCCACCTGTTTACCGGTCTATTACAGTGATTGGTGATCTCGCTGGTGACGAGGACGATCACCCCGAAGCTTTTGCCGCGCCTCGCATTCACCGCAGGCAAAGCACAGCCGAGGTGGAGGCTGAGTGGCTCAGTGAGATGCCACCACTCGTATGCCGACAAAACGCATTTGCAGATCAGAACAGGTTGGCTGCTGTCCCATGGTGAGTGATGCATTTTCGATGGCTTCCGCCGATCCGAACTCGCATTTTCAACGCATTCATGTTCACCATATGTTGTGTTGCCGGATAGTGCCCTACTTTTCCCTGTCTCGTCGCTCTCCGACCAGTTGTAATTTCTTGCTGCTCATGAATTTCATTTCGCACAACTTAACACTATGTGTGTCGTCATTTTGTGTTCATCTGCCCACACCGGGTTCCCTATCGGACTGTTGAGTTTACTCAAGTGTGTGTGCACCTTGAGCATCGCCTCGATGCGGAATTTCTATGGTGCCATTATGTGTTGTGCACATGCATATGCTTTCTCTGATGGCTGATGGACTATTCGATTCCATTCACTAGTCAAATCGTGATCATCAGTTAACTTACGATGTGCTCTGTTTCATGTGGATCCCAGGCTGGCTCACGGTCAGCCGCCCAAGTATCTTTTAGCTTTGAATGGATGCCTTCACGGAAGCCGTTGATGAGCGGCTCCACCTCTACCTCATTAATAATAGCACTATGCACTATCTATGGTCACTCATAGTCACAAGGGACAGGGGGTTGCGGTCGCCTCCCAACTCCACGTACCCATGGGGGAAGCCGATTGGCGGCGTCCAGAGCCAGAGCCACGCCGCCAATCGCCGAGTTGGCCAACTCCTTGCCCGACGTCTCCTGCACGTGCACGTCCAGCGTCAGGCCGTACCCTTCGTCCTCGCGCATCCCGTGGGGAAGGAACCGCACGCCCTCCGGCATCCCTTCCCACCGCCGGTGATACCCGAAGCCGACCACCAGCTTCAGGTGCGTCTCCGGCACGGGCAGCTGCCCGGCGCCAAAGTTGAAAGTTGCCGCGCCGCGACCGCTCGTGCATCCAGTGCGTGCACAGGCGACGTTGCTCCGCACCCACCGAGCGGATCGGGCTCAGCGACTGGCCCCACAGGGCGAGGGCCGCCAGCGCCGTGCGCGCACCAGCCCCGCGTGCGCCTTCGCCAGCTCGCTCGACGAGCGCACGCGCGCCCCCCGCTCGCTCGGCGCCCACGCCTCAATCAATGGGTTTTTCCTCATTTCTCATTTTAACTTGTGGGGAGTTAGAATGGGAGCCGGGCAACTATCAGTAATGATAGGGTCATGGAGCGCGCGCCGCTCCCCTCCTCCCCTGCCGCCACCCCCGCCGCGCCGGCCAACGGGCCGCGACCACTGCCGCGCCGCAGAAGCGCGCGCGAGGATCACTCAAGGGTGAACGCACGGCGTGCACCTTCATAGGGAGAAAAAGTTGTTATGCGCACGCACGGCGATCCCGCGGGGGGAACCGATGCACATCGCGCTGTGCGCGTGCACGGCGTGCACATGGGTGATTGCAACTCATCACACACGGTCCCGTGAGAAATCTCTCTTGTATTGGATGTTTACGTAGTTGTGTGACAGAGAAAAGTCCGCATGCGCACGCACGGCGTCCCCGCGGGGGAACCGATGCACATCGCGCCGTGCGCATGCACGGCGTGCACATAGGTGATTGCAACTCATCACACGTGCCTCGTGAAGATATCTCTCTTATACTGCATGTCACTAAGTTTATACTTGGTTGCCCCATGGGGGGGCACGAGCCCCCCCCTCTCTCCACTCCTCCCCTGCCATGGGGGAGGAACCACCCATGCTCCTGACATGCCTGATGGCTTGCCAGGAGCCCACTGCCCGGCTGACCCACTCTCTCACTGGCAGACTTGCCTGCCTCGCGCGTCCTGGCCTGTCGTGGCCAGCCCATCGCTCCAACCCCCCCTCCCCCCCTGTTCGACAGGCAGACAGATGCAGAGTGGGGACCCCTGAGGCACAGGAGCGCCAGCGAGGGAGAGGCAGGGGAGGCCAGGGCCCAGCCCCAGCCTCCTCTGCCCCCTGAGCTGGCCTCCAGGAGCCTCCAGGGGTCGCCTGGGGCAGCTGCAGGCCTGTCGCAGGCGCGCCATCGCGCGTGCCTGCAGGAGAGGGGAGAGAGAGCGCGGAGAAGGGGGTGGGCGGAGCGAGAGCTCCGCTCACCGGAAAATAGGTAAGTCCCGCACCTGTTTACAGGATAAGTCGGGACCGAGGCCGCCGCCAGCCCGGTAGGCATAGGAGGAAGGGGGGAACGGATCGCCGGGGGGGGGCGCGGGCCACCGACCATATCTAAGCCCTTTTCCCCTATCCCCCTAGTAGTGCACGGGGGGAGTCGCCTGATGGCGGGGGGGAAAGGGCCGGGGGAGTGGGGGTGTAGAAAGTTTCCTACGTGAGTAGAAAGTAGAGGATGCACGGTCGCGTGTGCGGTGAGACTATTAAGAAATTAATTAATCTTATACTGCATGTTTATACCCTGGGTATCATGATCAACTTTGGTACGCGCGCTCCGTGGTGTGAAGGTGCGGGACTTCTACCGTCCCCGCTCTGACTGACACTTGTGACTTCTACTCTCCCCCCCCCCCCTCCCCACCAAAGGCGCGGGACTTCTATCATCCCCGTTGTGACTACCCCCCCCCTGGTGAGGGCACTCCACGCGGGCGCTAATTACTCATCTATTTCTTTTGAAATCAACTCCGAAAACTTTCGTTACCTGAACGGGATCGACAAGTCACGCGCCCTCCATGCAAGCGCACGCCCTCTTCACACCGCCTCACGCACGCGGGTCCCTTCACATTATGCGCGCGTCGGCCGCCGGCCGGTCACATTGCACGCATGCGCGCCTCATGCTGCACAGGAATGCAAGAAGACACTTGCATTTCACTCGGACGTTGAGGCCGTGCGCTGGGCGAAAAGCAGCGATCAGGACACGAAGGTTGCGAAAAAACTGCAGGGCGTGTGGGAGAGCAATGCAATGTGAGGTATGGAGGCAGACTTGGGTGCGTGCAGGGAGGAATGGGCGGGCAGCGCACCGCTGCCGACTTTGCATTCTTGCTTGACCAGGCTAGGATGGCCCTCCCGCTGTATCCCTT
>CM030943.1:276268-311274 GCA_018136815.1 Isochrysis galbana | reverse complement strand
GCATGGAGAGACATGTTGTTGAAGGCATTCGCAAATAGCTCAGCAGCATCGCCAGTCTTTATACACGCCGAAGAACTCAACCCGTGCCGCTTACTGCACGTGACGCCTGCGGCTGCACCCACCCCAATCTCTAACAGAATCGGCAGTGCTCGGAACAGAGCACTCCACGATGCCGCGCGCTCGGTGCCTGGACGGCCAGCGTACGAATGCAACGAGTTGCCAAGGACAAGCAAACGTGAGAGACCCTCGGTGCTCCAATTGGCTTGAAGCAAATTGGAGTACAGCTCGCGGCCACAATGTGGCATGAAGAAGAGGGTGCACCCGTGATTCGCAGAAGCCACGTACCGTCCCTCAAGATTCTCTTCGAGCACTTCGCAGCCTTTCGACCGAAGGAAAGCCACCTCGAGAGAATCGAACACTGGGTCGTAGGCATAGAACGGCAATTCAGCAGCGCATCGTCCTAGGTCCACATGCGTTGATCGTCCCCGAAAAGACGGGGCTGCTTCTCGATGTCCGGAAGCATTGTTTGCACACTCCCCGCCCAAAGAGGCGTGGCTCATGGCTCGCGGCGCTGCCCTTGCTACCAACTCTTCTCGGAGCAGGAGGGCCATGGCAAGTTGATACCGCGGCGCTGCCACGGTCCCAAAGCTGCCGAGCCCCAAGCAGAAAAGCGCTGTGGGCGTAGGCCGGTCACATTGTGGCTCTACCACCTGTTCGAGTGCAGCAACCAGGCGGCCCATCAGGGCAGAGCCTCGGAGTTCTGCAGTAGCCGCATCGACCCGCTCGCTGAGCGGCGCCAGCTCCGCTGCAGTGACGGACGAGTTGGATCGCGCTCGCACGACCACCGGGCGATGTGTGGGCGCACGCTGTCGGCCGCCCCTCCGACCCACAATCGTGAACCCGCCCTCACGCATCACAGATTCATGGTCTGGCGCCATCCGAGCCGGGTGTGGGAGAGGGGGGGGGGGGGGGGGGGGGGGGAAGGGGGCGAGGAAGGCGGCGCCGGCGGCCGCGGCGGCCGCGGCGCCTCCGCCCTCGGTCTCCGTCGCGGACAAAAGAATAGAGGCATGAGCCTCGTAGAACGGCCCGCTTCGTGAAGCGGCCCGCAACGTTCCCCATGGCTCCCACGGCCAAGCCCAAGCCTCCCTCGCGCCCAGAGATGCCTAAACAAAGGGCACTAACTACACTGTGCAGGCCCGCGACAAGGCCGACGATCTTCGAGAGCGAGAGCGAGCTCGCCGCGCATCACTTGAGGCATGCCATCTAGTGTGCTCTTGTCAACATGTTCCGTGCCTTGGGAATGGGTTCCTTTGTTCCTTTGTTGTGATACTTGTGGCAATCTCAAGAAGGGAGTGTGCAAGAAGCAAGTAGCCCGGTCACTCACTCATTTTAACCACTATTTTCCACCTCCCCTGGGTGTCCAAGGATTCCTTAGGGTCCCCCCCTACCCCCTACCTGCCCCGGCAACTCCCTCCCCCCTCCGAACGACCCCCTCCCGCCCCACGAAGGGCAATGGCGTCGGTGAGGGTGAGGGACCCCCCTCCCTTCCCCCGCGCGTGGCGGGCTATTTTGGGAGATTCAGGCGGGCGCTCACGGGAGGGAATCGGAATGGTGAATGTGGGGCGCATCACTATTAGAAACGCGGAGCTTCCGCGACGTCCGATCGCGCGCGATCGGCCGAAGAATGGCCTGGAGGTGGTGGCCATGCAGAGCCTAGAGCTCTCGCGAGCAGGGTGGGTGGTCAAGGGTAGGTAGCACGCTGGTGCTCAAGGGTCGCACACACTCGTATTGACCCATCCTGGCCCCTCGCACCTCGCACCGCAGGAATGCCTCGATTCGATCCGGCCCGACGCCCAGGGCCACGGCCCGATTGACGTCGAGAAGCGCTCGCTTGGACTCCTGGAGGTACAACTCCTCAAGTGCCCATGCAGCGCGGCGGGCCGGTCGCGACCGGGCCATTCAAGACCTGCCTTGAGCCCCTCAAAGCCTCCTGCGGATAAAGGTACCCAGCTTTATAGGACGAGTCCTACAATGTAGGACGACGTTGTGAACTATGAAGACACGGTTCAATCTAGGAATTGGGAGCTAGGATTTGGTTTCTGTGTTCATCTCATTGCCCTCATTGAGTCCTCTTAGATAGAGGCTCAAGACACCATTCTCATCAAAGCATAATGAGTTATTTGCCACTCGCGGAAGCCTTCCCGGCAAAAAACGGCGTTGTCCTACGAATTGCCGCAAACACCTGAGGACACGATTTGAGGCTCATGATGAGCTCCCTAGAACTTGCTCCCACGAGATGAAATGCTCTTTGGCATGGGTTCTTTTCGACCTTCAGTGGAGACCAAGCTTGGTTTTGAAGCCCAATGCGAGTTTTGGCTGCTTTTGCCTCTTGCGGGGCAAAAACAAAACTCTCGACGCTCCCGGTGGCCTCCGATGGCCGAAGTACTCAGTTCACTCTGGAGCCGAAAGCTCGGTCAAGACGAGGTCTACAGCCTTGGCCATAGTGGGAGCTAAGGATCTCAAGACTGAGTTGGGACTATCCTTCAGTTGGTGGGAAGTCCGTATCCTTCACTCTCGAAAGTTGTGTGGCTTTCAAGCTCAGGGTCCTACAAATATACCGAAATCGTAGGACGCGGTCCTATAATGTAGGACGGAACTTTTTAGCCGCCTGGCCCGGCCCCACACGCTCGCGCCAACTGTTGATCCGAAATCTGGAGTGCTGGTGTGTGGCGTGTTCACCTCTCACCTCCGGCACATTTGGCGAGCTTTGTGCGCGCACTTGTGGCAGGTCCCTCGCGCATGAGCGCGAGGGCGGTACCCGTTCCTGCGGTGCGGGATAGCCCTCACTAAGGTGGATGAGCTCCGCCCTGTGTTCGAGTTGGCCGGCCACCCACTCACCGAGAGCTCCAACTTGAAAGCGTTCATTCCGAAGATCTTGCTGAAAGAGGTCAATCTAATCAAGAGTGAGTTGGAAGATCAGTTTATGACCATCTCGTTCGACGGCACGACACGTCTCGGCGAAGCTGTGAATCTCTGCGCCAGGTTTGTCCCAGCTGACTTTGGGTGCATCTGCCATCGCCTGCTAGCCCTGTCAACGACGGCGAAACATATGGACGGCGCAGGTCTCTTCCGTCTGGTCTCTAAGATCCTCATGAAGGATTTTGATTTGAATATGGAGCAGATTGTGGGTGTCTCTCGTGACAGCTGTGCGACAAACGGTGTCGCTTGTCGTTTGCTATCCAACTTGTGCGTGAACAAAATGGATCTGCTCTGCACATCGCACACGCTGCAGCACACTGGCGAGCACCTGCAGCTGGCAGTGGTCGAAGAGTTTCTCACCTCATGGCTGGCCCTAGTCTCGCACACGCAGACGGCTCGCCTCCTTTGGCAGAGTATGGTGGGCGAATCCATGAAAAGCTTCTCCAAAACCAGGTGGTGGTCAAGGTGGGAAGTCATGAAGGACTTGGCTCTTCATTTCGGTCAGCTCGAGGCCTTTGTTCATGAACTCACCATGCAAGGAGTGGGAGGTGCCACCACGCAGGGCTTGCACAGTGTGATGCACACGAAGAAATCGACCCTGCAGATCGAGTTGGCTCTCGCGCTCGATATGGAACGCTTGTGTACAACCACTTACAGGTTGGAGGGCGATGGCCTCGAGATACTGCTGGTATACGACGGGGGCATTGCCCCCTCCCCTCGATATTTGTCCTCCCCCCAGTGCAAGCACCGGCCCTACGCACCCCAGCACACCCTCTCCTCGAGGCCACGCTGGGGGAAAACCCCTTTCGGGTAAAAGCAACGCAGGGGGGGGGGGCACTCGTGAGTTTAGGGGCCTAGAGCGCTAATCTCCCTCGCCCGAGCGAGTGGCCGCGGCGAGCCGCGGCCCTTCCCTTCTGGCTCTGGCGCCCCCGTCTTCTCTTACCCAACTTGGTCTAGAAGACACGTAAACACCGGAGGGGAGAGCTGCCGCTCCCCCCTCCCCTCCCTCTTCCCTTTTCCTCCTCTCTTCCCTGCGGCGGGGGCCCATGGCGCGCGCCTGCGGCCCCTCGCTCAGGTCCCCAGATGGCCTGCAGGGCCTGGGAGCACAGCTCAGGGGGCAGGTGAGGCTGGGGCATGGCCCTGGCCCCTCCTTCCTCTCCCTCGCTGGCGCTCCGAGCCCCTGCGGGTCGACTGGAGCTGGCTGGGGGGTCCTGAACAGGGGGGCCCAGGGGGAGGAGGGGCTGGTCAGAGGAATGGGCAGGCCACGACAGGCCAGGGCGGGCGAATCAGGCGTGCCTGTGGGGAGAGGGATGGGTCAGCAGGGCAGTGTGCTCCTGGCAGGCCATCAGGCGTGCCAGGAGAGCGGGTGGTTCTTCCCCCATGGCAGGGGAGGAGTGGAGAGAGAGGGGGGCTCGTGCCCCGCCATGAGTGAACCAAGTATAAACTTAGTTGGCCAGCTAGCGCAGGTAGAAAGCTAGTGAAGAGCTGGGTGGCATAAGGGGGGAAGGGTGCTTGCGCTTGCCGCGGCAGGGTGTCCTGTCTTGAGTGAGCGCTAGTCCCGTTCCTTTGCCGCGCCGCGACCCATAAAAAATTGTTAAAAATTAAAATTATAATTGCAAGTAATCGAAGTCGAAGTTCGTCGAAGTGCACACCGCACATCCTCGCTTCTCAGTGCGCGTAGGCGTAGGCTGAGGTTGGTGTAGTAGTTAGTAGCGGCCGCACGCCACACAGTGCGTTGTAGCTGAGGTATGAGGGCGCCCTACGGTAGGGCCCTACGCACGGCTGCATTCTGCATGGGTCGCACTCAACAGGCTCATAGCCAATAGCAATTGCACAAGCCGCAAGCTCTAGTGCGCTCTAGCCTCTAGCTCTAGCTAGTGCATGCAAGGAGCACAGACGGCCATCTATCAACTTGCTGCCAAGCCAGAGGCCAAGTTTACCGCAGGCGCCACAAAAAGAGAAAGGTCGTTGTGGCGACACAACGCAAACGTAGAAATCTCGCATTGCAATGCGGCAGCTGAACGGGAGGCTCACATCATGTGCCGCTGTTCTTGCTCGGACGTAGGCAGGAGGCTCTTACGCGCCGATGCGCCAAGGAGCACTAGGAGTGGCGCGCGGCTCGACGCAATAGTGACATGGGCCGGCGGATGATCCATTGGTTGGTGATGGCAGTCGCTCGCCACGTAAGCGCAGCCATGGCCGAGCCCACATATCAGTGCATCGTCACAGGCACCGAGCAAGTTGAAGCAAACACCTCTGCATGTGCATGGCGCAAGATCTCAATGGCACAGAGCAAGATGAAGCAAGCACCTCTGGACATGCATCACGCATGGTCTCAACACGAACAAGCACAGCGCAAAAGCACAGTGTACACACATTTTTCTTTTTTTGGGCATCAGCCACGACCCTTCATCAGCATCACACTTCCTGCGCATTTTTCATTCTTGTAGCCGTCGCTTTGCTTGATCCGGGAGCCCGCCGGATCCGCCCAGTATATTCTTGGCCGCACCACAATTCTGAGTAGACTTGTGCGGCTTTTGCATGCGGCAAATGTTCTCGCCGAGTTTGATGAGTGTGAGGCAAAGAACATTAATTTGCATCGCGGTCTGAGAGGCAGGCTTGCCATCCGCCACAGCTCAAAGCGTTCATTCTTACGCTCCTTCGCGCAAGCTCCGCTTCTGGCGAGCACGCATATCCTATTGGAGCAATTGGCGCAAGTGCCGACGAAAACGGGTGTTGAATGCTGCAATGACGCAGAGATAAATCTGGCCAGCAGCTGGCCGTCGTCCATGGCGAGGAGCGAACAAGTATTTAGCATTAAGTCCACAAGCATAGAGCAGCTCCCGTGATGATGTTTTGAAGTGTTCTCACTTGTTTTTCCGAACTAATCTCTGGAAGGGCTTCACAATCTTTGTTATCCTCGAGTCTGGCGCCTTTTGCGAAGGCGGTGGGGCCGCGAACAATGAGCTCCAGCTGTGTGAGGAGGGCGGCAGCAGTGATGGCGATGGCATGGGCATCGATGGCGTTTTGGTAATGTCAGCCAATTTGCTCCGCTTGAGAATCTTTGAAGCTTCGACGACGCCCACGTCTGGCGACTTGAGCGCGTAGGGCTGCAACGCATAGGCAAAGAGCATCATCAAGGCTGCAAAGAGAATGAGGCGGCTTGCGGCAGTACCCGTCGGCTCCTTTGCTGTCTCAACAGCGTGCACACCTGGCGGCACTGCGGCCTCGACCATTTGCGGCGCTTGGGGAACGTCTAGAGGGGGCTCTCCCTCGGAGACACCCTCGTCCACCTGAGTGGTCTCGTCCATGTGCGTGCTGTCATCTGTGCTGAGTGGCTCCTCGTCGCCTGCGTCGACCACGCTCGCAGCCGCATCCAGCTCCGAGCCGAGGCTCTTGCGCGCATCGCTCGGCGGCGCCTTGGGTGGGCGTGGCCGCGCACGGGCGGGTGAGAGCGCCGGCCGTCCATTTGCGTGTGCGGCCGGTCGGCGGGCGGGCGAGCGCGCTGAGCGATCGGAGGGGGGCATGCCCACTCGCGTGTGCCCCGCACCCTCTCACAGCGCCGGTTTGGCCCAACTCCCGCTGAACCCCCGCCCTTTCCCTGCTTCTCCCCCTCTCTGCTTCCCTCCCCACGGCTCCTCGCCAGCCGGCACTCCCCTCCCGGCACTCTCCTCTTTCTCTGAGAAAGAGAGAGATGTGGAAGGGGCGGGGGGGGGGTGTTGGACGGCGCGCCCGCTGCTGGCTGGCCCCCCCTCCCTCCCCTCTTCTCCGATTCTTTAGAGGAAGAGAGGCGTCTTCCTCAATAGGGAGAGGGAACAAACAACAAGAGGAAGAGGGGGGGAAGAGAAGAAGAGGAAGAGGACAGGGATTGGGAATGTGTTGTAAAAGAAGAGAGGGCAGACAGAGAGTGAAAGGGATGCAGAGAGAGGCGAGAGGGAGGAAGAGGAGAGGGGGGGGAGCGGTTTGAGAGGGACAGTTGGAGTGTGTTCAAACGTGAGACCGAAAGCGCCCCCCCCCCCCCCCCCCCCCCCGCCCCCGCCCCCGCTGCCCCTCTCCTTGTGCCCCTGCGACGGCCGCCGGCCCTTTCTTTCCCCCATGGAGTAGGAAGTACACTACGCGGCGGACGAGCTAGCTACTCACTCACTGCACTGAGGGAGAGAGGGAGAGAGCGAGCGCAGCCGGGGGAGAGGGAAGGACACGGAGTGGACGAGATCAAACGAATCGAAATGGGGGAGGTCGCGTTCCGTCACACATGGGACGGACTCGATATGAGCCATCAGAGGTTTTTTGCGGGGGTTCCACTTGGGTTTCACTGTTGTGGTTTCACTTGCTCGAGTCGCGGTGAAACCCGTGGAAAGCCAACTTCTACAAAAGACCTGCGGACCGCGACGGGTTTCACTGCGCCCCGCTCCAATTTCGCTGTTCTGGACCGTCGCTCGATCTATGGCGAGACCACATCCCTTCCTCTATGTTTCTGCTCTATCCCTGTAATTTCCTGTTCACGTTTTTCTGATGACTTTCCAATGGCTGCCGTCTACCAGAATACAAGTTGTCTCGTTGTTACAGTGAGTGTGGTGAACCGACGTCCCCGCTCTCTTCCCGACCTCTCCCTGGGTTCCCGCGTGTGTTGCGACAGCGTGCGGCGATGCCAACCCGCCCCTTCACGGCGCGGGAGCTGGAGGACGCCGAACTGGAACTGGCGCTCGCGCTAGGAATCGCAGCGGACGAGGATCGACAGTGGGATGAGCTCCTCGAGAGCTCATCCGCCGAAAGCGACGACGGCGAGGAGGTCGTCCTCCTTGCCGTTGCTGCTGACCCCCTCGGTATCATCGGGCCCTTCAAGGGAATAGCCTGCCGGCCGGCGAGTTTCATCGTCATCGTCAATGATGGTCTGGGGTGTGAGCGCGGCGCCCGTGCCTTCTGTGTCACCACACTCGCAAACGCGGAGGATGTACTCCTCCAACTCGATGCGCTCGGGCAGCCAGCTCGCGACTCTCCTCTCCACAGCTCCACAGGGCCCGCCGCCGAGGGCGCCCCCCCATTCCCCATGAACCAGTCGCACTTCGAAGCGACCACATCCACCCTCCGAGGCCGAGTAGGTGCGTGCGACTCCGGTCTCGCCACTGTTGCATCCGCGCTACCGAGCCCCTCCCCCTCCCGACCGCGTCACTACCGCCGTACCGGACGGGGTCCGGCCATGGAAGAGAAACCCCCATTTTCACCCCTCACAGCCATGTCCCACCGGGCCTCTCATTCTCACCGCCGCTGCCCTCGGCAGAGCGATTCTAAGCAGATCAGGCACAGCCCCCCCACGCCCAATGAACAAACACGACAGCGAGGCCATAGAAGGGAGGATAACGATGGAGGAACTAACGGACGCCATCACACAGATAGGGAGCGGCAAAAGCGCGGGGCCGGACGCGCTACCGGCGGAGTTCTATAAAAGTTTCACAGACCTAGTGAAACATGACTTCCTAAGGATGCTAAACCTAGCACTCGAGCAGGGGCACCTAAACGTATCCATGAGAGAAGGAGACATAATACTTCTCTACAAAAAGGGAGACACACGCGACCCTAGAAACTATAGACCTATCACGCTCCTGCAAAGCGACTATAAGATATTAGCCAAAGTGCTTACGAACAGATTAAAAAAGGTAATCGGGAATATAATCTCAAAGGACCAACTGGGCTTCGTCCCGCAACGGTTAATTGGCGAAGCCACCCACCTGTTACAGCTGACGAACGCATACCTAGACGAAACGGGAGAGCCAGGACTCCTCCTTGCGCTTGACTGGGAAAAGACCTTCGACAGAGTCAATTGGGAGTTCTACCACCTGGTCCTCGAAAAGCTAAAATTCGGAGGGAACTTCAGAAAATATGCGAAGGCCCTCACGAACTCCGAGGCCAAACCTATCCGATACATCAAAGCGAACGGGGGAAGAAGCTTCCCGTTCAACGTAGCGAGCGGCGTCCCTCAAGGATGCCCGCTCTCCCCGTTGGCCTTCCTCCTGACGGCGGAAGCCCTCACCAGAGTGATAAACGAGGACGACGACACAGAAGGCATCGTAGTGAACGGGGCCGAACTCAAGATAAGCCAGTTCGCGGACGATACACAACTCCTAGCAGCGGACTACAACAGCCTGGCGCGTTCCCTCAGATGGGTAGAAAGATACGCGGCGGCCTCGTGTGGCAAACCCAATGACCAAAAGTTTGAGGGACTGAGGATGGGCTCCCAGAAGGGAAAACGCCCGCCCGCGAGCTTCCAAAGATACAAATGGCTGAAATGGAGCGAATGCGCAACCATCTTGGGAGTCCCCCTAGGGGGACCCCAAGCCATCAAAGATAGGGACGGGCCAGGATTTCGGAAATTTTTTTCGAAATTTGGGCTCATTTTCCGAGCGTCGATTTCGTTCGAAATTTCGCGAAATTTGGGGCCGTCTAAGGGACATGGACACAATACCAAGGGGGGGACGGGGGTCGATGGGCAATAAATATACTACTATTTGGGGGGGGGGGTCGGGAATGACTGGCGCGAAATTCCCGACGCGTGACGCGCGACAAAACCGCAGCTTTTCACGTATCCTCCATTATGAGTTGGAGTTGGTGGCTAGTGGAGGGCAAACCACTCTCAGCTTCCAGCTTGGTCGCGAGGTGCCCGTATTTCTTTTGCTTTGTCTCCTAACTTCCGCGTCGTGTGAGCGCGTGTTTTTGTTATTGAAGTGCATGCTTGGAGGCGTGCGAATGAATTCGAATTCGTTGTCCGATCAGCTCCAGTGTGCGCATTGAGCATTGATGCTCTGGTACCACCAACGTGACACGTGCTGAATGATGACAAGTGAGGTCTGACTCGTGGCTTGTAGTCTTGTAGTTTGGTTATCAGAGCGTAAATTACTGAATCAGAGTAATGTATGTAGTTATAATTAATAGATAATAGATATCTCACATCTTAATTAATACTTAAACTCAACATAAACACTAACACTTCATATTGATTATAATAGTTAACACTAGATATATATAGCATGCAGCGTATCGTCGATCGTCGATCGGCGTAAGTACACGAGTACACGTGTACACGTGAGCGCAACTCCACATGTTCACCACGAAATATTGTCGAAATTTGGGTGGGGAAACGCGAAATATTGGCGAAATATCGAACGAAATTTGGGCAGGTCTCAAACGAAACTCTGGCCTGTCCCTAATCAAAGAGTTCTGGCGCAAACTACCCGCCTCTTGAGTCGTTCTTCGTCTGACGCCGCGCTTTCGCGGTGCCCGCCTGTCGCATCGTCGCATCGGGTGTCGACCTCCCCATTGACCCCCACTTATAAAAGAAAGTAGTTGAAAAAGTTAGACAAAGACTAAAGATGAGTACAAACCTCAGCTTCGTGGCGAAAGCGCTTGGCCTCGCCGAGAGACTCGCCTGAAGATGAGGCGCAATTCCCTCTCCGAACAACCCGCTCACGTAGCACGTAGGACGTAGGACGTAGGACCGCCACGAGCGAAGGGGTAACCCACTAACACCGAGGCACCCGCGTCACACCAAAAAAGAGACGGGCCACCCAGCGGCACATGAGGAGGACGAGAACATACCGCTGGGGGCAGGTGCACCCCGCCCAACCCAGCCCCCCCCCGCAACCTGAGCCCCTACGTAGACAACGAGGGGAGTTGCCGCAAGGCGGGAAGTGAGAAGTGAGGGAGGGAAGGGATCTGGGCGTGGCTACAGTAGTGATCCCTATAGCCACGCGCGAGGCCAGAATATAAAAAGATTTGTTTTTGAACTAGTAGGTGTGTAGTCCAGAATCTTCCGATGTTTTTTGGTAAGTAGTGGTTCCATGCGCCGCGAGTGCGGTAAGAATATTATGAAGTTTTTTTTTGAGGCCACAAAGTAGATGCTCGCGCATGGTAGCACTTTGATCGCTCCCAAATCGAGCCCAATAATAAGCCGTCAATTCTCTTTTGGGAATGCACCGGTGCAACCCACACTTCATCCCGCCCCACCCTGAGCAACATTTCTTCACCCAGACATCCCCACAGCTACAAGCAACTCCGACGCCGTCATGACCTTCCGGCTTCTCCCAAGGCGTTGCTCTTCCACCTCCTGCACCAAGTTGAGCAGCTTCTCGTTCACCGGGGTCTGGATGGCGTGAGCGCGCCCGAGACGAACGATTTTGCCGTTAAGGTACGCCACCTCCGTCGGACAGCGCCTGCAACGGGTAGGTGAGGCCGGGATCATCCAACGCCAAATTTTATCCACACGAGATCAATGGCGCAATATTTCGCAAAAGCGAGCTCACACGAGGGACAAATGACCATGGCCCATGCATGCACCATGATCGCGCTACCGTCTCGAAACACCCTATTGCCATACCTGAGGTCGAGGTCCTGGCTCATGGATGTCTTGGCATCCGCCTTTCCACGCAGCTTTCGTCTCGCCACCAGTGAGAAGGCGCATGTTGGCAAACGCAAGATAGTAGGGAAAAATCGCACTTGCAGTTCGTTGCGAGGGTTAGGCGCGTGGGGTGTGATGCCTCCAGCACGAAACACTTGCTGAGCCTCAGAGATGGATTCCGCTAACACGTTCCGGTAGCCAGAATCGCCAAGGAACATGTCTAATATCGAGAGGCCACTAAGTGCATTGACTGCATTGGACATGTTCACTAGAAGCTTTCCCGCTTGGAAATCGCTCAGCGGTGCACAAGCACGTACGATCAACGAGGTAGACGACATGACGTCAGCCAGCTTCTCGCTGGCTGCGCATGCACCATCAAGCAGGATGAGCGCCGTGTCCAGACTCTCTTCTAAAGCCACATGACAACGTTCCTCATCAAATGTCGAGCTTAGGTCAACAACGCTATCAACAAGGGTTGGCAACCTGCCACCTGCAGCGCCAGCTGCGTGGATCACATCGATGGCTGCGCCCATTCCGTTCTGCAGGAGTATTGTCGTCGCCGTAGTGTTCGAATCGAGGAGGAGGCGCGCGACGTGATCATTCGAGACGCGCTTTGTGCACACGAGGATGTACGTGCACCGCTGCAGCACCTGTGGATCGGTGCCAACCGCGATCCGCGAGGGTGGGATTCGATGCGAGAAGGCCGGGTCTGCAGAGCACGATGCTGAGAGGCCGAACTGAGACAACTTGCCCGCGTGATCACCTCTGCGGACGAGGAATGCCACCCTGTGCCCTGCCTTGTCCAGCGCGCAGCCCACAAAGGCGCCAACGCTGCCAGCGCCAAGCACGACAAAGTCGAACGAGCTGTCGGCCGCTGCTCCCATCGCTCTCTGTGGAAGAGCGGGGCGGGGGGGGGGGAGGGAGGGAGGGAGGGAGGGAGGGGGGGGAGGGAGGGAGGGAGGGAGGGGAGGGAGGGAGGGAGGGAGGGAGGAAGGGGGGGAGGGAGGGAGAGAGGGAGGGGGGAGGGAGGGAGGGAGGGAGGGGGGAGGGAGGGAGGGACGAAAAGCGGGGGGGGGGGGGGCGATCGATCGATCCGATCGATTATTCTATTAATACCTACCATTTGCCCTGTCTCAGGGCGAATGGTTCTATTACTCTACTACTACGAACAATTGATTGTAGAGTAGTAGAGTAGTAGAGTTGTAGAGCATCTTGTTGGCTAGCGGGAAAACAAACCTTTTAACATTCTCGCCTCGCTCGCGGCTATAGGACTCATTCTAGAAGCCACGCCCTTTCCCCTTCCTATATGAATTCAGGAGATACTACTAGTATATACTACTGCTCGTGGCTGTACTCCCCAATAACCAATAACAATAACGCCGCTGCCGGAACCAGAACTGGGAGCCACACTGTCCGACCGGCCCCATTGCCGACCTTGATAGATGCCGTCTAAAAGGGCGCATCACCATAGAAGAAACCACACAAGCAATCCAGAGCATAAGCCGTGGAAAAAGCGCGGGCGCGGGGCCCGACGCATACGGCAGACCGCATACCGGCGGAGGTATTCGTATTATACAAAACCCACGCAACTCTAACCCTAGTCGCAACTATCTTAACGAAGCTATATAAGCAAGCACTAGAGAAGGGGACGCTCTCGTTCACTATGAGAGAAGGGGACATAATACTTGTCGCGGTTAGGGGGGGAGAGCCGCCCTTACTTAGGTTTCCCCTAGGGAGCCTCTCTCCCTTGGTTTCCCCCCTTTGCGAGTTTTGGTTTCGCTTCGTCCGCGTCCCCTCCGTCCGATCGGGATTCCCCGAACCGCCCCCTCCTCTCTTCCCAAGTGTGTTAGGTCGGGGTTGATCATGCTCGATCCCCCTCCCTCGTTTTCTTGTGTGTGCGCGCCCTTTGTTTCCTTGTTAGTTGTTAGCGCTCCCCCCGTGTCCCCGTGTCCCGTGTGTTTCCCGCTCTTTCTCTTGTCTTCGTCCAGAGTTCCCGAGAGTCGCCCCGCCCATGGCCACACTCCCAGGGGCTCTGGGCGAGCTGTCTCGCCCCACGTCGCCCCATGTTCGTGCTGGCGGTGTTCCCCCCGGTGCCTCGCCTCCCTCCGGCCCCAGTGCCCCCCGTGCTCAGCCCTCTGTGAGCCTGGGTGTCCCTGCTGGTGTGCCCCATACTTGGTCACGACATCCCTTTGAGTCTCACTCCACACACACAGCCACAGCCAGTCCACTCCTCGAGCCACAATGCCACAATACTACTATACAAAAAAGGGGACGCCCGCGACCCCCGAAACTACAGGCCGATCACGCTACTACTACTATTACAAAGACAAAGCGACTACAAAATACTAGCTAAAATACTTACGAACAGACTCGGCAAGGTTGTAGGGAACATAATCTCCGGAAACCAAGTAGGCTTCGTACCACAAAGACCGATCAGCGAGGCCACACACTTCTTCTTCTTATTAATTACAACTTACGAGGGCATACCTCGACGAGACGGGAGAACTGGGCCTACTCCTACCTAGCGGTTGAAGGGGCGCAACGGCGCAACGAAGACTACCGGTAGTCTTAAAGACAACGACTTCACGTTGTCATAACTAGGTCAAATTAGCACCCTGATCTGTAATTTTTGCGCCCAGGCAGCTAATATGGTCACTATCTAATAGGCCCCTACCTAGCATAAATATTAAGAGTTCGAACGCGAAATTCGATTTTTTTGTATACAAATACAAATATTGAAGACTACAGAAATTGACGTTGAACGACTCGCGGGCAGATTCACACAGACAGACTCACAGGTCAGCTGAGACGCCGGGCCCGGTGGATTGGGGCCGCGCGGAGCGGATAACACGAAGGGGTTGGGATCGTCGAGCGCGCTCAACAAACCCTTATTTATTTACATGATGAGAGCCACCAACGAGGGCGGCGCTCACTGGGTAGATCACTTACCTTTCGTGCTTATGCTTATGGCAATGCGAGCCACCGCCGGCCGCGTTGTACCTATATATCGCCTGCTGCTTTGCTATACGGACGTGAGTTGATGTTACCAGCACAATTATCTGATCCTCAACCTCTCGATCTCGAAGCCACGACTACGACTACGCCTATTCGATCATACGCTATCGAACTCAATAAAAAGCTACGCTCATCATGGAAGGTCGCTCTCGACGCCACTCGCCGAGCTCAAGCCGACAATACCACCGAAGCTTCTCGAAAGATGCTCCATCGCTCATTCCAACCTGGAGACAGGGTGTGCTTGAAAAAAAAGACACTCGACACTCGCCTGGCAATAAGCTGCGCTACCTTTACTCAGGTACTCAGGTCGCATACCGTGTGGATCAAGCTGTGTCCGCTACTCGATACAAACTCCGAGATCTCGAAAATAGGTTGGTCCGGGACGAGGTACACATCTCGAATCTCCGGCCATCGGCCTAGGCTTTGTTAACTTCAAGCTCCAATGGCCAATGGCTAATGGCTAATGGCTAATGGTCGTCGAGCACGGACGAGTACGTCGGCGCTGTCTCTAGCCTCACGTCGCTCATGAATGTTATCCTCGAAGAAGGGCCTCCTCCGGAGAGGGCTGTGTCGCTGGCGAGAGGCAGCCCAGCGGCCCAGCGGGCGCGACCGCCGCCAGCGAAAGAGCGAAGGCAGGAAGAGGAATCCAGAGCATTTGGAGCGGTGTGAACGTGGGTCGTCACTGTGAAACCCAACTATCACAAAAGTATTGGGTGTTGGGTGAAGAGGAGGCAGTGGCGGGGGGGGAAGGCGCGACGAGAGGGCGGAGAGGGGCGTGGGGCGAGAGGCAGGAGAGCGCAGCGAGCCAATCGACGCCGCAACGGGGTCAAGCAGTGCTCCGAGAGAGCAGCACACTGTAGTGGGCACGAGTGAGAGTGAGCGGCACGAGAGCCCAATCAGATGAGCTGGAGAGGAAGGCATGACCCCACGCAGGTAGTGAGCCGCGCGGAGCCAGGCCTGCTCAATGTGACGACTTTGGATGGGAAGCAGAGGCACCAACGCCGGCTAGTGATGCGCGACAAGCTGGGGGTTGCTGCGCTGCTGCACAGTAACGTCTTGTTTGTGCCGTACTATGGCCAGTCATCCGGCAACCACCGCGGAAAGATGACCGCGGCGCGGCTGGGCGCGGCGATGATTTATTGCCATACTGTTGGCGTTGGCCGTCGCTTCCACATTGTCATCCACGTGAAGCACGTCTGTGCGAGGGCACTGGAGAATGGCATCGGCCAATACCACGTGCTGGACCATGCAGACATCCTATGGGTGCCCTCAGGGCCACGGAAGCACCCGGCCGGGCTGAAAAACTTTTTCGAGATGTATGCCCACCGCTTTTCCGGGCAAATTATGAACTCAGGTCCACAGGTGGACGATCAGTGCCGCACCCCTGTGTGCACAGTCATCCCGCACTACTTCAACCTACAGTGTACACCGCGACTAGACCGTGGCGCCAATCGCGTGATTGGTCTCGTTGGGTGGGAAAGTTCCCTTGTTGGCTGGGAAAGCTCGTTGCTCAACCAGCTCAACAAGGAGAAACGGAACGATTCAGCCCACATTTGGATCGAAACTGAGCCCCGGCCGGGCCTCACGATACGGCATTCGTTGTGGACTTACAGCCATAGTAAGCACGAGGAGCGCATTCGCAACGAGTCTCGCCAGCGTCAGTGTGCCTTCTTTGAACGCTTGAGAGTGGCCATCGCTTGGAACACCCAAGATCTAAGGTCGCGAGTTTACGAGCCGGGCCAACGTTTCAGCAATCCAGTCATTCTCGGCGTGCCAACCATAGCCTACGCAGCCCAGGCCAGCTACAATGAGTACAACGTGTTTGGAGGGGCCCAATTCTTGTGTGCCGATTTGCGATGTGTGCGTGCCAAGATTGCCGAAATTCGTTCAGGATTGCTCGATGCCACCTTTGCGAAGTTGCGTTCCGCTGTGCTCTCCACTGTGAGCTGGAATGCCACGCAAGAACGCTACATTCGTCTGTTTGCCGACATCACAAAATGTGGGGCCACGACTGGAACAACAAATTGCCGTGTCAGCCCAGTGAGGCGGAATATGGATGGCAGTTTGCGGCCACAACCGGCGCCTCACAGCCCTACGTGGGCAGCAACTCATTATGTCAATGGCACTACGCATGCGGACTGTAAATAAAATAATTAACATTATATCCTAGCCAACCCCACTAGTAGTAATAGTAATAATTAGCGGGTGCCCCCGTATCACGTCCATCTAGCATCTAGACCTCTTAGCTAGATAGTAGGTAGAGTCAGTCAAGGGTTTTTGCAAGGTTGAAGGTTGAAACGAATAAATAGTGTGCATGGTGCATGGTGTTGAAAGTTGAAAAAAAACCATCTAAAGATTCAGGGCCACACACCTACACCTACTACTTGTCTGGTATATACTACCTTACCACCACCCAACACGTGGAATAGCGTTCAATCGTCACTAGTCGTCACCATGTCGCATCCCCAATCGCCAATCGACCGTCTTGTTTTATAAGTAGAAGTCGTGTCTACACGTTTCTATGTTTCTATGCCCTTCTTTGTAGGCTAGGCAGCGTTGGGGAATCTTCCGCCTACATTCTGCCCCTCCATCTTCTGCGCCCTCGCCTACTTTGTCGCCTACTTACTTAGTCGCCTGCTTTGCCCCTCGCCTGCTTTACCCCCTTGCTTGCTCCTTGCGTGCCCCTACCTACCCCTAGCGTTTTTCAACTACTAGTAAGTTTATACTTGGTTCGCCCATGGGGGGGGGCAAGAGCCCCCCCCCCCCCCTCTCCACTCCTCCCCTGCGAGGCCAGGGCCCAGCCCCAGCCTCCTCTGCCCCCAGAACTGGCCTCCAGGAGCTTCCAGGGGTCGCCAGGGGCAGCTGCAGGCCTGCCGCAGGCGCGCCATCGCGCGTGCCACAGGAGAGGGGAGAGAGAGCGCGGAGAAGGGGGTGGGCGGAGCGAGAGCTCCGCTCACCGAAAAATAGGTAAGTCCCGCACCTGTTTACAGGATAAGTCGGGTCTGAGGCCGCCACCAGCCCGGTAGGCAGAGGAGGAAGGGGGGAATGATCACCGGGGGGAGGCGCGGGCAACCGGACCATATCTAAGCCTTTCACCCCTATCCCCCTAGTAGTGCACGGGGGGAGTCGCCTTATGGCGGGGGGAGAAGGGCCGTGGGAGTGGGGGAGTAGAAAGTTTTCCTACGTGAGTAGAAAGTAGAGGGTCCACGGCCGCGTGTGCGGTGAGACTATTAAAAGGTTTAATTATTTAATCTCCACTCCTCCCCTGCCGTGGGGGTCCACTTTTGGAGACGTGCGCCGCCGTCGCCCCACTCTCTAGCGCTCTCGCTCCCACCGGCTGGCAGGCTGCCCTGCGCCTCACTTGGGCTCGACAGGCAAGAGTGCGCCACCGCTCTCCCTCCGTTGAGCTCTCGCCTTGTCGTGGGCGCTCTTCCCGATCTCGATCCGCCTCTATCTTCTCTCGATCGGCCCCGCCGCCTCACGACGGCGGACCGCATTGCCGCCTATCGTCAACACTACCTTGCTACCTTGGCCTGGTGCCCGCCGGGCGTCGCCTGGAAGCTACCCCGTCCGGAATTGTAGCTTCGGTGGCCCGAGAAGTGGCCGCTCGCGCGGTGATTAATACACCGGCGAGCCTCTACCCACGCCATTGCCTCTACGTGCGCGATCTCATAGTGTGCCGCCACTCGGCGAGCGGCCCTACGCGCTACGTCGTGGACACCGACCTCACCGTCGACAAGACGTTGGCGGACACTGGAGCGGGCCCGTCTGTGTGGTGACGACTGCTCTACTCACCGCGTTACCCCGCGATGCCTGCGTCGCCTGGGAACGCGCGACCACGCGGCCGGGCGTCGTGGGGCCGGACGGCAACCCGCTCCGCGTCCGTGGCTATGCCACTCTCGTCTTCTCCCTTGCTTCCGTAGAATTGTAGAATTCCGCCATCGCTTCTTGGTCGTCGAAGGAGCCCCGATGCCGATGCTCCTCCTCCTAGGGAACGACTTCCTGGAAGCTCATCGGGCCTACATCGACTACTCGCTCAACACCGGCGGCGACAGCCGCCTCACCCTCATCGTGGCCAAGCGGGCACTACGACTTCTCCTCGAGTCGAAACTTCGCCACCGCTTGTGGAAGAAGGAGACAACTCCATTGGTGCCCCTCCGGCCTCGGTTGAGTCCCCTTCTCAACCTTTGCCCGCCGCGCCGTTCTCCGTTCCGCCGAATTCGAATTCCGATCCCGTATCCAATACGCTCGTTCCTGTCCCGTCTGCCAAGCCTATTTCTGATCCCCAACCTCCACCCGCCGTCGCGGGCCTCCGCTCGCTTCCAAATCCGGCGACTCGGCGCCATCCCGTCGATCCAAGCCTCGCCGGGGAAATTTCTGAGCGAGAGGTCATCCTAGCCTCGTGGGACCAACTGTTTGAGGATGCCGCCTACGAGGTAGCCTCTCTCTACAGGAAGTCCGACGATTTCGAGCTCATCCACGCCATTCTCAACGGCGGCCTCTCTCGAGCCGGCAATGTTTGGCACTATCGCGTGTTTTTCGAGAAGGAGCACGTGACCAAGTGGGCTCGGAGCCGCTTCTTCCTCGACCGCACCCTCCATCACCAAGTCCGAATGGGCAAAGAGCGTCTGTCAGTTTGTTTGTAGGTTGTAGGTATCGTTGACAGGACGGCTGCTCTCCCTAGATTCGTGCGCAACTAAGTATATACTTGGTTCGCCCATGGGGGGGCACGAGCCCCCCCCTCTCTCCACTCCTCCCCTGCCATGGGGGAGGAACCACCCATGCTCCTGGCATGCCTGATGGCTTGCCAGGAGCAGACTGCCCTGCTGACCCACTCTCTCACTGGCAGGCTTGCCTGCCTCGCGCGTCCTGGCCTGCCGTGGCCAGCCCATCGCTCCAACCCCCCCTCCCCTGTTCGACAGGCAGACAGGTGCAGATTGGGGACCCCTGAGGCACAGGAGCGCCAGCGAGGGAGAGGCAGGGGAGGCCAGGGCCCAGCCCCAGCCTCCTCTGCCCCCTGAGCTGGCCTCCAGGGGCCTCCAGGGGTCGCCAGGGGCAGCTGCAGGCCTGTCGCAGGCGCGCCATCGCGCGTGCCACAGGAGAGGGGAGAGAGAGCGCGGAGAAGGGGGTGGGCGGAGCGAGAGCTCCGCTCACCGGAAAATATGTAAGTCCCGCACCTGTTTACAGGATAAGTCGGGACTGAGGACGCCGCCAGCCCGGTAGGCGTAGGAGGAAGGAGGGAACGGATCACCGGGGGGGGCGCGGGCCACCGGACCATATCTAAGCCCTTTTCCCCTATCCCCCTAGTAGTGCACGGGGGGAGTCGCCTGATGGCGGGGGGGAAAGGGCCGGGGGAGTGGGGGTGTAGAAAGACTCCTACGTGAGTAGAAAGTAGAGGATGCACGGTCGCGTGTGCGGTGAGACTATTAAGAAATTAATTATTATTAATCTCCCTAGATTCGTGCGACAGAACCAAGCGTCGAGCACTTGTTTCCATTGCGCTTGGCGCGCGTCCAAGTAGTTTAGTGCCCATTTCGCTTGTAGCGCCTTAACATGGTTATCCCAGTCCAGAAGGCCCACCCCTAGGTGGGGCCCTTCCTCGGTGTCGTTTCTTAGCGGGAGTTCGGGGTGTTTTATCCATTGTAACCTACGTCCGGTGCGCGCGTTAGTCCACATTATTTTGTCTACGGCTCTTTTGACGGCCGTGTGGAACCATCTGGGGGCCGCTAGTGTCTGTAATCAGTATCTCGGAATAGAGTATATTAGGAAGTTTGCTACTTTTGTTTTGCCGTGTATTGATAGGTTGTTTGTGAGCGGCATGTATACGGCGGCCTTTTTCTCTATTTTGTCTACTAGTTTCCGCCAAAATCCCTTAGTGGCTTGCGCCCCTCCCAGGGGGACACCTAGTATGGTCGCGTATTCGCTCCCTTTTAGCCACTTGTACCTTCCAAAGCTAGCGGGGGGGCGTTTTCTCTTAAGAGACCCCATCCTCAGTCCTTCAAATTTTTGTTCGTTTGGTTTGCCGCCGGCACCTCACGCCGGAGCGCGAGGGCGGTACCGCGGCTGTGTAGGGTCCAGGCCCGGAGGCCTTCCCTGATGGAGCGTCCCACTGGGGTGATGTGTCTGGTGTGGCTGTGGGATGTGGCTTGTGTGTGCTGCATGCTGACACCCAGCATGCTGGTCGTGCTCTCTTCGTTCTCGGTGGTGCGCGGGCGCGGCCCGCCGGCTCCTGTGCCCACCTGACTGGGGGGGTCGTCCTGGCGCGGTCGCTTCGGCGACAGCGGCGTGTCCGTGTGCTCTTCGTCCATCATGGCGAGGGCAGCGGCAGCGAGAGCGGGCGGCGGCGCGCGCTCCATGACCCTATCGTTTTAACGATAGTTGTCTTGCATCCAACTAGGTGGTAGGTGGTAGGTGGTGGTAGCTAGTGGTGTAGTGGTGCAGGTGGGAGGCCAGGCAATCAGGTGGCGGGATTGATTATGCTATGGCTATGGCCTCGCTCGCAGCTCACTCACCGCGCGCCCGCAGCGCGCAACCCTCTGTTCCGGACATGGGGGTCTCCTAGAAACACGGTGAAAAACACTGTTTTTGGCTTCCGTAGAAACACACTGTGCACTGTTCCTGTGTTTAACATCTAGGACCACCTCCCACAAGCCTCCTTCCGCACTTCCGCGCCCTCCGTGCTCCGTGCGTGCGTCGTGCGTCGTGCGTCGATCACCATGCCCGTAGTCACCCCCGAGGAAAGCTCCATGAGCTCCCCCCAAGAACCGCGTTCCGCGCTAGCTGCCGGCGCGCCCTCGCAGGTAATCTCCAAGAGTGAGATGAGCCTTGCTCTGACAGATGACAGATGGGCGCGCATGGGGGGGTTTGCTCCGCAAAAAAATCAAGAGTTGTTAGTGGGGTCTTGATTTCGACCCCCTCTTGTCAACCCCTGTTTTTGGAATGCACAGACTCTGCATTTTCGAAAAGCGAGACCTTGCTTTTCGAAAATATGGGTCTGGATTCGCGGTCGGCGGTCGCGTAGATTGTCGTGCAGAGTCAAAAGAAAAAGAAAAAGAGTCGTGGGGGGAGGGAGGAGGAGGGCTCGCTGCCGACGAAACCGACGGTTTGGCGGCTGCTTGGAGGTTCTAACGGCTTAGCTGATAGCTGTAACCGCCGACCTCGTTGCAGAAGGCGAGCAGGGTTGGGGCGCGTGCGCCCTCTCGGCTCTCTTCTCTCACCAAGCCGATTTCTCTTCTCCTCTGGGGTCTCTCTCTCACCACTGTTCTCTCCCTCTTCTCGACGGCTTTCTCTCTTCTCTCGTCTCTCGGAGGCTCTCTCCGTTTGCACAGCGCGGAAGGACACAGAGAGAAGAAGTCAAATACATTAGAGTAGAGCTCCGTGTCATACAGGATGAGTTGAAGAAGGCCTGTTCGATTGGCGAGAGAGTGCGGGGGCGTCGGCTTCCCCCCCCCCCCCCAGGAGGAGGAGAGAGAGAGGAGGGCGCCCTCCCCTGTGCCGATCCTAGAGCTTGTCTCCTGTGTTAACGCCCTGTTTCATAAGTTCTCCGGTGGTCCGTCTTCTCTCTCTCTCTCTCTCCCTCTCTCTTCCAGTTGGCACCGCGCGCCACCTACTGCTCTCCTGCCCATTTCTTCTAGGTTTTTCACAAAAAATTTGGTATCTCTTCCTCTCTCCCTGCGTGTATCCTCCCTCCGAGCAACTTCTCTCCCTCTAATATCAGCCTCCCCTCCATCTCCCCAACAACTACGTCATCTTGATTCACAAGCATCTCCTCCCCCCCGTCTCCCTCTCTCCTCTCCTTCTCCTCGTCCCCCCCCTTCCGACTCGCGGGGATGGGATGGGCGCCGAGAGCGACGGCGGCGCACGCGCGGCTCCTCGCCGCGCTCGCGGTGCTCTTCGCCCTTTTACAGGTCAGCAGCACCACGACGCACAGCCAGACACCGCGAGTGATGGCCGGGGAAGTGAGGGGTGGGATGGATTGGGGGAGGCGGAAGAGTGAGAGAGGGAGAGGCAACTGCTGTCTTCACCTCCCATGCCCACATGTGAAGGAGAAGTGAAATGGATCGATTGCGGTGCACACGCTCGCTGTGCAGCCCGCAGTGCTTCCTACTCGTCCCGCCCCCCTCTCCTGCCCCCACAGGCCACCTCTGCCCAGTTCCTGCCCTCGCCGCCGCCGCCGGCCATCAATTGCACTGCTCTCGAGGAGGTCGGCTGCGCGGACTGCGTCTCCTACCTATACTGCGACAGCCTGACCACCTCCTACGACTTTGACTGCTCCTTCACTCGCCCCAGCTACTGCGCTAGCGCACAGTGCGACCCCTATCTATCAAATTGCATCTCGCCGCCTGCGGCGCCACCTTCGCCGCCCCCCACATCACCACCTCCAGCATCACCCCCATCGTTCCCACCTCCGCCACCTCTGCAACCGCCTCCGCATCCTGCCCCATCTCCGCCACCTTCGTTCCCGCCCTCGCCGGCGCCGCTCCGGCCCCCACCGCTGCTTCCTCCACCGGTGACACCGCAGCCTCCCGACGTGCCCTCAGAACCACCCCCAATGCTGCCTCCCAGTCCCAGCTCGCCGCCACTGCCGCTGGCTCCTCCAATCGGACCGCCGCCGCCGCCGCCGGGCCAGCCCGCATTGCCGCCGCCGCTTGCACCTCCTTCCACGCCTCCACCCCCTTTCCCCTTGCCGCCCACGCCTTCGCCCAGCAATCCTCCCAGGCCTTCCCCTTTGCCCATGATGCCACCACTGCCGCCCTCAGTCCTGTCATCGCCGGGTAGCCCGTCCCCACCCCCGTCGCCTTTGCCTCCGTTCTCGCCGCCCCCTCCAAGACCGCCACCCGTAACGCCGGGCAGCTCCGTCGTCCGCACTGTGACGTTCTCGCTTGGCCCAGCTCAATTGCTCGACGCGGATGCGGTGCTGGAGGCATTACTACATCTTTTCCCTGGGGTGGAGAGCATTGCCGCAGTGCCACCAATGGACTTCGTGGTGACGTTGACTCCCGCGTCGCTCTTGAGCGAGCGTGACCTCACTGGTCTCGTGTCTAGTGTTGGCTTCACAGACATCCTCTCTGACACTCTCGGAGTTGCAGTCAACCTCGTGTCGAGTGTCATGTCCGTCGCCACAATTGTGGCTGCACCATCACCGCCCCCACCCATGCCGGCGGCTCAACCCGTCGTCTCGCCGCTGCACGTCACGGCGCCGTCAGCTCCGCTCGACACTCCATCCCCTCCCCGCCCACCGCCCACCTTGCCGCCGCCACCCACGCCGCCTCTGCCACCAGTACCACCTCTGCTGCCTCCTCTGCTACCGCCGGGCTCCATCACCGCTCCGACAGCGGGTGTTGCACTCACTGGAGCACTCGTTCAGCTCGGGGTCCAGGGACAGAATGTCGGAGCCGGCGACTTTGCCAAGTGGCTCCCTGAAGGCACAGCCGCATGTAGCGACGACACGGCGACCATACCCTCAATCGTGATGGGCACGCCGCTCGCAGCCACGTTCAGATTCACCCGTTCGGGGCTGTATCTACTGTGCTATGCCTTCAACTTCCACGAGAGTGGCGGATCGCACCCTCCCGCCCCATTCCAACGCTTTGATGGCAGCACGATCAGCGTCATCGAGGTGACACATGTGGCGCCACACAGCACTGCGATCGGCTGCATAAGCCAGCTCACAATCTCTGGGAAAGGCTTCGCCGCGCTCGCACCGGCAGGGCAGCTCAATATCACTTGTCTCTTTGAGGGCATTGGCTCCACAGCGGCAGAGGTGGTCGACGACGATACGCTATTGTGCGATAGCGTGGATGGCGTCTGGGCCACGACAACGACGCCTCTTCGCCTCGTGGTGGGCCCGCACCTGAGTGTTGATCTTCTCGATCAATTCCGTTTTTACGATTCGACGGCTGTCTCCGTCGCTGCTACTTCTCCAGGCGGTGGGTTGTACTACTCTGAGCAAGATCTCGTGCTCTCGGGCTCCTTTCTATCGGCCGCCGATGTGGGCGGGCCCGTGCTCTGCCGCTTCGGTTCGGGCCTCGTCTCGCCCGCTGCGGGCTCCCTCAGTGCCAACGGTACGACAGCCACGTGCATAAAGCCGCGTTTCCCCGATGAGTTCCGAGATATGCAGGGCGTCTATCCGATCGAGCTCGCGCTCAACGGCCAATGCTTCGTTTCAACAGGGACCAATTACGTCGTCTACAATGCAATGGTTGAATCGCTCAGCCCTTCGTTCACATCCGCATCGCTGGAGGTAGATCTCCACGTTCAGGGACGGGGCTTCCCCTTCCCGGGATTGTCGAGTGCTATATGCGAATTCCGTGCGAGCTCCAAGTCATCACTCGTGGTGACTCGCTTCGCCAAAACGGTTTCTTCCTCGGTGCTGTTGGTACGTACACCAGCGACAGGCATCGCTCAAGAGTGGACCGTTTCGTGCCTACCAAATGGCGCCGAGGCCGCTCCGACTGCGTTGGCCCCACTGCTCTTCAACGAGTACGATTTTGCCAGCGTTACACTCCACGCTGTCGAGCCGGTCTTTGTGCCACTGGGAGAATCGGTCATGCTTACGATTCATGGCTCCAACTTCGTGGGCATCCGCCCTAAGTGCCACGTGGGCACCAGCGTAGTTGACGCCGAAGTGTTGAACGCAACCCGCATTCTCTGCCACGTGCCTGCGGAAGCGGTCGCGTCGACTGGCTCACTCGCCCTGCTCCTCAGTCTAGGCGACGGCGTGGCTGGCACGTGGGCTGCTGGCACATTATCGCTGACGGTGTATGCACCCCCGCATCTCGACAGCGTCTTGCCTTCGCAGGGCAATGCACAAGGAGGAACCTCTGTCACAATTACCGGCTCGGGCTTTCTGTCTGTAGGACTCCGAGCGAGCGAGGTGCGCTGCCGATTTGGCGCGACGATTCAGTCCACGCCGGCGGTCGTAATCGATGACTCAAACGTCCAGTGCGTCACCACATGGGGGCCATCGGATGCCCTCGGAGTGCCAGTGGCAGTGGCGCTCAACGGCCACTCATTTGAAGATTCCGGTGGCAGCGTCCGCTTTCGTTTCCTTGGTTTCCATGAGCCCGTACTTGTCGACGTGCGATTCCCACACGACCTGACAAGGCTCATCATCGAACTCGACTCTCAGCCCACCAATCGTGGTGGCATGAACGGGGTTGAGCCTTGCTCGAGGGTTCTGGACGCGCAGACGGTTGCACGGCTACAAGGCGATTCACCCAACGCACCCGACTGCGTATGGACTGATGACTCGACCATCGAGGTGCTGATCGATGGGCTTTCGGGGGCGTCCGCGGGGATGAGGGTAGGGCTGCTGCCCGACGTCCTGTGGCCAAAGCAATGGGAGTACCCATCGGCGTGTGGCTCGTCCCCGTGCGGGTGCGGTCTCATCTCTTCTGGCGAGGCCTACTGCAATGCCGCCCATTCACTCGAGGTCGACACCTTCAAGCCCTGCGATTTGCGCGCCACTGGTGAGTTGGAGGAGTGCGTTC
Organism: Isochrysis galbana; assembly: GCA_018136815.1. Classification (NCBI taxonomy): domain Eukaryota; phylum Haptophyta; order Isochrysidales; family Isochrysidaceae; genus Isochrysis; species Isochrysis galbana. Next base: position 285,399 of record CM030943.1, on the reverse strand, counting down.
GGCCCACGGCCGTGGTGCGCTCGCCATCGCAACTCAGCTTGTGTGCAGACTCCAAGCTAGTCCTTGACGCAAGTCGCTCGACGGGCGGGGGCCTCCGGCCCCTCATCTATGAATATTATGCTGTTGCCGCCGAGTGCGACAACTATGAGCTTGTTGGTCCCGCGCTGCGTGCGCGTTCGGGTCAGGGCAGGCGGATCGCGGTGCTCAGCGGCTCCGACCTAACGACAGAGTCCAATCCTGGGTATAAATTCTCCGCCTCAGTCGTCGTGCGCAATTTTCTCGGAGTTTTCTCAAACCCAGTCACCGTCACGGTGACCCGCGCTTCGCGACCCATCCCCATACTGCGCCTCGATGGACCCGAGAGCGTAATGCTGCGCCGCTCGCAGTCGCGCTCGATTTCGGTAACAGCAGAGGTCCCAAGCTGCTCAGAGGCGGCCGACATGGCCATCGACTATGAGTGGAGCGTTACTCCTGCTACATCCTCACCAGACATTGACCTAGACAGTGCGGCGGGTGTTTCACGATCACAACGAGTCCTGCTCCTTCGCGGAGAATCGTTGGCCAGTGGCACAGCCGGCACCTTTCGCTGTACTGCATGCGTACGCAACACCATCGACTGCGCAAGTGTTGAGCTCAATGTCTCGCTCATCGACGAACCCGTGCAGGGCGCTATCATGGGTGGCGATCGCACCGTCAGCGCGAGTCGTAGCTTCACGGCGGACGCATGCTTTCCAGCCTTCTATGATCCGGATGATCCCTCTGCGCTGCTCTCTCACGTGTGGAACTGTTCATACGCATCCTTGTCGGCTCTCGACGTTGTGCTGCCATGCGGCTTCGCTGCGCCGACAACTTGTGCGTGGCACTTGGCGCCTGACACGCTTTTAGTGGGCTACGTGTACATCTTCGCGGTAACCGTCTATTCAGTAGGTTCGACTCACAACGCGAGTTCACGTGTAGAAATTCGCGTCTCGGACAACGCGCCTAGTGTGCTCATTGAGCCCCTAGCCCACTTAACGCAAAACCCTAGCGACAAGCTGGTTGTGCAAGGAGTCGTCGATGCGAATGAGACAGCAACTCTCTTGTGGACCATCGAGCCTGCTGACGTCAATCTCTCCCTTGCCAGTACAACGGGCGTTGCTCAGGCACGCCTTGCGCTCCGTCCGGGATCGCTTCGGGGCGGCTCAGTATACAGGCTCACGCTGACGGCTTACACGTCATCGGGGGTCGGCTCGGGCACGCTCGAGCTTCGCATGAATCGACCGCCATTCGGCGGCTCATGCGCGCTTGAATTTTCTACCCCAGCCACCGAGTTCTCCCCGGTTCGCATTGTGGCCTCAGGGTGGCAGGATGACGACGGCGGGGACAGCCTCTCGTACGCCTTCGCACATGTACTTGCTGGGGGCGGCGCGCCCATCTCATTTGGAGGCCGTGGCTTTCGTCAGGATCTCGATTGGTTATTCGCCAAGCGGGGTGAGTGGACCATCTTTTGTTATGTGTACGACGCGTCGGGTGCACGCACAGTCTCGTCGGTCGACGTATCGGTATCGCCGGCACCACTCGACTCGAACGGCGAGCTATCGCTCATCCAAATGGCGGCCAACGCAAAAGCAGCTTCAGAGATCGACCTGCTTGCGCAGTTGGGCGATTCGGTAGGTATGGCACTCTTCTTCGAAGAAGTCGCGGGTGCTGACGCTAAGGAGACGCTGCGCTCCTTTTTCCTCGCCTACCTAGCTGACTCTCAACTATCGCAGCAGTCGATCGAGCCCGATTCACTGCTCGCCACTGCGAGCGCGCTCCTTTCTCTCGGCGTCGGGGGCGACCTTGTGCTTGGAGAAGCCGCACAGGAGGCGGCCGTGTTCACGTATGAAAGCCTCTTGCTGAAATCCACGAGCGATGGACTCACTGCTGCCGCGTCGACTGTGATGTTGGACGGCATGGGTGCCTACTTTTCGTCCATCCTAGCCTCAGTGGAGCAGAAGCGCGCGGCGGGCGCAAATTGTACTCAGGCAGTGCCAGTCGACAGTAGCGAGGCTGCGGCAGAGGAGGCAATGGGGAGCCTTTCCCAGCGCAGGCTAAGTGAGGGCGCCATGAATGGAAGTGCTGCAAATGCCAGCTGCTCGAGCAATGATCTTTCGGAACGCCTAGTCCATGTTGTGGTCAATATGAGCCGCAAGCTGATGGCCGGTATGCTCCCGGGTGAGGAAGATCTCACTATCGGGACAAGCGTGCTCACCATGCGATTGCGCTTCGCGCTAAGCGCCGATGGCATCGAAGGATCTAATGTAGTCGCAAATCTGATCGACGCAGGCGGCAATTCGGCATCCGTCATGATACCAAAGGGAACGCTACCCGTCGACTCTGCTTTGCAGCTAGCCCTCGTTTCGTATGCCATGGACGTCCACGCCGGAGGCGGGGACATAGTCACATCGATTGTGGTGCGCGACGAGAGCGGAGCAGAGCTGGCAATCTCAAACACCTCTGAACCCATCCGCATCCAGCTGCCTATGCCTCCCATTCAGGAGTCAAGGCTCGATCCATCACAGTGGGACGTGTGGTGCGACATGCCTGGAAGTGGCTATTTTGTCGACGCGCCGCCCCTCCTGCCACCATATTCGCTACATACCGTGCCGTCGGCACCTCCGCACCCTCCGCCGCCCCTCCCCCCGCCGCCGCCACTATTATCGCGGCTGCCGACCAGCTTGGCGCCAGCCCCGCCTCTGCCAAGGGTACCACCGCCGCCGATACCGGCACCTCCCCCTCCAATCTCGCCTCCTGACAGCCCCGGGACTCCCCCCCCCCCCCGCCCTCTCCACTGACGCCGCCGCGACGTTTGATCTGGCCGTCACCGCCGCCATCGCCCCCACTATACCGTCCCGAGGATGGATGCCATCTAGTGTACGGTTCCGGTGACTGTACGTCATTTGACAACTGCAACGCAGCACGTGGTCAGGGCTCGTGCATGCTTGATGGCACCTGCAAATGCGCGCTTGGCTTCACCGGGGCGAATTGCTCGATCGGGCTCTCGTGCAGCTTCTGGGACGAGGCTACCCACGCATATCGTGATGCAGGCTGTCGTTTGGCAGCTCAGGACACCAGCTTCTTGCACTGCGAATGCTCGCACCTCACTGACTTTTCGGCGCTTCGCTTCCCGACCACCGTCGACGCTTTCCTCGCCGACATCAACTCGATCACATTCAATACCTTCACAGGCGCTGATGTCCTCAACTTTTTCATCTCTTTTAATGTGCAGCGCAATCCCAGCGCCACCATCCTCGTTGTGACAACGAACCTCGCGTGGCTGATCACCATCCTATTTGCCAGATTCAGGCTGCACAGGCGGATGCTGAATCGCGCTCGCGAGGCGCGCAGGAAACGCGAGCAGCGACGACGTGTAGCCGCTCAAAAGCTGCAACCTTCCTTCGATGCAATAGACAATATGGCTGATGACGGCATGCTGGGTGAGAAGTCGACGTCTTCTCGCGATTTCCACGGACCTAGAGCGCCCCTATCAAGCTCGGCAAGGCGCCTTTCTGCGATCGGAGCTGAATTGACGCACGGAATAAGGACGCAAGAGGTCCACAATGAGCGCAGTCAACGCTTTAATGGTGCCGCGAGGGTGAACGCGCCTCCCTGGCTTGTTCGCAGCCCTTGGAGCCTCCTGCGAGCCGAAACTGTTGCGGTGGAGGAGGATTCGATGTCGGATTTGCGCAAGCAGCAGCTTGACAAACGGCTGGAGGCGATTCGAGCCCGCCGAAGTGATCGCGAGCCTGCACCAAAGGTGGACCATGGCCCCTTCACCGAGCTGGCGTCGATAGTTGCGACATCGGGTGCGCGGAACAAGCGCGGCAACGATGGTCATGACGCGGGGTGCCAGGATGAAGAGGCGCCACTGAATAACGCGCCTTGTCGCCTCGTGTCCCTACAAGACGTCTCGACTAGCAAGCACCAAAGAACGTATTCGGTCGACCCAAGACGAAACGGTTTTGATGAATCCAACGCCTCGGAACCCGAAAGCGAGGTGGAGGTGTCTAGCAGCAGTTGTAGCAGTGTGAGCTGGCGGCCAGCTCCACCCTCACCTCCGCCTTCGCCTCCCGTCACTTCGCCATCGCACCCCAATTTGACCGTGATGCGTACCGAGTCCGTGGAGTCTGGGCTGGGGGATGATATCGTACTGCCCCCACCCTCTCCGCCAGCGCGCCTGAGCCGCGGGGGTGCGCCGACCGTGGCCGCCAAAGATTTTGGTGTGCCCGATCCATCCATTTTGTCCGAGGTCGACAAGTGGGAGATGGCCGCTATGCTGCCTCAAAATACCTCACCTACACGCGCCCCACCAACGTTGCTGATGTTGGAGGCGTACCATAGCGGTAGCTTGCCAGTTTCTCCGCGCGGTAGAAACGACACCTCTCTCGAGAACGCTAGCCTGCCGCCTCACAGCACCGATGCGGTGAGTGCGTGTGACGATGCACTCCGCTCGCCGCTCAGCCCGCCATGCTTAGTTGCTCTTTCGATCGATCAGCAGCTTGACGATGCGCAAGTGGAACCTCCATTTGCCAATCCATGCGCGACACTTGCTGAAGCGCCCGGCGGGTCGACTCTATCATCGTCGCCGCCCGGGGAACGTTCAGCGGTTGCCGGCGGGAGCTCATCTGCAGATGGAGCTAACTCTTGGCCCGATGACAAGTCATCGGAGTCGTCAGTCCCACGTAAGCGCCGCTCGTCGATAGCTGTTCTTCTGAGGGAATCCGCTCAGAATGGTCGTCGCGAATTCGAGAGCACGTGGGCTGACATTCGGCTCGTGTGCGGCCTGCTCGCAGGGTGCCAGTGGACTCAGCTCTTTCGTCTCGCGTATCGTCGTTGGCGACGATTCTCTAAGAGCTACTTCCAAACCGCTCAGAATGACCACACCGTCATCTCAGTTCTCTACCCGCCCGACGACCCTGACGCTTTACATGACACTCAATGTGTACAAATTTTCTGGGTGGTTGTCAACCTCGAGCTGGCTATGTTGGCGCTCCTCTATTCTAACATCTCGTCGCCCACTATCTCAATGGATGTCGTCATCATTCAAGCTGTCATTACGATTCTCCCATGCGTCGCCGCTGCGATCCTTACGCGCCTTTTGTTCCGCTGGGGCAACCGTGGTTACCGCATGCATCGCTGGGGCCAACGCGAGAAGCGCGAGCGCATAGTTGCGGAGGTCCACTACGGCATGTCCAAGCAAGAGAAAATGCAGCTTGCGCGAAAGCTGCGCGAGAGCGAGTTGGCCGATCGTGGGCAAGAATGGAGCTGGAAAGAAAGGCGGGGCATCGCGCGCTTCATCTTCGCGTGGGGGAGCGCCCTCTTCTTGCAAATCCTCTGCTCTCTTATAGTGATGATCCAAGCCTTCCTCTTCGGCGAGGCGAAAATGCGGGGATTCCTCCTCAGCTATGCCGTTGGACTTAGCTCCGATTTCCTCATCGTCGAGCCGCTTGAGGTGCTTGGTCTTGTGATGCTGCCATTCCTTTTCAACGCTTGGTGCTGTGTGCAGATTAGGCAAGCTGCGCGTGACCTCGGATTGGTTTGAGTAGTAGTTTGCCGTCATCCTAAGACTCGACGACGCACCACGCACTCCTCTCATAAAATAAAATAATTAATGTTATATCCTAGCCAACACCAACCCCACTAGCTAATTGGACACAACTTTTCCGTCCCGGAATCCGGAATCCCGCCATGCTTGACGAGCCAGGTGTCCGAGTGCTACCGGGGGGAGGGGGCAGCCCCCTCCAACGGCCGTCAGTGCCCGAGACCATAAGTGTCCGTGGGAGACCATAAAAAGGCGCAAATGTCGCATGACGCTGGTTGGCACATTTGTCATTGCAGATGGATTAAGTAATACAAGGCCACACACACACATCAATCACGCATCACACACATCATACCCATTGCTAATAATGCATTCGCCTCGACATCTCATAGTCCCTGCGCACGTTGTCCTCTGCCTACAGTCTAGCTAGCTCACGCTCGCGCCCTGCCCGCCTACGATCTGCGGATGCTTGCTGCTCAGCCAACAAATCTGCCAACCTGCGAGCACGAGCACGCTCAAAGTCATATGAAGCTGGAGGAGGGGGTGGGGTACAAGGCTGTGGCCCGCGCCCTCGCGACCGCGCCCACGCTCGCACGACCGCCCCCGCTTGCGTGACCGCTCGCGCTCGCGGGAAGGTGTCGTTCCGTCAATTGTGGGACATCAGTCGAATTGAGCTATCAAATGTCCATAGTTATTTATACAACAATATTCACACATGACCCTAGTGTCGACGTTTAACATCTACCATGCGCGCTTTCAACTAAGTTTATACTTGGTTCGCCCATGGGGGGGGCACGAGCCCCCCCCTCTCTCCACTCCTCCCCTGCCGTGGGGGAGGAACCACCCATCCTCCTGGCATGCCTGATGGCTTGCCAGGAGGGCACTGCCCTGCTGACCCACTCTCCCACTGACAGGCACGCCTGGTTCGCTCGTCCTGGCCCCTCGTGGCCAGCCCATCGCTCCAACCCCCCCTCCCCCCCTGGTCGACAGGCAGACAGGTGCAGACTGGGGGGCCCAGAGGCTCAGGAGCGCCAGCGAGGGAGAGGCAGGGGAGGCCTGGGCCCTGCCCCGGCCTCCTCTGCCCCCAGAGCTGGCTTCTAGGAGCCTCCAGGGGTCGCCAGGTCGCCAGGGGCAGCTACAGGCCTGCCGCAGGCGCGCCATCGCGCGTGCCGCATGAGAGGGGAGAGAGAGAGAGCGCGCGGAGAAGGGAGTGGGCGGAGCGAGAGCTCCGCTCACCGAAAAATAGGAAAGCTCCGCACCTGTTTACAGGATAAGTCGGGGCTGAGACCGCCGCCCACTCGGAGACACAGGAGGAAGGGGGGGAATGATCACCGGTCACCGGGGGGAGGCGCGGGCCACCGGACCATATCTAAGCCCTTTTCCCCTATCCCCCTAGTAGTGCACGGGGGGAGCCGCCAGATGGCGGGGGGAGAAGGGCCGGGGAAGTGTGGGTGTAGAAAGTTTTCCTACGTGAGTGCAGAAAGTAGAGGGTCCACGGCCGCGTGTGCGGTGAGACTATTAAAAGGTTTAAGGTTTATTTACTATCTACCATGCGCGCTTTTAGGGATTGATCTATCTTTGGCAACAAGGTACAGTAGTCACAGTGTCTTTTTCCTGACGAACCAGCGCGCCCCCATGGAGACGCCGTGCGTGCGTATGCCGATTTGTTTCTCTGCGGTTCGCCTACACTTACGCAAACGTCCAGTATAAGCAGAAATAAATCACGGGACATGTGTGATGAGTTGCAATCACCCATGTGCACGCCGTGCATGCGCACGGCGCGATGTGCATCGGTTCCCCCGCGGGGGCGCCGTGCGTGCGCATAGCAACTTGTTTCTATGCGGTTCCCCTGTATCGCGCTGGATGCCAGGAAGCAGCCAGGGCGGCAACAAAAAGCAGGAGGGTCATGACAGACAGTGAGATAGACAGTGGTACAGGGGTGAGGGGGTCAGAACCTGGGACACCTGGCGGATAACTGGGGGCACTGGGGAACTCAAGATACCCCTGGGGCACGGTGATTCTACAACAATCACGCACGCACAAACCCTTAGATATACCCCACCACGGTTCTTTAGATAATACTCTGAGACAAACAGGAAGGCGTGCGAGGGAACAAAGAAGGAATCAAGGATTTAGGGAATCGGCGAGTATTGCCTTAGTATGAGCCGATGAAGCGTCGTGAGTGTTGATGAAGGTGAGATTCCTTAGGTGCACTAAGTCGATCTAGAGTGAGCTGAGATCCCCAAGGTGAAGGCGAGGTCTAGAAGTCGATGTGCAAATGACTCGGGAACCCTAAGAACTCGATGTGCATCGACTGCAGATGATAATGTAGAGAAGAGTCCAGAAGCCAGAAGGTGGTGCACATGATGAAAGAGGCTGATGACTTGATGAAAAGGAATCTGGCCGACAAAGTTATCGGTAAAGCCGATTCTATCGGTAAGGACCAATGGGTTGTGTTGGCAGATGACGGCACTCTGTGATACCCTGTTGTAGGGCCATGCCCCAGCCTCACCTGCCCCCTAAGCTGTGCTCCCAGGCCCCTAGAGGCTAGAGGCCACCTGAGGACCTGAAGAGGGGCCGCAGGCGCGCGCCATGGGCCCCCGCCGCAGGGAAGAGAGGAGGAAAAGGGAAGAGGCAGGGGAGGGGGGAGCGGCAGCTCTCCCCTCCGGCAGATACGTGTCTTCTCGCCCCGTTTGGGTAAGAGAAGACGGGGGCGCCAGAGCCAGGAGGAGGAGGGAAGGGCCGCGGCTCGCCGCGACCACTCGCTCTAGCGAGGGAGATCAGCGCTTCTGGGCTCCTATCTCACGAGTGCCCCCCCCCCCTGCGTTGCTTTCACCCGAAAGGAGTTTTCCCCCAGCGTGGACTCGAGGAGAGGACGCGCTGGGGTGCGCGGGGTCGGTGCATGCACTGGGGGGAGGACGAATATCGAGGGGAGGGGGCAGTGCCCCCACACCCCCAGTATCACTCGTACACCTGGCTTGTCAGGCATGGTGGGAATCCGGGACAGAAGTTGTCCAATTAGCTAGTGGGGTTAGCTAGGAAATAACATTAATTACTTCTCCCCCCTTCACCAAGTCCTAACATTTGGAAATTTAGCTGTCGCCTCATAAAATACTTCCACTCGTTCAGACCAGTGCAGGTGAAGCCAGCACACTTGGGTGCGACTCAAAGGAAGCTGAACAGAGTGGAGCGACAGCTGGCGCAGGCTCCTAGGCCCAAGACTTCACGAATCGCCTCAACCGAGTCCAGCCATCCTCATTGGAATTTCAGCTGGCGCGTCTCAACGCGCACTCGTACAAGGCAATGCAGACTTGGCCAGCACATTTGGGTGCGGCTCAAAGCAAGCAGAAACGAAAAGCACGGAGCAATAGCTGGCGCAGGCTTCTTACTGAGCCCGAGACACTCAGAATCGCTCCCATCCCTTCCACCGAGTCGAGGTTCTTTTGGAATCTCAGCTGTCGCCTCGTGTCGACTTGCTCTCGTTCAGGTCAGTGCGGGTATGGCCAGCACATTTGTGTGCGGCTCGAAGAAGGCTGAACGGTGTGTAAGGAGCAACCCAGCACAGGCG
>CM030943.1:118976-276168 GCA_018136815.1 Isochrysis galbana | reverse complement strand
TGAAGCGCTCCCTCGCCGTCAACGGAGAGATTTACAACCACGTCGAGCTTCGCAAGCAGCTGAAGGACACGACGCCTTTCCGAACGGGCTCGGACTGCGAGGTGAGGCGCCGTGCACCTCCCTCTGTCTCCCTCCAACCGCGCTCACCGCCCCACCTGCCCCCGCCGTCCAGGTCATCGTCCACGCCTTCGACGAGTTCGGCGTCGACACTGCCTCCAAGCTCGATGGTGACTTTGCCTTCGTCATTCTCAACGACGAGACGGGCGAGGTGTACGCGGCGCGCGACCCGATCGGCATCAACTCCCTGTACATGGGCACAGGACTCGACGGCGCCATCTGGTTCTCCTCCGAGGCCAAGCCGCTCGTGCAAGGCGGCTGCATTGATGTGAAGCTCTTCCCACCGGGCCACTACTACCACGCCGAGGTCGGCAAGGAGCCCCAGCTCGTCAAGTATTACAACCCCAAGTGGGAGACGACGGCAGGCGCAACCGAGGAGTATGACCCGGCCAAAGTGCGCCAGGCTTTCATTAGCGCTGTGGAGAAGCGGCTGATGGCCGACGTCCCGTATGGTGTGCTCCTCTCGGGCGGCCTGGACTCATCGATCGTCGCCTCAGTTATCGCACGCCTCAAGCGCAAGCGCTTCCTTGAGCACGGCAAGGTGGACGACCTGCAGCCGCTCAAGTCCTTCTCCATTGGTCTAGAGGGCTCTCCTGACCTCGCCAACGCGCTCAAGGTCGCCGAATTCATTGGCACCGAGCACTATGGGTTCACCTTCACAGTGCAGGAAGGCATTGACGCCATTTCCGACGTCATCTACCACCTCGAGACGTACGACGTCACGACCATCCGCGCGGGCACGCCCATGTTCTTGCTCGCGCGCAAGATCAAGGCAATGGGCATCAAGATGGTTATGTCGGGAGAGGGCGCCGACGAGACGATGGCCGGCTACCTGTACTTCCACAAGGCGCCCAATGGAACGGAGCTGCACGAGGAGCTCGTACGCAAGTGTGCCGCCCTGCACCAGTACGACTGCCTCCGCGCCAACAAGGCGACCATGGCGCACGGCCTCGAGGTCCGCGTCCCATTCCTTGACCGTGACATGCTCGACACCGTCATGTCGATCAATCCTGACACCAAGATGATCCGCAAGGGCGAGAAGACGCAGTTCATCGAGAAGTGGATCATGCGCGAAGCCTTCAATACTCCCTCTGAACCCTACCTGCCAAAGGAGGTCCTTTTCCGCCAGAAGGAGCAGTTCTCTGACGGCGTTGGCTACTCGTGGATCGATGGCCTCAAGGAGCACGCCGCCCGTGTCATCACCGACGAGGACATGGCCACCGCCCACATCCGCTTCCCGTACAACACGCCCCGTACCAAGGAGGCCATGTACTTCCGCACCATCTTCCACTCCCACTTCCCCAACAACAACTATGGCAACGGCATCGAGGAGACCGTGCCGGGCGGCCCGTCAGTCGCATGCTCTACCGCGGCTGCCATCGAATGGGACGCCTCCTTCAAGGACCCCTCGCGCCAGGACAACTCGGGCCGCATGGTCGACGTGCACGACGACTCGAAGAACTCGTACTAGGCGCGCCCACGGCTTTTACGCCACTTATGCGCTGCTGCCCGACGCGCCGAGCCGCGCGCCCTCCTCGTGCTTTGCGCCGCTTTCGCACAGGCGGTGGTGCCGTGCGCACTGATGACCCCGCTTCTTTTACCGCTGATGACTTGGTGTGTCTGCTGGGACGAGCCTTGCCGCTGGGGACGTGGATACTCCGCACATGTCATGCTAGAAGTGGATTCGAGATTCGGGCACACCTGGCGGCTTCACTATCGGCCAATTGCGCGCGGCGGCCGTGCGACATGTCATGCTAGACACTGATTCGAGATCTGGACGCCACTAGCGGCTTCACTAGCGGCCTAGTGCGCGCGGCGTCCGTGCGGACATCCGCCGCCGAGAGGCCGCTGGCGCTCATTCGCATTTGCATGGTAGGCGCTCACCAGACATACCAAACCATGTTGTGACCAGTTGAGATGATGATTGTTCCTGTGGCACGCCTTACCCAGGACCAGAGGAAGAGCCTGTCCGAAGCAAGCTTCTACCAACAAAGTAAATATCCTTATTGATCGACGTGCTGTGACGGTGGGGGGCATGAGTCGCCTTGGGCCACCACCTACCCATGTGAAGCTTCGGCGTTTTCATCTACTTATTGAGTAACTATTCTTCTTGATTGATGTGCGTGATGGTGGGAGATCGGTCGTCTGGGACCACCTACCTATATGGAGCATTGGTTTCCTTCTACTAATACAGTAACAGTAGTGAAAGCATAACCCACACAGCGGAGCGTAGTAGTAGTATGTAGTATCGGACGGCGGCCTACGTTACGCTCGCGAGACGCTCTCGCTACTGCTAGCCTGCCCCTAAGCTCTAAGCTGCACACTCTATTCCCTGAACCGGGCACCCGACGCAGCGTAAACGGCCCGCACCCCGAAACCGAAAATAAAGGACCGAAGGGGGAAAGAACACGGACACGGGGAACCGGGGATATAAGATATAAGGGCGGCGTCATATGTCATGCCAGGCAATCATGGGTAGATGTAGATATGTACCGTGTCAGAGCTTTAAGATTCAGATGTAGGCGTGGTAGCCCCGGATCGTCAGGCTATTGTTTCGGCATGGCTCAGAGACAGAGAAGATTTAACTGCCTTTCACGTCAGCCCGCGTCTATTGTTGTAGCGATGGAGGCAATGCCCTTGTACTTGCGCACCTTGCACCTTGCGCATTTACATGCGCGGTGTAAGCTTTTAGTAAGCTGTCGCCATAGAGGGGCCTTTGCGTCTTCGAAAGCATTAGGGTGCACACTACCCCACCTCGCTCGATCCATCCCGCCCGCCCGAAGCAAAGACGATTCTCACCTCTCACAGCGCCCACGCCTCACTCACGACTCGACTTGACCATTGCTCGCAGCGGCCTCATGTTCATTTGTCGTGACGATCACTCGCACGGAGCACATACCGATAATTCTGAGGCCGGCCCTTCTCCAACACCCCTGGTGCCGCATATTTGCTCGGCAAATTGCGGTTCGGGTAGCATGTACACAACAATGTTCTTGCCTTCAAACGGGAGGCGAGCGGTGCCTATGCGGCCAGGTGCCTTCTCTATGAGATAGCGCACCAAGTGGTCGTACGAAGTGACGCGCCGGCCGCGCCGGTCGTGTCGGCGCGGGAAGTCGTCCGAGTAAACGCAGCAGGGAACGACAGCGAACAGCTTCCCGGTTGCCAGCGCAAAATCGACGATCGCCTCGGCTGCACCATCTGGATGCATGCCCACGATGGCCGAGCAACCTGTCAGTGTCCGCCAGAGCTCCCTCCCGTCGGGTACGGCATTGTCCGTGTTATCGCCGCATGGCGGCGCGCCGACTCTCGCGCTCGACGTGTCAGGCTCGGCCGCTGCCACTGCTTCCTCGGTTGGCAAGTGATTGCCGGTCGTGGCGATCGGGGTGTCATCCTCCCACTGCTCTGCCATGAGGTCGCCATTTGCCCTCTTCACTTGTCCCTCAAGGCCTCGCGAGGTCCACCGCATCTTTTCCGCCTCCGAGAAGAGGCGCGCAACGCGCCTGCCCGCCTCTTGCAGCACAATGCCAGAGGGGCCGGCAGTTTCTAGGACGTTAGCCCTATCGCCTCGCTCGGACGTTGGCGTCTCCTTCAGCCGCAGTCTCCTTAGTGCCGTCTGTACATCATCATTCGGCGGCGGCACTGACAATGACAGCCAAGGCAAAAAGGGCTCCCACAGCTCTGGGACGAACATGCACCGCCAATGGCGTGGGGCCCGGCACGGGCGGGCGGCCGCCGCGGCCTTCCATTCAGCGTGCACCGCGCGCGCAGCCACTCTGATCTGCTCATCGAACTCGGCATCTGCCATTAGCTTGGACGCGGAGTGTGCGTTCCCCAAAGCAGCACCCTCAACGCCATCACTTCCTCTCACCGTCGAGTGGTCATTACGGACGTCGTCCACTGCGTCACGTTCGCCACCCCTGGTCGCCTCGCCATCGCGCACGCAATCCGCCCCGACGTTCTTCCCCGTTCGGTCGAGCGGCTCGGTGCGGAAGGTGCTGCTCAGCTGCCACTTGCGCTCAAGCCGGCGCAGGTTGGACGGGCGCGGGTCGACCACGGTGACTGGCACGTCGTGCAAATTGAAGAGCTCGAAGCCGAGGCTTCCCTGGCCGCCAGCAATATCAAGCACCCCACTACCCGAACTGAGTACCGCCAGCCCGTACGTCTCCACCAGGAAGCGGCGGAGCACTCCTGCTCTCTCGCAGTTGCGCGTTCGTGCTCTTTGAGCATACCTCGAGCGCGCCCTGGGCGGCCGGATGGCAATGCAGCGGGCGGCAGCGGCGTCGAGACGCTCGACTGCCTTAAGGACTTCCATCCGCACCGCGCCCGCTGCCTTGAGCGCCGTGCACGCCCGCAGAGCCGCAGCATACTCCTCCTCAGCCTCTCGAACGTCAGAGGCCGCCACTTGCAACACTCCTCCTCCTCCTCCTCCTTCGTGCGGCTCTCCTCGCTCGTGCAGAAAAGCGCAGCGGTTGGCATAGAGGCAGCTGCCGCGACGGAAGTGCCGGCACACACTGCGCTGGCGCCGCACCTCGCTCTCTGATGGGAGAGAGAGGGAGCCGTCTGACGACGATGGCGGCGGCGCGACGCCCGCCATCGCCGTGCTTTTTTTTTTGAGTACGAGTAAAGATTCGATACGAGTTTCGTTTCGAACTTGAACTTCAGCACTTCGCCTGGGAGCACAGCTCAGGGGGCAGGTGAGGCTGGGGCATGGCCCTGCCCCCTCCTGCCTCTCCCTCGCTGGCGCTCCGAGCCCCTGCGGGCCGACTGGAGCTGGCTGGGGGGTCCTGAACAGGGCATAGATGCTCCATTTCCATTAGCCATTAGGCTGATATTAGGTCCTGATATCATATATCATGATATTAGGTCCTCTAGACCTGATGACCTGATGGCTTGATATAAGGTCATGACGAGGTCAGGCGACTATAAATATAATTGTGACAATTGAATTTGAATTCTCTTGTATTAGTAGTCGTACACTTGGCGCGAAAAACAGCGGGGGAAATGAAAGGGAAAGGGGGGATGGGTAGTGGTTCTCGCCCCTCATGACTCATGAGGGCATGAGGGGAGTCAAAACAGTGAGGAGGGGCGCCCCCCCCCACCCCTACATGGCGACCAAACACAGAAGCAAGATTAGCGTCTGAGGTCTGAGGGTAATTAATAATCAATGATCAGCAATGCAGAAGTACAAGTACAAGTAAGCTATTCTTTATTCTTTTGATATTTCACTACTATACTTATAATATCGCGTAACAACCTGATATTAGGCTGAGAATGGGACCTGATATCATGCTAAGGGAGCCGAAACCTGATGGCCTGATACCTAACGGAGCATCTATATCTATGGAACAGGGGGGCCCAGGGGGAGGAGGGGCTCGTCAGAGGTCAGAGGGATGGGGGATGGGCTAGGGCTAGGGCTGGCCACGACAGGCCAGGGCGGGCGAATCAGGCGTACCTGTGGGGAGAGGGATGGGTCAGCATGGCAGTGTGCTCCTGGCAGGCCATCAGGCGTGCCAGGAGAGTGGGTGGTTTCTACCCCATGGCAGGGGAGGAGTGGAAAGAGAGGGGCTCTCGTGCCCGCCCCCATGGGCGAACTAAGTATAAATAAACTTAGTTGGATTCAAATTGGGAAGCAAAGTACTCATGTAGTGGCGCCCTCTTCTTCTTCTACGGCTGCCCCATACGATGGTTCTCAAAGATGCAACGATCCGTTTCTCTCTCGAGTGCCGAGGCTGAGTATTTTGGCGCGATGCGCGATGCTTACCGCCAAAGCCAAAGATCTCATCTTTATTCGGGACCTCATCACGGATCTCGGCATTCATCTTAATGGCCTTTCGATCATTTACTCGGATTCCAAGTCCGCCGTTGACATGGCTTTTGATCCGGTGGCTTTCAAGAAGACTAAGCACTAAGCATATCTTGCGTGCAAGAGCCTTTTTGCGCGACCTCGTCGCTAAACAGGTCCTCACGCTCAAGCACGTCAAAGGGCATCAGATGGTTGCTGACATTTTGACGAAACAATATCCGCTGTCCGCGCAACCAATTTCATCGGATTCTTCAACTCCTTGATTCCTTCTCTTCTTCGACTCTCTGCGAAATGTGAATCTTCTCCTCGCGACGTTTGGTTGTAAGCGTCGTACCTGTACTCCGCTTAGGAGGGGGTATCATGGATACATCCATGATATGTGCCATAGATGCTCCGTTAGGTATCAGGTCGTCAGGTTTCGGCTCCCTTAGCATGATATCAGGTCCTATTCTCAGCCTAATATCAGGTTGTTACGCGATATTATAAGTATAGTAGTGTTTATCAAAAGAATAGCTTCTAATAGCTTACTTATACTTGTGACTTCTGCATTGCTGATCATTGATTATTAATTGTCCTTAGACGCTAATCTAGCTTCTGTGTTGGGTCGCCATGGAGAGGGGGGAGGCGCCCCTCCTCACTGTCTTGACTCCCCTCATGCCCTCATGAGGGGCGAGAACCACCCATGCCCCCTTTCCCCCGCTGTTTTTTCGCGCTAAGTGTACGACTCTACTACAAGAGAATTCAATTGTCAATTATATTTATAGTCGCCTGACCTCGTCATGACCTTATATCAAGCTATCAGGTCATCAGGTCTAGAGGACCTAATATCATGATATCAGGACCTAATATCAGCCTAATGGAGCATCTATGATATGTGCATCATGCATCATAGATGCATATCTATCATGGATACATCCATCTCATGCATCGTGGATGCTCATTCTAACCTCTGTATGTTTATACTGAGGCCTCTGCTTCTCATTTCTCCCTCGCGGCCCTTTCGAGTCCGCGCGGGGCATTCTTGCGGCACAAAAAGCATTTCCCCGCGCGCTCTTACTTTGTACTTTGTTATTGTTACTATTTGCTATTAGTTTCGCGTGCGTTTGTGTGAATGTGCGTGCGCGTGGATGTAGTGAGAATCTTATCCAGCGATATACGATTGGCGATGCGATCGGCGATGGCGCTCTGCCTCGCCCAAGCCGCGGTGGTTGCCTCATGGGCACCACCACGATACACCACCACCACCACCTGGCCCGCCCGCCCTCCCCCCCCCTCACGCGAGGCCCAAAGTAGAGCACACGGGACACCGACCGACCCCCCCGATGCCGAACAAGAAGGACTGAGGAGGCGAAGCGGAAAGAGGAGTGGCTAGTAGTGGGGCAAGGGGCAAGGGTGCGTAGACGCTAGGTACCGGTACTAGGGAGAGGGAATAGAATGTAGGCATCTTCAAGAGTCAAGAGTCGTCAAGAGTCATTTTTGGGGAATAGAATATAAATAAGTTTGGGGGAGGGCCTAAGCAAATGATGTGTACACCACCACATAGGACATAGGCGGTCAGCGCTCGATGCATCGGTGCCGAATGCAATGCCGATTCATATCGAGGCGCCTCGCACGCTTCCCTCCCAACTTCAGGCATAAGATCTCAATCACGCTTCTTGATAAGCGCATCGAGCGAATACCTGCCCGTCCCGAAGGCGGGAAGGAGCAAAAGCGCCCCCGCGACAGCCAAGTTGACGGTGAGGTGGTCCGTTGCCGTCGCCAACCGCGGCATCATCTCGGCCAGCTCGATGGAGTGGAGCGCGTCATGCACGGTGCCATCCCACTCGCCGTCCATGCCGGCGGCGGCCAGTATAAGCGCGCCGGCGGCGTAAGCACAACGTGGAAGCCAGACAAGGAGCGCCTCGCCGAGGAGCAGCAAGGCGAGTGCGGAGGAGACGCGGCTGGTGGCAGCGCCTAATGCCAGCGGAAGCGCGAGGGCAAGCTGCGGAGCACGGAGGTACAGCGCGTCGTGACCGTCACCCGAATCGAAGGAGGTGAAGGGGGTCCCAACGAGGCGCCACAGCTGAGGAGGGGGAAGGGTTAACAGGCGAGGCGGGCGTGGGTAAGAGCGCGCGCAGGTAGCGCGTGGCGGGCCGGAGGTGGGTAGGCGGGTTGTGGAGTGGAAACAGAGGTGGCGTGCCCAAGCGGCTCCGGCCTCACCTCGGTCCCTCCGACGGCCGCCAGGAGCATCGCGACAAGCATTCTTCCCGCGGCGAGCAGCGCTGCGCGCAACTGCATGCGCCCGCGCGCGCCCGGCGGCAACGCGCCCACATCACGTTTACTCAGCGGCAAGGCCACTGCGGTCGCTCCTGCTCCAAGGTTGGTGCTCTCACCGGGCTGGGCAAGCGTCACATGCGCCAACCATAGTGCGACCCCGCCCACCAGACAGATGCGCTTGGCCATCACCTCGGAGAGGTGGACCCCGGCTTCCATGACATACATGTACCCCGCTGAGACGAACACGTGCACCGCGCCTAGGATGGACACGAGCAGCAGAAGCGCGCCCGAGCGGCGGAGCCAGCGCGCAGCCGCCTCCGCCTCTGCCTGAGCCGCGAGCGAGGCGGCCGACCATGCGCCGGCGGCCGCAGCTGCGGCGTCCGCAGCGCTGCCCTCGACGGCCCGAATAGAGCGTAACGCCACCACCGCCGCCGCCGACTGCAACAGGGCGAGCGCGACAGAGAGCCAAGGCGGAGCCGCGCTCAGAAGGCCACCGAGCAAGAAGACGAGCGCTGCAAGCCACGACAGCGGCCCGTCCTCCGGCTCAGCCAATGCGCTGTCGGCGCCGACGCCAGCCCCCTCTCCTTGCCGCGTCGTGTGCAGCTCACTAGAGTTGCTGGCGCGACGCGCTTGCGAGTCGCCGCCGGCGCTCACACGCCCCTCCGCGCCCGTCGCGCTGCCCTCCCCCTCTTCCTCGATGGTGAAGCTGACCACCACCTCCGAATCGTCGATGCGCCAAGTGCCTTCCTCACCATCAGCCCCGGTGAGGACTGAGAGCGCCTCTGAGAGGCCCGAAATAAGAAAATGTTGCGCAATCAGAAGTGTCGTAGCGATGCGTGCGCTAGCGGCGAGCGCGGCGGGAAGCGGCCCCCCGCGCGAGGCTTCGCCGACGGCGAGCCGCATCCACACCTCAGCCATGCCCAACGCGCCGCCCAGCACGCCCGCAACTTGCAGTGCCGCCAAGTCCGCCCGGAGTGGCAGTCTGTGGTGCGCTGCCTCCTGGAAGCGGGCGGTATTCTCGACACACTCCACCGCGCAGCCCAGGTCGACGTACATAGCCATCGGCTCGCGCACGCACGCGCCCGCCAGCGACCACTCGAGGCACGCACGCCCCCCCGGCGGTATGCGCAGGCCCACATGAAGGCGGCGCGCCGCTGGCGTACCACTCGAGATCAGCTTAGCTGCTCTTCTCACTTCGGCATCGGTGGCCTCCGTCGTTCGCAGGCTGACATTGAGCCTCTCGGCAACCAGATCACGGCGCGCGACCGCGAGCTCGGCGGCTGCGCCCTTGCAAACGAGCCCTATCCCTGAGCTATGCACGTCGGACGTGACGAGCAGCGCCTGCGGAAGACAGGGCAGAGGGCAGGAAGAGAGTGAGGCAGCCACGCCCGCCCTGCACCCGCTCGCGCAGCATACGGTCCCCCGCGTCGCTGTCGCTGCCTCTTCGAACAACTGCTCTCTCTGAAGTCGCGCCCGTGCGCACACTCGAGACGGAGGGGGCGTGCGATTCACAATCGTACTCACGCACATCCTCATCTCCATCCATCCTTGCGCAGTGAAGTGCGCTCTTCGCCGACTTTTTTCCGCCTGTGTCTTCCTCTCCGCACCAGCGCCCGTGTCTCTTCCCGTCCACGCCCTTCCTCTCTCAGAGAAAAGGTGCGAATGTAAGAGGTGGAGAGAGGGAGGGGGTTGGTTCGTTCTCTCTGCCTGCCTGTCCCCCGCCCTTCAGGCCAGAGCTGTTCCCCTGCGCGTGAGTGGCTTTCCGCGTGCGTCGGCGAGAGCGGAAGCGCACCTGCGGTGGCGAGAGTCCAAGGGCTTCGAGGGCGGACGAGACAGAGCCGAAGGTGTGGATGTCGTCGTCATGCAGTAAGAGCACGGCCTCCACCCGCTCAGAGTGGCCCTTCTCCACAAGGAGAAGCAGCGTGAGAGCGGCGGCCGCACAGCGTGTCATCCGCCGCAACACACAGAGAGAGGTGGGGAGGGAGGAAGGGAGGGAGGGAGGGGAGGGGGGGGGGAAGGGGGAGAGGGGGGGGGGGGAGAGGGAGGCGACCCCCGCCGTGGGACGCACGAGGCGGGCTTGCTCGCTCACCGCGTCCACACCGCTAGCAACTTAACTTTACTCCGTGCCCACTCAATTCCTACCACCAGAGTAGAGTTGTTTAGTCCTAACTAAGTCGTGTATTGTTGTAGATATCTCAGTCCATATGGGTGGATCAAAAAAAAAACTTCTTAATGATCTCACCGCGCGCGCGACACTGACATCCTCCATCTGACAGCCGCGCCCGCATCCCTTATCACTCCCTCGCACTCGCCTTGCGGCTCGTCCCCTTGTGCTCTACTTAGGGGCCCAGTACTTGGGGTTTCCAGTGGCAGGCGGCGTGCACGGATCCCCGACGGACGGCTCTTCGGCCTTCCCTCGCGCCATCGAGCGATCGGCTTCTATTGGGGTATTTAAGGTTGGGGCTACCTTAAGAGTCGGACTCGGGGTTATGTATGTACCGGGTCGGCGCTGTTGGGTTTTTTTTTGGGGGGGGGGGGGTGTGAGGTGTGGTGTTCGTCAGGTTTTCAGGCTACCTTTCCCGCTATGTCGAGTGCGTGTGCCACCAGGGACAGATTCACGCTCATCGCGAGGACACCTTTGTCATTCATCTTAAATATTGGGGCGCTAAGATCTCTTGCGTCTTTAATCTTTGGTTTTCTGCCTCTGGAGGCTTGGTGCGTACGTGCCGGCGAGGTTTTGTTAGAGGCTTCGAGGCCCCGTACGAGGATCGTGAATCTGGTCAAGGTACGTTCGATGACGGGTATATAATGGAAGGGGTGATTGTCGTATTCGACTTTGTAGAAGTCGCCTATTATGTATCTCCATGCTACTGTGTATAGGGTTTTGAGGCTATCGGGCGTCGGTGTACTCGGGTATGCGAAGAGTCTGTCCTTTATTTTCTGTGTCGCTGTCCTTTTGCGTTCCGGCGTGAAACCCGCTATCGCTTCTATGGTCTCGAAGATTGGCTTCGTGGCTGAGCACCTGGCTAAGTGGGTCGAGCTCTCGTGGTATTTTCCGCATAGTCTGCAGGTATTCGTGGTCGCCGTGGCGAAGCGATTCCGCGTACCAATCCTCCTGTGGGTGATGTGTTTGAAGTGTGGGTGTTTGTCCGTGTGTTTTAGTAGGGGTAGGGTGTATAAGCTGGCCACGTGCTTCCACTCCTCGTGGGTTAGGTTGATTCTACGGGCCCATGCCTCGCTTGCCGGCTGGGGCTTGTTATTTGGTATGTTTTTCTCTAGCACCTGTGTTATGTCCGAGACCGTGGTGAGGTCCAGGTGTTTTTTACCGTCCATTGTCTCTGCCATAAGGCATGCCCATTGGAGGATTGGCCGTGTAGGCCTGCTCATGCTCTGCTGGAGTCTGCAGACAGCTGCCCTCCATGGGGGGGGCCAGCATGTCTGCTGTGCTTGGTGTGGCCGGAGCCACGGGCCGTGTGGTGCGACGCGCGTCGCACGCACCTGCTCGGCCTCTGATGGCGGGCGCGGTCGCTTCGACAGCGACTGCTCCATGGGTTCTGGGGGGCCGCCCTCGGCGGGGGACCCGAAGGAGAGGAGGGGAGCGGCGGCGCGCTCCATGGCAACTGACTATAAAGTTGTATGGGTGGATCAAACAAGAGTATTGTACTTCCCCTTTGTATTCAGCCCCATATGACACCTAGACACCTAGAGCCCCAGTAAAGTGGTTCTATTTGGAGTAGGGTAGGGGGACAGGCCATGATGCCCTCATGAGCCTACCAGTGCTACCAGTACCAGGAAGCCATTGTGGCGGTACAGACGTACACACGTTGGCGCCCGACACGCACTCGGGTCGCAGTAATATATTCACAATCTATTTCCTGGCATGGTGCATGGTGAATGGTGCATGGTGTACTTCCAGCCCCTATGGCCTATGGTGGCAGAACTCACTCAAATGAAGCCCCCCTTGGGTTTGGCTGGAGGTGGGAGGCCTGATGTTACCACCCCAAACATCCGCCATTTAGTTAGTGTGTGTTACGGATGTCCCTCCGTCCTCTCCTCTTGTGTTTACTTTCTAAGTCTAAGTCTCGTGAGGTCTCCCTCTTCACGTGAGGAGAGGCGACGGGCCCCCTCTCTTCTTTTTCTTCTTTCCCCTTGTTTTGCCCCCTTCACGTAGGGCGGTCAAACAGGGTTTTTTATTGAGGGTAGCGAAAATGGCCATCTCACGGTTGAGAAAATTTGAGGATTTTCTTTGGTAGAAAGTTCCCTATACACCCGACAAACACATATCCAGGGCCCATATTAGGACCAAGACCCCCCCCTTGGGTCCTCACAACAAAACGTAACCAAAAACCAACAAAAGGTCGCAAAGGGCCGAGAAGCTCAACTTCAAATCGAGACCGGGCACGGTGCGTGCCCGTTTTCGACGATCCACCCGGATGAGGAGGCCCGCCAGACACCAAATACACAGGGGCCACCTGCACAGTCACGCCAATCGGGCGAACCGCGCGCCGAAATCTCGTCGAAATCAGCCAGCCGTGGAGCCCATTGGACGTCCGACGTCTCCGAGGGAGGCCCGGAGAGCCCAACTTCGAACTGATCCCGGGCGCGCCGCGCGCCCGTTTTCGACGATCCATCCAGATGAGTGACCCCGCCAGACACCAAATACACAGGGGTCACCCGCACAGTCACGCCAATCGGGCGAACCGCGCGCCGAAATCTCGTCGAAATCAGCCAGCCGTGGAGCCCATTGGACGTCCGACGTTTCCGAGGGAGGCCCGGAGAGCCCAACTTCGAACTGATCCCGGGCGCGCCGCGCGCCCGTTTTCGACAATCCATCCAGATGAGTGACCCCGCCAGACACCAAATACACCGGGGTCACCCGCACAGTCACGCCAATCGGGCGAACCGCGCGCCGAAATCTCGTCGAAATCAGCCAGCCGTGGAGCCCATTGGACGTCCGACGTTTCCGAGGGAGGCCCGGAGAGCCCAACTTCGAACTGATCCCGGGCGCGCCGCGCGCCCGTTTTCGACAATCCATCCAGATGAGTGACCCCGTAAGACATCAAATACACCGGGGCCACCCGCACAGTTACGCAAATCGGGCGGGCCGCGCGCCGAAATCTCGTCGAAATCAGCCAGCGCCGTGGAGCCCATTGGACGTCCGACGTCTCCGAGGGAGGCCTGGAGAGCCCAACTTCGAACTGATCCCGGGCGCGCCGCGCGCCCGTTTTCGACAATCCATCCAGATGAGTGACCCCGCCAGTCACCAAATACACAGGGGCCACCCGCACAGTTACGCCAATCGGGCGGGCCGCGCGCCGAAATCTCGTTGAAATCAGCCAGCCGTGGAGCCCATTGGACGTCCGACGTCTCCGAGGGAGGCCTGGAGAGCCCAACTTCGAACTGATCCCGGGGGTCTTCCAATCCATCCGCCACACGCCACACGGTGCGGAGCGATACCAACGCACAGTCCGCCTCCATCTCGAGATCCGTATCGGAAAGGGAGAAGTTGTACTCTTTGAAGCGCGGGTCGAGAAGGGTGGCGATGTCGAGCTCCGCGCGCTGAGCGGCCGGGAATTCTTTGAGCCAGCGACGCTCGAAGTCCTTGTGCATCTTGGCCCTAGCTTCCCGCACCTCCTTGTCGATCTTGCTCGCTCGCATCCATTGCTTCGCTTGCTCCCGCCACGGCATGTACAGGTCATTGTCGCGGCTGGCCTCTAGGAGCTTGTAGACATAGGGGAGAACCAAAGAAATGGTGATGTAGTTCGTGCCCTCGAGATGCTTAGTCGCTGCAGCAGGAGCGGCCAACACGGCGACGCTCTGCTCGATCAAATCCCAGTCTTTGAGGTCGAGGCGATTGTTTTTGTACGCATCGTTCTTGAGGGCCTCCTTCGAGTGCCGCACGTCATACATCTGCACGGCTTCCCGCTGTTCCCAGAACCAGTCGACCATCAAGTACGTAGAGAACCAGCGTGTCGCCACGTCGAGAACGGGTCGCTTCTGTGGAAGACCAAGGGAACCTTGGACAGCGGTGAGATCCTGAGAGCCTGTTGTCGAGCGGTTGAAGTATGACACGATGCCCTTCGCCTTGGCGAGCGTGGCTTGCACCGGGGGGTGGCCCGTGAACTCTTTGACCGTCAGTTCAATGGTGTGATCGGCGCAAAACCCTCCGTCAAAGCCGGCCCAACCCTTGGCCATATTCGAGGCGTTATCTGAAACTTTGCCATGCACAGCTTCATACACCGTGCCGCCCTCGCGCCACCTGATGCCTTGCTTTTTCAGGGCTGCCACGGTGGTCTCGTCGATGGCCACACCGGTGTGCCGCGTCTTCCCGAATGGCGTTGACGCCACGAGCCACTCCTTCATGGACCACGACGAGGTGATGCCGTACATGCAAATGCCCATGATGGAGCAGCCCTTATGCGACCAGATGTCCCCGGCCATCGAGGGTTTGACGCCGTCCATGACCATGGTATTGAACCAATTTTGGACTCGCACTTGACCTTGAGCAGATAGCAATAAAATGTTGCCCATCACGTTCTTTCGGCTAGGGGGAGTCCAAGCGCCTCGAGTGACTTTCCCCATAAAGTCACGGAATGGTTATTTGTCAGTCTCAGGCAGGCTGAGAGGCCGAGCCGACTTGACTAGCCAACGCGCGCAAGCCAGATCGCATTCGTTCTTGCGCTCGGTGGTGAATCGCGCGGCCTGGAGAGTCTTTTGCATCGAGTCCTTCATGCTCAAGCCCGGGTCGTGCATCTCCGGGTCAAGGAAGCCCTTCAATTGTATGAACGTGTCCTTGTGCTTGTTCTTAAAATGAGTCCACAGAGCCGTCACGCCCCGGGCCCCACTGAGCTTGTCGCCGCAGATGTGCGCGTCCTCGCCGCATCCGACCATCTCCTGGCAGATGTAGTTTTTCGTCCGGGCCCCCTCCGAGGTGTCGAGTTTGAATTTCGACCATACACGGGCCTCGCGCTTGCCGGTAAGCGCGCCCGAGGCTACGTCCGCCTCGGCCAGGTTGATGGTCTTCTTGCTCTCCAACATGGCCATGTTAGACGCCTGCGGCATGTCCGTCGAGCTCTCCCCAGCCGTCGAGCTCTCCCCAGCCGCGGTCTTCTTCTTCTTCTTTTCCTGCGCCGCTCGCGCCCTGCCGCGAAGCTGCTCCGCGAAGTCCGAGGCCTCCTTCTTCTGCCGAGCCTCAAACGCGGCGACATCAAGCTCTATGCCCGCCAAGTTGCTCATCGGCTCCCACGTGTCGTCCGCCTCCGTGTAGCCCTTCCATCGTATGAGGTACACGGGTTGGTTGTCGACGAGCTTGCGCTTCATGATGGACTCCACCTCGTACGTCTGGCTCTCGTCGTCTGAGTCGGGGGCCGTGCGCTTGCGCCCCATCGTTCACGCACGCCCGCTCCTCGCCCGCTCACCCTCACGCCTCACGCTCACGCGCGTTCCCCGCTCCCCGCTCCCCGCGGGAAAGATATATATAGATATAGGTGGGTGTGTTCGTACTTCGTACGTGTGTTAACATGTTAACACCCCAAACAGTGTTAACACCCCTGAAATATACCCTAACACCTTCCTAACACGTTTGCTGTTTCTCCTAACACCTTACACCCACATTAGCTGAAATCCACTAACACCCTTAAACATGTTAGGCCTTTTCGGAGGGTGTTCCCAGTCCTAGTCCCCGACATTCGCCCAGATGCGATGAAGATTCGGCTGCCTCTTTGCAAGGGAGTGAGTGAAGGAACGGCCGGGGCTACGACTTGACCTCTATCTAGGGACGCGTGCAACTAATACTATTGATGTTTATTAAGAAGTTTTTATTCTCGCATTTGTTTAATTAATAATTAAATGACAAAAATATATGTGGATTAAACAAAGGCGAGAAGTAGTGCCGCTGTCATGACGAATGATGGCAATGGCCACAGGCACAAGGCTGGAGGGAGGACGGCAAACGGGGAAAGGAAATAAATGGGACAAACTTCTACAAGTGACAAACGCACCGCAACAAACACCAACAGCATTGATGAGACGGGAGTGAAGGGGTCGCCTGCCTAAATATCCGCTACGCGCTTTTGGCAAGCCGGCTCTTGGACGAGGAGCACTTGGGGCTGACCTTGACAACGCACACCAGTGCCCATCTCGGTCAACAGAGGCGAGCCAAGCACGTGATGCTAGGGGGTCAAAAATTAAACTGAGCCATTGGGGAAAGCCTTGTGCGATTGACGCGCGAAAAGACGTCTGCCGACCCAGGAAGGGGAAGGGGTAGGGGGTGGGGGGCGAGGTGGGGGAAAGAGGGGCCGGAAGGAGGAGAAGGGGGGGGGGGGGAGAGAGATAGAGAGGGAGCGAGAGCGAGAGCGAGAGAGAGAAAGGATGAGGGGATGGGGGGGGGGGGGGGAAGCGGGGACGAGGTGGGGCAGAGGCCTCCACGCGTGTGCCTCAGATGCTGCGCAGCAGATCCTCCTGCCGCTTGCGGTACACCACTTCATCCAGGAGCCCATCTGAGTGCAACGCTTGGAGCGCTTGCAGTTGCTCGCGCACGTGGAAGTGGGAAGTAGACGTCGGGGGCTGCGTAGGCGTCAAATCGCCCGAGGCGGCGCGCCGAAAGGCGTCCTGGTCGCCATCCTCGCCGCGATGAAGCAGCGCGACCAGCTCATCAGTTGACAGAGCCAGTTCTTCCATCATGCTTAGGCTGATGTCGGTGCCGTTGCCACTATCTTCGTCGTCCGCGGCCACCGTGATCGGTGCCGCGGTCGCCGACGTGGGCCCCATAGCCATCACGGTTGGCGCGACCGCGACTGTCGGCGCAGCCGCGATCGTTGGCGCGGGCGCGACCATCTGCGTGGCGGTCATTGGTACAACGGCCGCGATTGGCGCAGCTGTGTGAATCCTGAAGGCTCCGGCCGCCATGCCTTCGGCCTGGAGAGGGCCGAGATGAGCCACATCATCGTAAAGCAAGTGAGTCTGTTGAGGCGGAGCGAGCATGCGTGGCGCAAGATCGACGACCGTCCACACTCGACGGGTCATGGGCTGCCAGACGATGCGCCCGCGGATGGCGCATGGCGTGTACTCAGAGCTACCCGCCAGCTTTATGCGCACAAACTCGGGTGATGTGATCTCGGCGCGCATCTCGCTGGCTCCCTGCAGAGTGGGACGGGGGGACGCTGCTGGACTGGCGCGGGGGAGCGGAAGGGGAGGCCGCGGCAAAAAGGGGGGGCGGAGGGGCCAGCGTACATCCTCCCCGTTGAGCGAGGACCATAGCGCAGCGTTGAGCTGCATGAACTTCATCGTGTCGTCAGGGTGGATGAACTGGGCTAGCAGGACCTCGGAGGCGCAGATGCTCTCTGTTGGGTCACCGTTGTCTTGCGTCGTGAGTGCGTACGAGTCGCCGGCCGCCGAGGCGGGACGCTCCGTGCTGCTCACTGCCAGGCTGACGACGGTCGGCTTGAGCTCGTTGCTGGCAGCAGGGGCGCCAGGCTTGGTGGGCCCTCCGAGCTTCTTGATGAGCTCCGTGAGGTTACCCACAGCCTGCTCGAAGGTTTTATTCGGAAGAAACTCGATCTTGCCGTTGACTTGCGTGCGCGTAAAGACGGGCGTTGGGAGCGTCTGCCACTCCGCAATGAAGGCAGGCGTTGGCACGGCCGTCTCGATCGGCGCGACGACTGACGAGTCGGAGGCGAGCGCCTGCACCTGGTTGAGTGAGAGCCCGCCGAGGTGTGCAAGTAGGAGTACGTTTCCGAGTACCGCGCACGATCCCGAGCGCAGCGCGATGCAAATCCAGTGCTGTAGCAACGCAAGTCGTCCCGCCTGCCCCTCGATCTGGCTCATGATCATTGCGGGGCAGCGCGGCCCACACCACTCGACTGGCGTTCCGTCAAACTGGTAGGAGGAGCACGCGAGTACTCCTGCCGGTCCGGAAGGCGGTGCCGAGGCTTGGGAGGCGAGGAGGGAGCGCACAGCAGGCCCGAGCCTCGCGACGTCCCTCTTAACGTTCTGAGCTCCTCGCTTCTTCACTCCCGAGGAGGTGCAGAGAAGGCCGAGGCGGCTGCAGCGGGCGCAGGAGGGTGCTTCTGGGCTGCGCTCACACTTGACCTTTGAAAGGCGGCAGGCCATACACGTGACACCGCCCGCGCCGCCCATGGTGGGCTAGGGAGGGGGGGGGGGGAAAGAGGAGAGAGGGCGGAGGGGGGGAGAGGGGAGGATCGAGATCCAGTGGGGAAGGGGGAGGGACAGAGGTCGTTGGGTAATTTAGGGGGAAAGGCAGAGAGATGGAAGGGGAGGAAGAGCTAGGGGGGCTAAGCTCTGGCGGCGAGCGAGCGAGAGAGGGAGAGAGGCAGGAAGTGCGGGGGGGGGGGGGGAGGGGGAACGCGGGGAGAGATCTGGAGAGAGGGAGGGGGAGACGGAGAGAGAGTGAGAGGAAGATGCCAAGTGTCTGTGTACGTAAGAGATGGGGCGGAGAGAAAGAGAGAGAGGGAGAGACGGAGAGGGAGAGGAGGGAGAGAGAGGGGGAGGGAGGGAGGGAGGGAGGGAGGAAGAGAGAAGAGAGAGAGAGAGAGAGAACAGAGGGAGAGGAGAGAGAGGAGAGAGAGAGGGGGGGAGGGATGGAGGGAGAGAGAGATCAGAGAGAGGAGGGAGAGAGAGAAAAGAGAGAGAAAGAGAGAGAGAGAGAGTGGGAGGGAGGGAGGGAGGGAGAGGGGAGGGAGGGAGAGAGAGAGAGAGATGGGCGCGGGCGGGCCGATCTCTGGCGTGGAGGTCGCGCGCGCGGGGGGAAAGGCCCCCCCCCCCCCCCCCCCCTCCCCCGCCCCCCCCCCCCCCCCCGCCCAAACCCCTTCTCTCCCCTTCACCCCTCTGGCTCCTCCCTCCCCCCTTCAATTACCCAACGACCCCCCCCCCCCAGTGGATCTCGATCCTTCTCCTCTCCCCCCCCCGCCCCATCCCCAACTTCCTCTCTTCTTCACTCCTCCCAGGGGCGTCTTTCTTTACGTAAAGACAACCCCCCCCCCTCTCTCTCTCCCCGGGGGTGGCCGTGGGCCGCGGCGGCCCCCCCGCCCCGAGATGCTCCGGGGACCCGCCCTTCCCCCTCCCCCATCGCACCCGTGGGAGAGAGGGGAGAGACGGGCGGCGAGGCCGAGGACGGGATCGGGAGAGGCGGTGGGAGCGCGGCCCCTCGCCATCTCCGCCTTCCATCCGCAGGGCGCGGGACAGATCCACGCCGCCGTCGGAGGCCGTCCCGGGGCAGAGGTCGCCTCCGAGAACCGACATCGACGGTTAGGATTCTAGGATTCTCTCCTCCCTCTTCGGCGGTCAAAGGCCTTCTCAAGGCTTCGTGCCAAGTGGGTGGATGGTGGATGGTGGAAGCACCGTCGTCGGGCATCTTGCATCTTGGAGACAGAGATTCGATTTTTTTCTTTCGCTTTCGCGATTTTAGAGCGCAGGTGAAGGAAAGACGGGAAGGTAGCCCACCCACACCCACACCCACACCCGCGAGGGGGGGGGGGCGTAAGTAACCCGCTCTCTCGCCCCTCGCCGCCGCGCGCAGCTAGCCCCGCCCTAGATGTAGGTCTAGAAATAGAAACACCGCAACAACAGAAAAACAGCTGTGGTGGATCGAATGGAGCTGTGGCTGTGGTGCGGTTGGGTGTGAGTGGAGGATGAACTGTAACATGAGATGTATGGCCCAATTGGAGCATGGGGGGTGAACAATGGGGAGCCGGGGAAGCGTGCAGGGACGGGGCCGAAGGCATGGGCGCATGGGCGCATGGGCGCGCTCTCAGCCATCACGGGGCACAACAGCACGAGAACGAGAACGAAGGACGGACGAGGGGGCACAGAGGGCGCTCGAGCGATAGCGCGGAGCGTAGCCAAGACACCGAGGGAAAAACGTCACGCGCGGGGGGGAAGGGACAGACGGGCGGGCTGAGACGGGCGAATGGGAGACATGAGCAATGGGGCCACTGTGCGAGGACGGTGCGAGACGAGGCGAGCGGCGCGGGGCCTGATGATCCGAGCCGGTGGTCTCGGATCCCACGGGAGCTTCGATCGCGTGCGACGTCGGCGGGGTTGAGACGGTCTGAGATTGTGATTCTGCAGCCCGCTTTCTCATCTGAGGCTTACGAAGAGGCGGGAAGGGGTGAGCATCATCATAGGCGGTGACGAGCGACTCGCAGCGACCAAAATCTGCAAACCTGGACTTGAGACCATGGGGAACCTAGATGTGAAACACGGTGAACCTACTTTTATAAGTGGGGGTCAATGGGGGCCTCGCGCCTAGGGGTAGGGGTTGGCGGATATATCCGGATATATCTCTTGGATATTTGGGCGGCTTTGGCGGGCGAAGATATCCGTGGATATTTCGTGGATATTTGGGTCAGAGTTCGCCGCTCCCAGTGGTTCGCCCCAAAAACAAAACCCCTTGCGCGACGCCCCCCCCCCCCCCCCCCGCCCGCCCCCCTCCACAATCAATGCGCAGAGGTGATGCCCCCCCCCCGCATGTGCCTTGTGCCTCAAACCCGCCATGGATGGCCCATGCCTGAGCAGAGGCGTGACGCGCCATGCACCACACACCTTCCCGTCCTTCGCGCGCGCAGGTTAGAAGAGGAAGAGGACGCGCGCGATAGCCGCTGACGATGAGCAGCGACTTGACCCTCAATAAAAAATAATTACAACTGGGAATATCGGCGGCTGCACTGAGCCGCTGGCCGATGCCGCACGCCGACGCAGGTGAAGACGCAGGTGAAGATGTCCCAGCAGGCCCTGCAGAGACCCCGGCAGAGCCCGGGGGCGGGCGGGCGGGTCATCTGAGCGCCCCGGCTTGCATTAATGGTCATGTCTCGGGCCTAGGCTCCTTCAGACGGCGAAGGGGTAGCGTTGCGCACTCCCGGGGTTGCTGGACAGCCGCCGGGATGTTACAAGCATAAAACATTTCCGCAATCGCACCATCACACAATTGCTTCGACGCCGCATCAAACTGAAGCACACCCTGCCCCTGCCCTCCCCCTCCCCTCCCCCGTGCTAAAGGCACACTCCAAGACTGGCCGGCTGCGAGCGCCGCCGCTGCCGCCTGGTCCACCTCCCTCACAGCCACCTTCTTCCGCTTCCTCGCTCCCTTGTCATCCTCATTGGCGCGCACCTTCTCAACGAGCGCCAAGAAAGACGAATCATCTGCCGGGCACCGTGCAGACTGGTTGCGACCCAGCACATGGTCGGCAACCCTTGTTGCGCTGCCGCGCCGCTGCACCCCGCAGCCGATGCACCGCCACATAGGGTGGTTGGGATCTTCCTCTTCGACAATGAGCACGCACGCCCAAACTGGATCGGAGCGCCTCGCAGCAAGCGAGCGCTTGCGCGCTCCCTGCAGCAAGGGCTGGCTCAGTCCTGTTGCACGCGTTGGCAACACGCCAAAGATGCCTGGCGCCTCCCTGCGGCGCGAACGCGCAGGCACTTGCTCCTCCTGCTCCTCCTCGTCTTGGTCTTGGTCTTGTCGTGCGTCTGCCCTTTGCCCATGGCCTCGCGCTCCATCTAGGAGCGCCGCCCACTGGAGGCGCGGTGCGGCGGGCAGCTGCCGAGGCGCCTCGGCACGATTGTCTGCGTCCTCCTCCTCCTCATTGCGCGCGCCTCGCGCGCGCGAGGCACGGTCGGGGTTAGGGTTGAACATGGGGATTGAGGAGAGGGAGGAGGGGGGGGAGCGGGAGCGCGCAGCCGGAGAAGAGAGAAGAGGGAGGAGCGTCGCAGCGTCGCGCAAGTGGCGCAGGGGGAGGCCCCCCCACCGGTATCAATGTTTTTTGGACTGTTTTTGGCTGTGTTTCTATGAAAGCCAAAAACAGCCTGTTTTTGCTGTGTTTTTGGAAACCTTCTGGCTGTGTTTCCCACCTAGGATCTTACCCCATCTTCCCATCTTTGAGGATACCAATTTGGTTACCAGTCTTAGCAAAAGGTGTTAGCCCTGAATCTTCAGATTTCCCCCTCTCTAGGTGTAGTCCTACCTGTCGGTTGCAAGTTGCAAGTTGCAAGTTGCAACTGCGGCCCTGCTGCTGTCGAATCAAAGATATTCGATTTCCTACTCCTACATCCTAATTACTAATTAATTACTTTTATTTTTTGTCTATTCTTTTTGAGGAGACGGCGGGGTGCTCCTCTCGCTCCTTCCTTACGCACCCTTTGTCACAGTTCCCTAAAGTCACGAGCGCGGGGTCCTCCGGCGCAATGTGCCTCAACATCTCTTTGAGCGCGTCGTCGGAGCCGCAGAGGAAGGGAAGGAAGGTGGGTGTGGGGTGCCCCATGACGTGCCAGTAGAAATTAAACTCTCTCCCACTCCCTTTTTACTCTCGGCAAAATCTCACGCCGAAGCCATGGGATGAACTCTCTGTTTAAACCAAGAGTTGGGCAATAGAAAGATTTCCGGGGCGAAAGGGAGAGAGAGAGAGAGAGAGAGAGAGAAGGGGGGTGGGGGCTCTCTTCTCTCTCTCTCCTCTCTTCTCTCTCTCTCCTCTCTTGTCTCTCTCTCTCTCCTCTCTCTCTCTCCTCTCTCTTCTCTTCTCTCTCTCTTTTTCTCTCCCTCGTACTTTCTCCCCTCCTTCCTCCTTTTCTCCCTTTGCTCTCTCTATCATCATCATCCTCCCTCTCCCGCTCTCTCTCTCATCGGCGAGGAGGGGGGGGGGGCGCGTCTGTTCTCATAATTATATCCCTCGTGTGCGCGGAGACTCCCCCTCTCTCCCAGAGAGAGAGAGAGAGCAGAGAGTGAGGAGAGGAGGAGGAGCAGCAGGGGGGGGGGGGGGGAAGGAGGGGGAGACGTGGAGCCAAGGAAGGGAGGGAGAAAGGAAACAGAGAGAGAAGGAGAAGAAAGCACAGAGAGTCATAGGAGGGGGGTGGAGGCGGCGGGAAGAAAGAGGGAGAGAAGAGAAGAGAGAAGAGAGATCCCTCCCCCCCCAACTCTCTCCCCCCCCCCCCCTCGCCGCGCCATGGTGTTCGGCCGCCGCGCGCCCCCCCCTCCCCCTCCCCCTCCTCCCTCCCCCTCTCCCTCCGCAGCCTCGCTCGTTCTTGTGGCGGCAGCACTAGCGGCGCTCGGCTTCCTCCTCCTCCTCCTTCGCCGCCGCCGCCCCGCAAACCCCAAGCCCCTCATCTCCTCCTCCTCTCTCGGACGGCAAGAGACGCAGCGCTCGGCTCTCGTCACCTTCTCCTCATCCCCGCTGGGCGAGCAGGCTTGCAGGCTGCTCGCAGGACGCGGCTACAAGGTTGACTACTCTACCGACGCCCTTCTGCCCAATGGAGCACGACCACAACTCGTTGTGCATCTGGCGAGAGAGGTGAGGCACGCAAGAGGGGGGAAAGCGGAAAGGGCGCAAGGAGAGCTCGAGGAGCATGCTTGCCCCCGGCAGGCGTCACACCCCTCGCCCGCGCGCGGCATCGCGTCGCCTTGTTAATCACCACCGCATCCCCCTTTCCCCCCACCCCCACCCCCACCCTTTTCGCCCCACGCTCTCACTTCCGCTGACTGACGGTGGCCGCCCGTATCACGCCTGCCCGCACGATATGCTTTTTGTCACCCTCACCAAACCAATCCTTCCTCGCCTTTGCGCTCTCACTGGCCCCTCTCCACCCTTGTCTACCCCACCTTCCGGCGCACTGTGCCCTCCACTTCTCCGTGTCTTTCCCACCGTACCACCCCGTTTTTCTTCGCAGGCGCCAGGCCCTGTCGGACCGGCGAGGACGACCGCCAAGGTTGCAGCGCAGTGCGAGCGCCTGCCGGTGCCACCACAGCTTGTGGTCATTTCCGACGCCTGCGTTGGCTGCGATCCGATGTGCGACGTGTCCGACGGCGACATCGAGATGGAGGATCCGGACCACTCTCACTGCGACCCGCGTCTCGAAGCGCTTCTCGTCGCCGAGGAGCGCGCCGCGCGGTACGCTGCCTCGACGGGCACCGCCGCGATTGTGCTCCGCCCGCACCGCATCTACGGACCACAGCCGCCCTCGGCTGTGAGCCTCCTCTACTCGGGCGCGACAGCACTCCTCGGCGGCGCGCGCGCCTACACCAGCCTCACGCACGTCGAGCACGCTGCACTTGCCGCCGTCCGCGCTGCCGATGAGCTTTTCGACGCGGCGCCTGCTGCCGGGAGTGTGAGCAAGCGCATTGTGACCGATGGCGCCATCTACTCCATCTCCCACCTTCTCCGCTGCGTCTCGGTGGTCCTGCGCGTGCCGCCGCCTCTACTCCCGCTTGCGCGCGTGCTCCGCCCGCTCTTCGCGCTCTTTGCACCGCGTCTCGGCCGTGCGCTGCGCACCCACCAGTTCTTCGTCGACACACGGCCCGCCGACACCGCGGCTGCACCAGCTGAGGCGGCGCTTCGCCATGCGCTTGGCGGATGGGAAGCAGGTGCAGGTCCGCTGGTGCGCCTGGTCGCACCCCTCTATACCGCGGCCCTCTGCGCTCTCGCCGCCGCCGCACTCACCTCTCTCCCCGCTGACGCGCTCGAGCCTCTCCCAATGCTCGCGGTGCCGTCTGCACTCGTGGCCACAGCTGCGGCTGTACTGCTCTACGCACTGCTCCCGGCCGCCTCCTCGCTGCCGCGCCAGGGCAAGTTGCTCCCCGTCGTCGTCGATGGAGGTCTGCCGCTCATCGGCCATGGTCTAGACTTCGTCAAGGGTCCAGTCTTCCTCGTGACTCGCCTCCGCCAGCAGTACCGCTCCGTCTTCACCACCACTGTCGCCACACAGCGCATCACCTTCATGCAGGGCCCTGAGGCCCAACGCTCGTTCATCAAGGCGACCGACAAGGAGCTCGACCAGGGACCAGTTTACCAATTCACCATCCCCGTCTTCGGGCGCAACATTGTATACGATTCGCCGCTCGACGAGCGCACGCAGCAGGTCAAACTCGTCGTGCACTCAATGAACACCAAATCACTCGACGCGATGGTGCCCAAGATCATCGAGGAGGCCGAAATGTACTTTGCTAACGAGTGGGGCGACGAGGACGTTGTCGACCTGCGCGAGACCTTCGCCGGCCTCATCATCCTCACCGCCTCCGCCACGCTTATGGGTCCCGAGGTCCGCTCCAACCTGGTGCAAGACGTGGCGCGCATCTACCACAAGCTCGACAGCGGGCTAACGCCCTTCTCCGTCTTCTTCCCCCACGCCCCGACCAAGGCCCACCGCGCACGTGACGCCGCGCGCCAAGAGATGGTCGAGATCTTCTCCAAAGTCATCAAAAGCCGGCGCGAGGCCGCCGAGCGCGGAGAGCGCCGCGACGACTTCTTGCAGTCGCTGATCGACTTCCGCTACAAGGACACGGTCGACAAGAGGACGGGCACCGTCATCAAGAAGGGCGTCGGCTACACCGACGACGAGATCGTTGGCTTCCTTATCGTGCTACTCTTCGCGGGCCAGCACACCTCGTCGATTACTTCGGCGTGGCTCGGCGCAATGCTGCTCTCGCACCCCGACGAACTCGACAAGGTCAAGAAAGAGCAGGAGAAGCTGGTCGGCGCCGGCGGCAAGCTCAACTACGATGTCCTCCTCTCCATGGACGGCATGCGCCGCGCCATCTCGGAGACGCTCCGGCTGTACCCGCCACTCATACTCCTTATTCGCAAAGTCATGATTGATCGCGAGGTTGGACCTTTCACCATTCCAAAGGGCGACATCGTCATGATGTGCATGCCCGCTGGCAACAAGGACCCGCGCTACTGGAGTAACCCCGAAGCCTTCTCCCCGGACCGCTTCGCAGCGGGCTCGCCAGAGGCCGACACATGGTCGTCGAGGACGGTGAGGGCTCGCGCCTTGTGCCCTCTCGCCCGCCCGCCGCTACCGCCACGCCTGACCTTGTGCGGCCGCTTGCTTACTCGGGCGGGCGCATGGGCCGACGTTCCAGGCGCGCCTAAGCGCCCGACACGGCCCGTCGGGGCTGACCCGCTTCGCCCGTTTCAACCGCTTCAACCGTTCCTACTCTTCGCAGGTCGAGCATGGCGCCGACAACGGTAAGATGCTCTCGTTTGGAGGAGGGCACCACATGTGCTCCGGACGTCGCTTCGGCTTCCTTCAGGTATGGCCGGCCTCCGGCACCCGCGCGTTGGTCGCGCACGAAATGACGAGCTATACGGAGCATGGCCGTTGATCGTATCTCGGGGACGATCCCACCACCGTTGCCTCTTAGTTTTAACGGTTGCCCTCGCCATCTTGTGCGCGTCAGGTGTCGGCCATTTGGAGCATTCTACTCCGCGACTTTGACCTCGAGCTAGTCTCCGAGGTGCCAGTGCCGAACTATGAGGACATGGTAGTGGGACCCAAAGGGCCCATCCTTGTGCGTTACAAACGTAAAGTCAAGAAGGCGGCGACTCGTGTTGCAGCTACGTAGAGAGGCCATCTCTCACCTACTCTTACCGGCTCCCTGCGCGGCTGCCGCCACAAGACGCAATTGCGGGTACGGTGGGACTGCCAATCCCATTCAGCTTGGGTGTTACCAGAGGAGCGTCGCGTGATGCTGTGGGGGGTGAAATGCCCACGTCGCCATGCCATTTCGAGGCTAGTTCGAGGATTCGGGAGCGAGAAAAGCATGTCCGTCGGTCTCGAGAGAGAAGGCAAGAATGCTTGTAGACAATTCAATCCATTAAGCCCCGCTCGGTAAACCGGTGCCGGTGCCTTACGCTAGTAGTGTCGACCCCAGTACGACTGCATTTTCCGCGCGGCGGCCGCCGGCTGGCTCTATCCGTCCGTGTTGCATTTATGAGCGCTGGACAATTCATTGCCCAATGCTCCTTCACTTGTTAGAGCTGAATTCACGACACAAGACTGATGCACAATGCAGGGTTGCTCGAAGAAGAAAAAAGCGCGTAGCGTGTGCTCTCGTTGACGTCGTGCTTGTACTGGCTAGTGAGTGTGTGCGGTGCAGGAGAGAGATGCAAGAAGTGCGGGATGTGCCCCAATATCCTTGCGGGATGGGAGTGGACAAAATGAGGAACGGGGTTCGGCACATGACCGGCATGATGCATGATAAAACACTCTTGAAGATGCCTACCGTGGCTATGCGCTATGCTAGGTCGCGCCCTCTCTAGGTCTGGGGTGTCACTGTGTCACTAGCACCCTTCCAGGACGTCCCGTGACACCTCGTCGAAATACCCCCCACTGTGAGACACGGAGGCCCGCCAGATTATCGTGCTGCAGAAATCCTCGGACTTGTGAAAATTTTGGCTCGCTGCGCCCCCCGTTCCGCCCGAGCCCGGGGCCGGGGCCGCTTGAGTGTTCGGGCATTGTGGACCTGCGAGGAATGAGAAATGTGAAATGTCGGATCATGGATCATGGTACGTATCCTTATAATTCTCACACACTACTCACTCACAAAAGCCGGATTTCGAGTTTATCTACTACCTTCCATTCATTTCAATGAAACGAGCAATTAACAGAAACAGAAATTACCGCGCGCAGCTCTGCCCGCCCGCTCCCCTCTGGGCCTGCCCCTCTTAGGCCCACGATGGCAACTTGTGCGGTCGGCGACCGCGTGGAGTCCACCGTGGATGGAGGCCCGCTCGTTGCGGGATGAATGACACGTGGTACCACCCGGCCCGTATCATTTCATGCGAGGAAGGACTAGAACGGATTCTGTAAGGCTGCTTAAGCTTCAAGGTAGATGCGTATCGGTGCATCGGTCGATCTGAACATAGATGACACTAGGTATAGATTAGATAGGTTTAGGTATCGAGTAATATCAATTTACCTCAAACCTTAGCGCATCGCCTGGCCCCCAGGACCAGGAGAGACAAATCTCACATACAACATACAAGTCCGCGATTTAAAAAAAAATCGACCCCGACCCCGATCCTCGAAAACGGGGGGTAAAAAATCCAACCTCAAGAGCGAACCAGAAATTGGCACTGCATACGGCCAGTGATGTGGCATCAGTTCGTAAGCTGACACTGACTTCGAGCTTACACCGATATCAGTAGCTTATATCAGCTGATGAGGTCCATCAGCTGATATCACCTTTGGGGCTCTGAGCAAGCAGTTTATCAGCTGATATCAGTAGCTGTTGTGTTTGTTTAAGATATGAAAATGACAAATTGCAGTAATATAATCTGTGTATGAGCCTTCTTGGCTCAGTGTGCACGCGCTCATCTGTGATGGCATCCAGGCGC
The DNA here is from genome assembly GCA_018136815.1 of Isochrysis galbana. Taxonomy (NCBI): domain Eukaryota; phylum Haptophyta; order Isochrysidales; family Isochrysidaceae; genus Isochrysis; species Isochrysis galbana. The sequence continues at coordinate 247,869 of CM030943.1, read as the reverse complement.
TAGTTCGATCCCCAGATCAATGTACTTTTTGCACAGAATCCTTTTTGCAGGTACAAAGTAAAGGAGGCTGTGTGTTTTGTTTTCTCCCAGCTCCAAGCTGATGACACCTGACAGCTGATATAAGTTATCAGCTCGAGGTGAACTGATGCTCATATAAAAAACTGATATCCGTACTGATGCCACATCACTGCATACGGCATACGTCATAAACCGAGCCCCCCGAACCAGCGCACAGCACAGCGGAAAGCTGAGAAAGCCGACAAGCCGACCCCCACCCGAACCAGCGAACAGCGAACACCGCCACCCCCCTTGACCCTTGAGAAACCGAAACCCACCCCCTTGGGACTTGGGAGCTTGGGAGCCTGGGAGCCGGGAGTGTACTCTTCCTTACAATATTATAATTGTATCTGACGAGACCCGAGACGGAGCGCGTCTCCCCCCCGCGCCCGAACCGCATTTGACGACATCTCAAGGTCTCAAGGCGTTTTCCGACCCCCCCGAACCCCGAACCGCCCAGAGCGCTTCGCGCGCTCCGCGCGCGACCCCCTCCTCGAACCAAATAACCACACCATGAAAATACCGACCCCCCCCCGAACCGAAAACGACACACTAAAATCGGCCTAATACCGACCCACCCCGATTTTTTTTAAAATCGCGGACTTGTATCCGACAGAGATTAACATTGCTCGACACAACTCTGCCGACCGCCGACCGCCGCCGCCGCGCGCGCACCCAGCTCGATCATCTTTCCTCGTGGAACTATCGTTAAAACGATAGGGGCATGGAGCGCGCGCCTCTCCCCTCTTCTCTTGCCGTCGAGGCCGCCAGCAGCGCGGCGGGCGATGTGGCTCTCTCTCTCTCCTCTCCCTCCCCCCACCCCCCGCCAGCCTCTCCCTCCCTCCCTCTCTGCCTTACTCTCTCTCTGCCTCTCGGCGCTCTATAAAGTAGCCCAGGGGGCTTTGGATAAAGTAGCCCAGGGGGCTTTGGAAAATCAAGAGGCTCTCTCACTCTCTCTCTCTCTCCCTCTCTCCCTCCCTCCCTCCCTCCCTCCCTCCCTCCCCCCCCCTCCCCCCCCCCCCCCCCGAAAGCCCAAAGAATCACCGTGTTCCCCTCTTCTTGCGGGCCCCTCCACTGTTTTCCCGAACCAGGCGCACACGATGGTGAAGATCTCGCTCTCTCGTCTCATCTCGTCGATCTCCCCGCAGTCGCCAGTCCCCCCGCGGCTCCGCCGCGCGGGAACGATCGATCACAGGATATTCACGGCGGCACAAGAACTCCCACTCCTCTCGTCGTTCCAGCAGGACCTAGGCCTTCCCCTTCCTTCCCACCCTACGTTCTTCTTCCGTACTCTACCACACTGGTGGGGGAGGGCGTTTCGTACACATCGTGATCAGCCGTTGAAGGTAAACTTACTCATCCACTTCTGGACTCTATTCTACACCGACCCCACCTCAACGCCGGAGGTCGTCGGTGAAACGGCCGAGCGCCGAGCCGAGGGAACGCCCCCCCCCCCACACACATTTCTTCTTCTTCTTCCCGTCTCACTTTATTCGCTCTCCTCTGTGTGTTTCTTCTCTACCTCCGCGCTCCCCCCCCCCCCCCCGCCCTACCCCACCCCCTCCTCTCTCTTCCACGGCTCTCTCCCGTCCCCCCCCCCCCCCCCCTCCCCCCCCCCCCCCTCTTCCCCTGTCCAGCACGTCCCAACGGCCCTCTCCCTCTCGTCTCCTCTCTCTCTTCTCTCTTCTCTCTTCTCTCTTCTCTCTCTCTACTTCACCCTTCTCCTCTGCCCGTTCTGCCCAGCTGCCCAGTCATCGTCGGCCATCAGACCCCCAACCGACAGGGAGCCGCAACAGCCTCTCTCCGCTCTCACCTCACAACCCGACCCAGCCCCAGTGCGACCCAGCCGCTCAGCCAGTCCGCGTGCACAACTCAAGACTCCATCGCCTCAAGCAGACCACAGATCACCACTACCACCTACTCGCCCGCCTTCCTCGTCGTACAGCCATGCAATGGGTCCTTCTCTCCGCGACGCTCGCCGCCCTCACTGCCCCCGCCGCGGCGGCCGCCGCCACTGCCACCGCCACGCCCGTCACCGCTGCAACAGATCGGCGGCCACTCTTCTTGTTCACTTCGCCGCCTCCACCCTCGCCCCCCGCCAGCCCCCCGCCCCCCGCCAGCCCACCGCCACCCTCGCCACCGCCTCCCTCGACACCAAACCCCTCTCCATCGCCGTCACCAAGCCCGTCTGCACCACCGCCAGGCCCGTCTGCGCCGGCTTCAAGCGGCAATGAGCCTCTGCTCGGCTTCGCATCCATCTCCACGACCGATGGCCAGTGGCTTGCCATGCTCATCATCTCAATCTTCCTGCTTGCTCTCATCACGGTTGTGTGCGTCACCTACTCCTTTTGGTATGCAACAACAAACGGTATGGCTATCAACAGGGTGGACGCGGCTGGAGCCATCAAGCGCGCCAAGAAGCGCGCCAGCGCGGTTGCCCCTGGCTTCAACCCCCAAGAGGAGGCGGATAGAATCATGGCCGCCCTTAATCCCTACTTCAAGACAATCAAGGCAAACGGCAAGATGCCCAATTTGAAGGAAGGGGACTTCCTCGGCGAGGCCAAGGATCCAAACACCGGCCTGGCGTACAACCTGCTCACCGAGAAGGGCGTGACGAAGGACGGTAACAAGTACTACAATGAGGAGGCGCTCAAGCTTCTCACACGGGGGGTCACCGCTTCGCAGATGATTGATCCAAGCGGCATTTACCTACAGGGCACCAAGCAGCTCAACGACGACCCGCACACTTTCTTTGCGATGTCTCAGCCCACCAACAAGATCAAGGCTTTCGTGAGTCACACGTGGGATAAGGTTGATTACGATCCGAAAAAACCTCCCACGGATGAAAGGCGCGACAAAGACCGGGCGGAGCATGCCGAGACGACCACGAAGGCCATCAAATGGCACCTTAAGTTTGGCATGCTGAACGCGGGCAACCTCCTTTCCCACCTGATCATGGCGGCCCTCGTTACCTTCTTCCCGCCCGTCGGCTTCGCCGTAGGCCTTATCATCATGTTTGGCCTGCCGCTGTGGGTCGTCAAAACTGAGAGCCCGTTCGTCATGTGGTTCCTGGGGCTCACCGGCCATCAGTTCTGGATGGACAAGGCCACGATCCACCAAGCGGACACCACTGAACCCGCAGGTCAGCCATACCAGGGCACCGTGCATAAGTGCAGCTTCACCATCCCCGGCTTCAGAGACATGTCGGAAGCTGAGAAGGCGGAAAGGACGAGCAAGTACAGGGTGCTCAACCAGGCCGGTGTCGGCCTTTTCGATCACTTCCTCACCAACTCGTCTGAGCTGTGGGTGCTCTTTGTGCCTCGGTACATTGAGCGCGTTTGGTGCATCTACGAGCTGGCGTACTGGCTTCGCCTCATGAAGCAGGACAAGCAGCGTAAGATTCAGATGATCCCGATCGAGCGCAACGAGCTCCTCTACGCCAGCTTGCCTAAACACCAGGGAGTGGTGGCCCTTATGTCCTGCATGTACTGCGCCGTCATCACCGTCGCCGGCACATACTTCCACCGCGGAGGCCCGAACACCTCCAGCTTGTCCGTGGGACTCGAGCTGGCAGTAGTGGGTGGCATCTTGTTCTGCCTGGTGATCGGTGCATTTGTCTTTGCCTGGTTCTACTTCAAAGACATCAAACCTGCCGCCGCATTGCGCCATGAAGTCGTGAGCAAGTTGAGGAGCTTCACGTGGAAACAAGCCAAGGCCACGTCTGAGCCGGACAAGAAGCACGTGGAAAACATGATCACAACGCTTTGGACGCAACAGCTCAAGTCGGAGGCCAAGGGCTCCGGGGACGCGCTCCAGGAATTCGAGAAGACGGTGACGCACGAGGTTGCAGATAAAGTCGATGCGCTTCTCAAACAGAGCGAGCGCTCTCTAATGATCAGCTACATCGTGCAGATTCTCTCAGTGATCATCCTTGACGGTTTGATCATTGGGCTGATCGCCCTCGATGCCGTCCGACCTGTCATTGCTCCGCGCTACGGCTTCTGGGCGACCAACAATCTGGGCGCTAGCTACGGTCTCTTCTTCGCAATTGCCGTCATCGTCGTCCTCATTGACATAGCCATCTTCTTGTGGGTCAAGCGCACGTGGGGCAAGATCAAGGTGTGACCATGTCGGCACTGAGATTGAAGAGCATGCTTGTGCGCTTGGGCGCGTGTCTCCTGAGCCATGCAAGCGGCTGTGGCCTGAGACGAGCCTGCAATCAACCCAGCAAGTTTTGCTGAGAATGACCATACCACTGCTGCACAACGCGGACTATTTGCTAGCTGCAACCAAGATCGCAGAGACCGACTACACTACTGTTGCGCAACGAGGACGATTTGCGACCGGGCCGGCCGTCTTGCTTCGTGCGTCTGTCTACTAAACACGTGCAGTTGTGCGTTGTGGACCTTATACATGAGATAATGAGTGGATGATAATCGCCGTATGCCGTCGTCGTTTGTGGTTTGTGTGTGTTCGTTTGTCACAAGCAGAGCTGCTCTCTGACACCACTTAGACGGTCTGTGCTTTTCTTATGCATGGGCATTGTTGTGCGGCGTGTCCACATCTGTTTGGGTCTGTTTAATACATTTCGAATCAGCGTATTCTTGCAGAACCGAACGAACTAAAGTTCGAAGGAATGCGGATGGGATCCCTGAAGAGGAAGCATCCACCCCCAGAATTTAGAAGGTACGAATGGCTGAAAGGCAACGAGTACACGACCATCCAACGAGCCTCAGCCGGAGATAGGAGTATGTATCTGTGTCAACAGCACGCGCCAAGATGTACGGGCAGGTGCGCTGAGGGCTGTCGTGTTGGTGCCGGGCTAGTGAGAGTAGTGGTACCAACGCTCAGTTGTTTTATTATCATACCGCTGGAGAGATACCGACTTTCGAGGGGCTTGCTATGGGCACTCGAACTCCTCAGGCGCCTTGAGGAAGACATTCCTCGATTGGCGGGGCGGAGTTTTCATATTCAACTCGCCAGCGGTCCGGCCTCTTCAGCAGAGGGGGGGAAATGCTGCGGGGAGCGTGCCCCTATAATGTAGGAGCACGGAACTTTTGACTTTTGATAGCCCGGTCACTCACTAGGCTCAAGACGCGCCATGAGTGCCCAACTTCGACCCGCGACCGGGGGCGCCACGAGGCCGTTCAAGTCACCGCTCACCATATGGATGCCGCTACCAGCACCAAAGTGCGGTATGCCGCCCTCACAGCTACGCCAATCGCGCCCGCCGCCCCCGCGCACTGCGTCGAAATCGGCCGCTTGAGGCCCCCGGTGATGACGTCGTCACGCCCCAAGACGCGCCATGAGTGCCCAACTTCGACCCGCGACCGGGGGCGCCACGAGGCCGTTCAAGTCACCGTAGCGCCGTCTGAGCCTCGTGCTGTGCGCGCCTTTCCACCTGCACCACGCTTCGCTGAGCCTCGGCCATTGCTTGCCTCGCCGCCTGAGCTGCCGCTCGCAGCTGGCGCAGCTGAAGATCTTGTTGCCACACCACAGTACGCAGGCGGCGAAGTTCGCCTAGCTGCTTTGGCGAGTGCGGCGGCCTGCCTCGCACGTACGCGGCAATAATTTGCAGCAAATGGCTCTCAGCAGCCAGCAGCTGCACGGCGCTATATGCGCCTAGCCGTGGGTGCAGGCCAGCCGCAAAGGCACGGAGCCGAGCCTCACCATTAGATGCGCTCGACTCCACATCGCCATTAAGCGGAGGGTCACCGCCGCCGCTACCACCACCACCACCGCCACCGCTGCTGTCACCGCCGCCGCCCCTGCCTCCGCCACAGCTGCCGTCGCTACTGCCGCTGCCGCCGCCGGTGATGGCCATTTGATACAGCTCATGCTGATCCTGCACGACAGCTGCCAACGCTGCCTTCGCTGCCGCCAGCCTTGCCGGATCGGCGCCCACACACTTTCGCACGCGCCGCTGAGCAACCTCCAAGGCGTGTGCGCTCGCCTTGCGCGAACGCTCAATGTGCATTGCGCACGCCTTCTCCGCGGGTGAGGCCACTTCAGTGAGGCCTCGCGGGGCCACCACTGCGTCGGTAGACAGGCACAGGATCGCACGGCAGAGTATCACTGCCGCATTAGTGAACTCTCCTGTGCGACCCTGTGCCTTGGCCTCTGCTGCGCTGGACTTGGCGTACGCATGAAGCGCGTATGCATGAGTCCAGCGCAGGCCACCATCGGGCCGAGCTTGCACATGAGCCCTGGGCTCAATGCGCTCGCCTCGGCGAACGGCCTCCATGAGGGCCTGAACTTCTGGCAGCGCTCGCCAGCGCTCGCCAGCGTCCCAGGGGCCGGCCTCATGGAGGTCGGGCCGTGTCGAATTATCGTATGCCTGCGGCGCGATGGGCGGGGATATGTCACTACCGGACTGTGCGACCCTCGAGATCGAGCGTGCGACCCACCAGGGACCTCCCACATCCCTCGCGAGGCGCTTGAGCTTGGGCTCCTCACCAGCTGGCAGCCATTGCGAGGCCGACAGCCGGCGATCGGCCGACGCGGAACCTCCGCGTTTCTTATGGGGATTCGCCCGACATTCACTGCTTTGATTCCCTCACGCGCGCAATCCTCCCATTCTCCCAAAATAGACCTCCATGGGCCGGACAAGGCGGGGGAGTCACTCACCGACGCCATGGATTTTCGTGGGGTAGAGGGGGTTCGCGGGGGGGGGGGGGGAGGGGGGGCAGGTAAGGGGGGTCCCTGGGGAATCCTGGGACACCCAGGAGGGATGGAAAATAGTTGTTAAAAAGCGTGAGTGACCGGCCTACTTTTGAGCCGCAAAGGTAGCGCACATACCTGGGCCGTACCCCGGAAACCGAAGACAAAGGAACGAAGGGCTGTGAGCGTGAGACGAGCGCCCGCCTCAATCTCCCAAAATAGACTGCCGCGCGCGGGGCAAGGGAGGGGTCCCTCACCGACGCCATTGCCTTTTGTGGGGTGGGAGGGGGAGGGGGTTGTTCAGAGGGGGGAGGCGGCTGGCTGGGCAGGTAGGGGGGGACCCTGCGGAATCCTTGGACACCCAAGGCGAGGAGGTGGGCAAATAGTGGTTAGCAAAAGAGTGAGTGACCGGGCTAACGATAGAACAAGACCGCCGGGCACCGGAACACGCCGCGCGCCCCTACCAACCCCACATCCCGGACCCTTAGTAGAGCAGAAGGGGAGTGGTCGCAAGGCAGGATGAGGGAACGAGGAAGCGAAAGGGCGTAGCTACGACTTGATGACCCCAGTGCCGCGCGCAAGGCGAGGCTATTAAGAGTTTTTTTTGCTCTTGCTGCTTATGCTAAAGCAGTAGCAGGAGCATCGAGATAGAATGCGAGCAATGAGCAGTGAGTGAACAATCCACGGTCTAGAGAATCTAGGGTGGGCGTTGCGTAGGGCGCATGGGCGTTCCGAAGAGAGATCGAAGGGAGACGGTTGCGCATACCCGGTCCACTCGTAAGGCACCCCAACGCGAGCCCGTCAAACAAAGCACGGTTGCACGCCTACGATGACGAAGCGCCTGCCCCGTTCGACGACGTGCTCTGCTTTCCATACGGATGAGCGCCATGACGGTGGAGTCTCGCTGCTTGCAGACGCAGGAGCGTCATGCCCACTGGCTTCTGAGACGCGTTGCGGCAGAGGCCTCGAGCTATCGGCGATGCGGGAGGTCCCCACGCGAGCTGCAGGGCCTGGGCCAAAAGTACTTCCATCGGTCCCGTCGTCTTCCAGAGCCATTGTGCTTTCAACGGTGGTGCTCATCGGGTCGCCGTCGATATCGCCATCGCCATGTGCGTGCCTTGCGTGACTAGGCTTACCGTCTCGTCGTTGAACGACAAGCATGGTGCACGGCGGGAACAGCACCTCGGACTCGTCGCCAAATTGCGAGAGCATACTAATGTCTGCACCACAGTGGAAGGCCGCGTCACTTTCCCTACCGGCATGGAAGTTACGGGGATGGCGAGGTGAGTACTGGATGCCCGCGTGCGCGCAAGGGTGGCGTCATGTCAAGCAGCCATGTTGTGCGCGCGCCGATATTCCCACTGGGCGATGCAGAGTGCGCACCGGCGCGGTTGGAGCTCCCACAGCACGTTCTCGCCGTCACCCATGTACGCAAGCGGCGTGCTTAGTTGGCGCGAGGTAGACATGAAAGCTGTGTCAGTGGCGACCACCATCCCTTGCTCGTCGGCCAGCCAGAAGCTGCGCTTGAGCTCACCGCGCACCGCGCGGTAGAGTGGCATGGCCACTTCCGCCTCCGTCGCGACTGCGGCGAGCTTGCGCACGGCAGCCGAAAGGTGCCTACAAGTGGCCGCGAAGCTGAGCCCAGGGTGGCGCGCCAGCGCGACCCTATGCTCGCCCGAGAGCGCAGCGAGCTGACGTAGGAAAGTGTTGATGGGCTGGAAGGCCGGGCCAGAGTACAGGCGAACAGCCAGCACCTCGTCCCGGGTAAGCAGCTGTGCGCTTGTGTTGCGTTGGCTGATGTAGTCATTCGCGAGCTGCGAACAAGGGGCCGAAAGGGGCAGCGGGGGTGAGGTGCACGGCCGCACGTGGCGCTGCCGCTCACCTCCTAGGGAGTCGGCCAGGCGGCCGCGCACTCCGGAACACCAGAAGGAGGTGAGCGGTAGCACCACGCAGAGCTTCCCCGGTGCCATATGGCGTGCTTGCGGCGACAGGGCTGGGCTCACGTCATAGGGCAGCTCGTAGGGCAGCGGGCCACGCGCTTTCGCCGGACCGTCTACTCAGTCAATGACGCGCGCACCTTGAGGTAGTCTTCGGGCGTCATACCCTTGCGGCCGATATCACGGTGTCCTGCTGTGCATCCCTCACGAGGCACCGAGGGTCCTACAACGTACTCCCACTCTGCGCGCAACGTATAGCGCACGCCCTTCCAATCGGTCCACCCTGCATCTCGCGAAAATTCCTGCTCCATCGCGAGCGGTGGCTTGAGGGGAAGGAGTCCGTCGAGGCCTTCGACGAAGGCCGAACGCCCGCCGTACGTGAGGGTGAGCGCCGAGCCGCACATCTTGCCATTGGCGTCGTTGGTTAGCCCTGACATTGGGCGGCTAGGCCGGTAGGTAGCCGAGACAATGTAGAGTGGTTGCTGCACGACCGCGCCGTTTGGGGCCGTCCATCCCGGTGGCTCAATTTTCTGCGGTGCACCAGATGATGGAGATGCATAAGACGGCACGGACGGGTTCGCGCCGTTCGCGCGGAGTCCAGAGGACTGATCAACGTGCGAGCAGCGCGAAAACGCTCCGCGGGACGCACCTGCAACCTGAAAAGCGTGTTGGGCGGGAAGACGCCATACACGCCCTTCTTGACCATGACGGCTGTGTGCAACCCGTGCTCATCCTCCGGCGCTGATTCGAAGCGGATGACGGGCGAATCTTGTGCGGGGAACGAGATGGAGCCATCGGGCTCACGATGGTACACGCAGAAGCCCTCGGACGAGAAAGCATATTCGCCCGTGCCGCAGTCGGCCGCGCAGAGCGACGAGGAACAAACACCGCAGAAGCCAGTGTTATCGGGCGTCGTCAGGTGCTCCCAGCTAGGGTCGCCGCGGACGAGCGAGTTGAGCCCACGCAAGTTATAGAATAGTGGTGGTGCCACCTCGCCGCGAGCTGCCTGCCTCATCGACTGTGCTACGATAGAGTCCGTCAGGGCGTACGTCGAGGCGGCGAAGCGCGGGTCGCGCTCACGCAGTCGGCTCGCCATTGCGAAGCGCTTTGATGTGAGGAGGACGTACGCCTCGGCCTCCTCACGCGGCGCGCCTAGCTCCATGATAGCGCCGATGTCTCCAGCCAACTTGTCCACCCACTTGGTGATCGACTCATGCTCTGCGCACCATGCGGCGTCCTTCCTTGGGTCAATCTCCTGGCCGGTCATGCGCAGGTTCTCGGAGAAGAGCTCGGGCCACTCATCGTGCCACGAGGTGGGGGATGCGGGAGGTGGCAGCAGCTCAGGGAGTGAGCGTAAGTAGCCCGCACGCGAGGTGGGCGCGCCCGCTTCGACCATCTCCTGCAGCGCACGGTCCGCGCACGCCTGCGCGGTCGAGAGCGAGAGGAGTGCCTCACGCAGACTGCCCACACTTCGTTTGCCATCTTCCGTTGCAGCTGCTGCGGCGACTGCCTCGGCCGCGGCCGAGAGCGCCATCTGGAGGTCCAAGAGCTGCGAACTGAGAGGGGGGGCTGTGGGAGGGTTGGGGAGAGAGTGAGACCGCTTCCGCATGCGGGGGTGCATATGGGAGGAAGGCAACAGCGTGCTGTGAGAGGGACAGTGGTGGGGTCGTAGGGAAGAAAGTTTAGGCAAAGGCACAGGTTAACAGAACTGGAATCGATGGCGGAGGAAAGCGAGAGAGAGCGTGTGCGAGTCAGAGCGAGAGGCGGTGGGAGAGATGAAGAGTGGTGGGAAAGTGGGAGACAGAGGGAGAGAGAGTGTCGGGAGGGAAGACGGAGCAGGGGGGAGGGAGAGAGGGAGGGAGGGAGGCAGAGGGGTAGGTAGAGACAGGGAGGGAGGGAGGGAGGGAGCGAAAGAGGGAGAGAGGGAGAGAGCGAAAGAGGGAGAGAGAGGGAGGGAGAGAGGGGGGGGAGAGAGGGAGAGAGAGAGGGAGGGAGGGAGAGCTCACCGTCAGGCAGGCGTGCGGAGGCTCTTGGAGAAGTGGCGCTCTGGAGGAGCGAGTGCGCGATGTGGCGGAGCGGGTCTGGGGCGCACTGCGAGATGGCTGACGACACTGCCTCCGCCAGCGCCGCCTCGAGCGTCGGCTGCCATGCAGAGACGTAGGAGGCGGCGGACATCCCCCTTCCTCTCTTGAGTTTTCTTTTCGTGACCTGATAGAGGACATCTCTCGTCTCCCTCCTCTTCTCCACGAATTACCCGTCTAAATTAAGTGATCTTTCTCTCTCTCTCCCCCTCCCTCCCTCCCTCCACCCCCCCCTCTCTCCCTCTCTCCCTCCTCCCTCCCTCTCTCTCCCTCCCTCCCTCTCTCCCTCCCTCCCTCTCTCCCTCCCTCCCTCTCTCTCTCCCTCTCTCTCTTCTCTTCTCTTCTCTTCTCTCTCTCTCTCTCTCCCCCCCCCCCCCCTCTCTCTTCTTGCGAGTAGCCTGGGCTCCCCCGCTCCTTGTCGGAAAAGAAGAAGGCAGTCCCCGGGGTTTTCTTTTCGGCTCTCGCAACGGCTTCTGCTCAGCCTTCCGACGGCGGCCATCGCGGGCACGTGTGTTTTTTTCTTTCATCCGTTGAATTTCCTATCTAAAGTATCTCTTAACTCCTTACACGAGACGTGTGAATAGCCAATCAATCAGTAGTATGGGAGTAGGGGAGTGGAGAGTGGAGAGACAGAGAGAGAGAGTTATATTGAGGTCGTAGGTAGAGGTAGATAGTAGATAGCACGATAGCACACGCACATAGCACATACACATGCACATGCTCACATATCACATAGCTAGCACGTGAGCAAACTCACGCTTTGCTACTCACGCTGCTCCCGCTGGCCGCTGGCGCTGATTGCGATTGAAGCGCAATATCCAGCAAGAGGCGCACACCTGGTCCCCAAGGGAGCTGTCCCTCACAGATGGAAACATGTGCCACCCCTTGCCCTTGCCCGCTCCTGCTCCTGCTCCTGCACTCCTGCACCGCACCAATGACGCGCGCTGGACCTGCACGCTCGACGCTCGCACGCTCGCACGCGCGTGCGAGATGGAAATGGTCCACGTCAATGTGGATGCCCATCCCGCAACGCAGTGCGGCGCGAGCGATCTGAGGGGTGAGACGGGACAATTCAGCGCGTGGGGGGCGCTTGGCGGGGGCAGGTAGAGAAGGGGGGAGAGGGAGAGGGAGAGGGGAGAGGGGAGAGGCCTAGATGGGAAATACGTATTTACCGTATTTGGCCAGAAACCAAATACATATGTATTTGGCTGTATTTGAAGCGTGTCCTGGGTTGTAGGCCTCGAATGTATTTGAAATGTATTTTTGGCCGGAGGCCAAATACATATGTATTTGGCTGTTGGCTGTATTTGCAGGCCCCTGCACCGTATTTCTAAGGTGTGGAACAAGATACCTAGATATCTAGATGGTCCCAAGATATCTCGTGGGGGATCTCTCCGCGCTCCGCGAGTCCGCGAGGGAAAGGACGCGATCTCGCTCCGAGATTGGCCTCGCGCCCTCCCACGCTGCCCCGCCGTGCCCTCGGTCCCTGCCCCCGTTTAGTTCGGTCCGGTGGTGGTCGCGCGCGGAAATTTGCTTCGTCTTAGCTGAGAACGCCGCCGAGCTTCCGGCGTTTGTGCGGCTATTGCAATTACGCAATTACGGCGCCGCGACGACGGCGAAGCTCGCCAACATAATCCAAACACGGTTCGACACCTTGCAGCTCGAGCTTGCTGCCCTCCTCGACATCAAACGGCTGGTGCAAGTCACGTACGAAATGGAAGGCGATCGCCTCGAGCTCTTGCTGGCATATCGTCGCTTGCATGATTTGTTTGCTCTTGGTGCCGCGAATGCGGCCAATCAGCCGGGGTGCTTACCAAACCTTGATGCAGCTGTCCGTGCGCAGCATACCATCGCGGTGGGATCAGAAATTAGCAAGGCGTTCCCGGGACTCGGCACCTTTAAGGGCAGGGTCGTCGCAATCGAGAAGGATGCAATTCATTCGGAGTTGTATCCCGGGCAAACGCGCACGGCGTACACCATCAACTATCCGGACGATGACACATCAGAGGACTTAGAGGTGGAAGAGGTGCGGCGTCTCTTAGTGGTTCACGATATGCCTGAACGGAGGCGCCTTGCTGCTGCCCTCTCGCAAGCCTTTGTGTATTTGAAGGAGCGCATGACAGGCAGCTGTCAAGATTCGTTTGATTGCACGTCGATGTACCAGATGTTCAAGGCCGTGCAAATATTCGATCCGACGTACGCTTCACGTTACGCCACGCCGGATTCCGTCGATGACTTGGCTATCCTCACCCCCCTAGGCATGCCTGATGATGAGGGGGGTATCGACCCGAATGCTCTGAAGGCGCAGTTGCCTGCCTACATGAGCGCGGCCGCGCATGCCGCGATCAACGTCTTGGATGTCAAGGATTTTTCGGATGGAGTGCTGGATTGGTGGCGCGCCAACGGCGAGTCTTTTCCGGCGTGGGCGGAGGCAGCGCGTGTAGCTTTTGCTATTACTCCGAATTCTGCCTCGTGTGAACGAGTTTTCTCTTTGCTTCGTGTCATGTATGGTGAGATGCAAGCTAGTGCATTGTCCGATCATCTGCAAGTGTCTTTGATGAGTCGGTACAACAAGAGGATCGTGGGTTGATGCTGATTTGAGCTCAATCGTGCGGGTTGCGACGAGATGTGAGATGTGTGGGGCTGTGGTCACATATGTGTCATGTGGGCTCTCAGGTTTGACTTGTAGAGCTGTGTGATGTACAGTGTGATGCTGCCATTTCCATTTCTAGAAAATTTCTATCATTTCTATGCCTCGTGCACTTAGCACTTAATAATACGCCTCGCCTGGCACGCCGAAGAGCAAAATGTAAAATGTCGATATTTCGATCGAATTAAAGGTGCAAGGTCGAATTTCAGTCGAAATAAGCTGCAAAATTTGGGTCAAGGGAAGCGAAATATCGAAACAAAATTTGGGTGGGTCTCAAACGAAACTCTGGCCCGGCCCAAGTTGGGTGTATTGTGGGAACTTTCTCCGGAAAAAAATCCTCAAATTTCCTCAATTCTGAGATGGTCATTTTTTCACTCCTTATCAAAAACACTGTTTGACCGCCCTACGTTTGCCAAATGCCAAATGCCAAACAAAAGCCAAAATGCCTGTGAATACAACGTCATCTGACATCTGAATCTGAATCTGACTCAACCTACCAATGGAGCGCGAGTTGGGTGCGGAGGGGGAGGAGTGAGAGGGCGTGCCTTGCTCATGCCTGTGCGGCACGGTGCCGCACGCACGCGGCGCGGCGCGACCGGCCGGGGTTGGGGCCTCTGACGGGCTCTACCGGCTTGTAAGCTTGTAAGCGCACCGCCGTCGCCATCGCGCGCTCTCCTCCCCAGGAAAAAAAAACCGGTGGGCAAACTCGCCACATCTCCCACTGCGCTCCCACTGTACGCAGAAAAAACAAAACACGCTCCACCGAGCTTTCTCCTTAGCGTTTGCCGTCAAAACGCCAAGTGAAAAACCAAAGGGAAACTCCCACAAAAACCCTCGACTGCCAACCCCCCCCCCCCCTCTCTCCCCCCCTCCCCCCTCTCCCCCCTCTCCCCTCCCCCCTCTCCCCCCCTCTCCCCCTCCCCCCCCCCCCCCCCCCCCGCCCCCCCCCGCAGAGAGAGAGAGAGAGAGAGAGAGAGAGCAGGTGGGGGGGGGGCGCGCGCTGGGGTTCGCCAGATCGACCAATTTCGTGCGTCGGCGCGATGCTCACGCTGGGTTGCGCCGTCGCCGGCCTCGTGCTCAGCCCGACGCTCCTCGCTCCGCAGCGCGCGGTGGCCCTCGTCGGTACGCACGATAGCATCACAACTCTCCCTCACACATCCCCATTCTCTCCCTCCCGCTCGCGCCATTGCTCCCCCCCTCGCCCAAGGGTGAGTGCGTACAGCGCTCTCTGCGCGATGGTGCTGACCGATTCATGCATGTTTCCCCCTGGCTTCGGAGAAGGTGCCATGCCCGCCAACCAGCCGGTCTGGGTGCGCAGCAGTGTGCTCGCGATGGAAGAGGGGGAGCCTGAGGAGGAGAAGGCAGACGAGAAGGCAGAGAAGGCAGAGAAGGCAGAGAAGACGCCAAAGGAGCAGGGGAAGACGGGTGACAATCAGCCACCACCTTCTGGTTTCGAGTGGGGACCTACTTTCTAGATACATGGAGACGTTTATATTGACAGGCACAGTCTCACGTTGCTTCTGATAGACAGCGGCATCTCCATGGGAGCATGCTATACACGAGTTGATTCTCAGGAGGGGCTTCAAAGGTTGGCTACGTCCACCTTGAATACTTCACGTCTCATCTGGCCAGCGAACGGGCTGTGCCCATGTGGGCTGAGTCCCATCATACGCCTTTAATATGATGGACCTTGGACACTGACCAGTCGCAGTGGATGAGCTGTTCATGCGATGCTCGGATCACAGGCACAGAGTGAGGTTATGCCTGTCCTTCCAGTCTTCTTGGGTGGGTTGTCTTTATGCTCGCTCAATCACGATGCAGCGCGTGTTGCGCGACATGGCGACTCATCCCACGGCAATGAAGTCCAGCACGACCTAATTTATGACGTTGATGTTACTTTTCCTGTGGCGGGCTGTGGCAAGAGCTGTGTTGGTGTAGCGGTCGTGTGTGTCGTGTGTGAAGCCATTTTGAACCTATGACCTATGATTGAACCGATGCGCGGAGAGAGGCCAACGGACAGAGAGGGAGGTGGGCGGGAGGTCGTCTGGCACGAGTGGAACGACCTCACGCGCGGGCTAACAGAATTGGGGTGGAAACTTCCCGATCCCTCCCCCCTCCGACAAACCCCCTCCGCCGCCCTAAACACTGCACACTGCACACATCTGACATCTGCGATATCGACCTCATTAGGGCGGTCAAACACTATTTTCACTTCTCATAGAGTGTGTAAAACTATTGTTATTGTTTTAGCGATTGAGCACGCGCCGCCGGCTTCCCCTTCCTAGCCCACCGCAGTCACGACTGATGAATTGGGCTGACTAGGCCCAGGCCCAGGCCAAAATTTCTGCAAATTCTTTTGCAAATTTGGGTCAGATTTTGGCCAATTGCAAATCTCGCAATTTGTCGACAAATTTGGGTGCCGCACTACAAACTATCGACAAATTTGGGTCGCTCAGCGGGCCCTGTGGTGGTCACTTAGTCGTTAACTAGGACGGATCGCCGTTGCGTGGAGGAGGACCCCTGTTGAAGTGAAGAAACCCATTCGATTGATTATAGTAACATGCATGAAAGAAAAAAACGTCGATGTGCAGCGGAGAGCGGAGGAGCCTTGTTCAAATAAAGAAATTCGTCCCAAATATTGAAGTATCTTTCGGTTACAAAATGGGGCAGCCTCTCTGCCACGAACACTGAAAGTAGGCCCAGGCGGAAATATTCAGGATATTTCGCGGGATATTTGGGCGAATATCGGTCATCCCAATTCGTCATCTCGCCTGCTTTGCGCGCTTGTTTGTCTCCTTGCACAATGCCATCGCCTGAGCCCCTCCTTGCTCTCGCGTTGGTCCGCTCGCTTCCCTCTCTCTCCCCCGCGCTAGTACTCGTCCTCGTTGTAGGTGTTCGCCGCTAGGGGGGGGCTTTGGGGCTTTCCCCAGCGCAGGGGCAAGGTCTGCTCTCGTTCATCAGCGTTTTCATTTAATAGATAGGAGGTGTTCTACGATTCCCTCCTTACCTTCTACTTATTCTTCGCGCGTAACTGACGATTCGCCGTCGGATAGTCCGTCGCATCGTCGCTCTCTCGTCGCAATAACTAAGTTTATACTTGGTTGACCCATGGGGGGGCACGAGCCCCCCCCTCTCTCCACTCCTCCCCTGCCATGGGCCATGGGGGAGGAACCACCCATCCTCCTGGCACGCCTGATGGCTTGCCAGGAGGCCACTGCCCTTCTCCCTTCTGACCCACTCCCTTCCCCACAGGCTCGCCCCATTCGCCCATCCTGGCACACCGGGGGAAGCTTGCTTCTGTGGCCTTTCTGCCCGTCCGTCCGGACCGGCGCCCTCACGCATCCTGTGCGCGTGCACCACCGCTTCTCCCTGCCACCCTTCTCGCCGACATGCGCTTCTGCCGTATAAGGGTGGTCCTCCCAGGCCTCCCACGTTTGCCCGTCGGCCTCCAGCCTCCAGCAGCCTCCCGCACAGCCAGTCGACCGTGCACATCGTCGTCGCCCCTTCATCTGCCGCCGCCTTTGCTGGCCCTCGGCGGCCTCATCGTCCTCCAGGTCGTGCAAAGGACACAGCAACGCCGTGCTGGTGGCCTACTTCCCGCGCTGCACGTAGACCACATGCAGCGCGGGCGGGGAAGCCCCAGGTGCCGCTTCAGCCGCGCCACCACACACACCCATCCCCTCCCCGGGCCTACACCCCCCACCGATCACCGAACTCCCATGCCCTTATGCTTATGCCCCATACATGGAGCGAAGGTCTGGAGAGGCGGGCAGGTGGGCAGCCAGCGCGCCCGCCACCCGCCGTCTCGCGCCAGACTTAGAAAACCTTTAGAACCACCTTAATAGAACCTATGAGAAGCCTATTGTTAATGTGCCATCTGGGATGGCAGTGGCAGTGGGTCTGTCGAGTCGAGCGGAGCCGGAGGGCTCTGGGCCACTCCGTCGCGAGCGGCACCGGCGGTTAGCGCGGCGCCTTGGCCCTCCTCCCCGCCGGGAGTCGGGTGAATGAAATTCTGGATGGGGTCGGGCATCCCCATTTGGGTGTCTGGACTGGGAACGAACGGCGAACGAAGGGCTGTGGGGCGGTGAGGTGCTCCTAGCGGCCCTGACCCGGAAGGGTCGGCTTCCGGAGTCAATGAAGTTGAAGGTTCCAAGGGAGCTGCGGCTTTCCGCGCTCACGCCGTGGCCACCCCAGACTCGGGAGACGCAGTGGCCGTCGATTACGATCTCTCGTCGCGCCCCACACGGACGCCGGCGTCTCCTCTTTCGCTCGGCTCTCCGGAGGATCCCCGTTCCAGGGATCGACCGCCGGGGCCAACCCCCTTCAGGTCTAGCCCACCGAAACTTCAGGGCGACGACCCCCTCCCCCTGAATTCTACTGCCGAGGCCATCCACCGGATCGCCGTGGTTGGTTGTTCCTCGGCCGCCAAGTCTACTGAAGCTGCCCGCGCCCCTACGCGCGAGCTCCAAATGTTAGCCGCCTCCCGTGCCCGGGCTAGCGGTTCCTCCGTCATCTTGCCCCGCCATCTCGCCGAAGCTGCTCTAGCCTTGCGGCGGCCGCACGCGAGCACTCATTCATCACCCTCTGCCGTACTGCCGACGCATTTTGACGAGCTTTGCGCTGAGTTAGCGGCGATCCACGACGCCGTGACGCTCGACGTCACCTAGGAAGCGAACCTACACCGATCTCCAAGGGGAGATGGCAAATTAAACCTCAAATCTCGAGCGGCTAGAGCAACCGACTCGCTCGCCAAAACCTTGACCGAGAAGAAAGAAGCAAGGACCTACAAGCCAAGGGTAGCGGACCTAGGGAATGTGAGAGGAAATTTCCGAACGCCAACGCGAACGCCAAACGCGTGAAGGCAACGAAACCCTAACCAGGCTAAACAGAACCTACAAAGAACAGGCCTGGACGACAACGAAAGTTTGCAAGCCCCAAGAAAGAACCGGAACCGGCCGCACGGCGAAGGACCTGGAAACAAGAGCCTGGAAATCGCATCATCTAGGATGAATGCGACAGGGTCCTGAGCTGTGTCTGTGTATTCATATTATATTTTTTACCCCTCGTGGGAACCCGTCGAACATTGCCCTCGTCCCCAGTGATCCCCTCTTCAGCTGCCTTTGACATTCAGTTTCAGGGGTTAGATCATTAGAAAGTGAATGAAAATACAAGACAAGCCCACCCGAGACGTGACCATCAACACAACATCACTGGACATCGATTCCACAATGGACGAGAGCGGAAAGAAAAGATAGACTATCGTCGCACAGAGAGAGACACCAGAGGGCACTCATGGTCAGCTTGACGCGGTCTGTGCTCGACGTAGTCCTTCAGGTGCAAAACTCCATGACACAGGAAAACATCCATTTCTTCAGCTAAAAACAGTGCTCGGTTCATAACTTGCTTTCCGGGAAAGCACTGGCACTAAAAAGGCCGCAGAACGTGCGGATGGTCGCAACGAGTTCGTGGACCAACTGCACCGCTGAACGATAGTGTGAGGAGAGGGAAACCGGCTCCACAGAAGACAGCAGAACGCGCAGAAGAAAGAGCACGCGGAGCCAAATAACTGAACAAATGCGCCTAAATGCCGTCAGAAAAGGGGGCGAAGAGAAGGAATTGCTCTTCGTGGGAAGCAAGAGCGCCTGCTCTCAACATCATGCGGATACGAGTTGCGGTTGGGAAACATAGACGAGCCGCTGCTGGGCCTGGGCATTGCTCAAAGCAGGATGCATGCGTTGTGGTTGGCCATAGTTTCCATGCGAGAAAAGCATGCGGCTATGAAGGAGTGGAGCGGTCGGCGGCGCGGTCGGCGATGTGTTCATATATTGGGACGGCAGAGCCTGCATCGCTGAGGTGAAGTAGTAAGGCGTGGCCCCAGCTGGTGCCGGAGACTGCGGGGCATACTGAGGATAGCCCGACATGGCAACGGACTGAGGCGTCATCATGTGCATACCCAACATTGTCGGGGGCGGAGACGGCATCTGCGGCGGCAACGAGCCGGGAGCCAAGGGCGGCATCGAGGTATAGATGCGATTCACGAGCGAGCCCGCCTCGTAGCGTACGCCAAGCTGGCTTGACATGGAAGAGGCTGAGGGTGTCTTCTCATCGTCGGCAAGCGAGAGCAAGCAGAGTGCGGCCTGGGAGTGCGGCGGGCCGTTTGCGCCCATGCCATGATGAGCAAGTTGATGTGCATAAATGAGGCCAGGGTGCTTGACACGTCCCGCCATAGCGCGGTAGTTGGCCTGCTCTGCGCAGGTGCGAGACTTGTGACCGAGGCCACCGCAGGCGGAGCATCTCTGCAGGCGGTTCTTGCGTGAGCTAGCGGAGGTGCCGGTCGAGCGGGATGGCTTAGCGATGGTGCGAAGCTGGCTCTGGTCGTTGTGGGTCTTGGTGGTCATGATGCAGGTGATGTTGGAGAGGAGCAGAGAGCAGGAGGTGGGAAGCGGGGGAAGGGGGGCGAGCCGCGGGGGGGGAGGGGGCGCAGTGAGGTGCAGAGAAGTTGGCTACGGGCGGTGGGGGAGCGGGGGCCGTTCTCTCTCTCTCTCTCTCCCGAGTTCTTTGCGCCGCTCGTCAGGCGGGCATAGGCGTCTCGTTGCGAGAAGCGCCGCAAGGCTTGGAGATCGTGATCTGCTCGACTCCAACACCGAGATGGGACCGAGATGAAGGCCTGGAATCTCAGAGGCGCGACCACAGCTGGGAGGTCTCGGCGCCCTTCGAGGGAATGTCACTATCTGGCGGAGAGCACGAGGAATCTCGAGGACGCGCTGCTCCGCAAGGCTCCAATCTCGCTGTTGGACGAGACGCGAAGTTACGTCCTATAAGAGTTCCATCATAGCCTATGCTCGGATCAAACTGAAGCGCCCATGCGGCTCATCTCGTGGCGGACGCAAGTCGTTGGAATGCCAACTCGAGCATTTCTGCAGAGCGCTCGGCGTTCGCCTTCTAACGGCTAAACAGTCCCCATAAACAGCTTCGCTGGTGAAGTTTGACCCTTCATTTTACGAGCTCTCCACGGCGCGCTGAAGCTTCGCGGAAACGCCGGCGCGGCGTTGCCTCCTTGCCGCGTCGTTTCCATCTGGTCGTATCTTGTCTCTGGAGGAGCGTACCTCACCTCCATCTAATTCGATCTCAAAAGCATCTGGATCTCTCCCACTGAGATGGCGACAAACGCAGCGGCGCGCGCGCAAACAGAAGTCCTTGGGACGCGACGAACAAACTGCCGGCGGCTCTGTGGCAGCTCGTCGGTGCGGGCCCCTCAGGGGCACCTCCGCAAGAGGGAAAGAAAATGGACTTGTGAAGGATTTGCGAGAGTGCCCGGCGGCCCCGACGCCAATGGCCTCAGAGGATCCCCACCATCTGTTCGGCGCCGGAGGAGCGGGAGTGATCCAATCCGACACAAACGACAAGCTCTTGCCTATCTCTCTAGTTCACAAGTCAATGTTCTTGACTATCGCCGGGGCGGGCGTGGAGCGGCGCGCTAGCGACAGCCAGGCAACAGGAGCCCTCCTGAGCACGCGCTTCCTTCTCTCACTTCTAACCTATCTAAGACAAGGACAGCCGGGCAGTGGGGCTGGGTGGGCTACGGAGTCCGGGGTCCGTACTTCGCGATCGATCGATGCAACCGATTAAAGTAGGGGCCAATCATGGGGATGGGAATAGGGGGAGGTGCCCCGTGCCCTCCACGGTTTTATTTACCGTGTTTGCACGGAGGCCAAAAGCAGCCCGTTTTTACCTGGTTTCTAGTTTCAAATGTTAAATGGCACCCTAGGAACTAGGAATGGCACCTAGTTTCTAGTTTCTAGTTTCAAATGTCAAATGGCATCCCTAGCAGACTAGCCTAGCACCATGCCATGTTTGCGAGGCTCCCGTATTTCAAGATACGCCAAAAACGGGCCGTTTTTTTTGTTTTTGCCGCCGTGCTAGTGTGGCTACTGTGCTATTGTTTACTGTTTGTGGCAAATGTGTTTGATTGGAGGCCTACCCTTCTATACCCTTTTGCCTTTTGGGCGGTCGAACAAGGCTTTCGCTTTCGTAACTACTAATTTGGAATTGGAATTGCGGGGGGGATACTTTTTTCACTGTGCTTCGATTCTAAGTTAAAATTCCGGCAAATTTTCGGCCCTCCGCCTCCGCTCGCCGCTCGCCGTTCGCCTCCCAACCGTGCTCCCCCTTTCCGCCGTCTCGCCTCCCCGGGCAAGGCTGGACAAGCCGAGGAATGCCTCGCCGTGCAACAAGCCCAGCCGCTAACCCCTCACGCCTCTCCACCCGCGAGAGGGATCTCGAGGCAGAGCTTGCCGATCGGCAGCTCGAGATTGAGAGGCTGCAGTGCGAGCTGAGGGGTGCGTTGGACAAGCGCAACCATGCCCTCCGTGAGATGAAGAAGGCAAAGGAGGAGCTGGCCAAGGTGAAGGAGAAGAAGAGGAGGAGGAAGCCCATATCATCTAGTAGCACAATGTCGGATGCGGTGAACGAACTAGAGGCACATGTCCGCGCCCGCTACGAGCTTGCAAATCTGCCGCACATTGTGGCATTGGTTCTCCGTCGGTTGAGCAAGGAGGCCCAGACTGACTTGAGGTGGGCACTCACGCAGACGGAGGCCTTCAGCTCGACGCTTCACGAGCTACATAAGGCTCGAGATCGCGCAATCGCTGCACATCTAGCGCAGCTTTTTGATGTGCACACCATGGCTATGCTCCGCCTTGCATGTGCCATTCCTCTACGCAAATGCCACCTCATTTGCCAGAGCTTCAAACACATGAGGAAACCAGATGGTGTCAAGCAACCCGCAATGCTTGCACCTGATTCTATTGTAGCTGCACCTACCATATTCAACCCCAAGGCCATCCTAGAATCCCAAGCACAAGCTGTTGAGCGCTCAGGTCTACAAGTGTTGCCTGTGGATAACCGTGCTTGTGGGGCAGTGGGGGCAGTTGTAGGTGGCAAATATGGATTTGACACCGTTGTCAAGATGCTCCTTGATCGGCAGACGGCGTGTGGGAGATCGGGTGGCATGTCAACTGATGGGAGCAAGAACGACCCACATGTAGTGGTGGTCACCGATGATGCGTGTGGTCTATCCCGACGCGAGTCTGCTGCACGACTTGCCGTGTTTTTGGGCACCACGGAATACTTGGCACAATCAGCGGGGGACTGTTCAAATTTGGCAACGTGGCGGGCGTCCAAGGAGGCGGAAGCATGGAGCACAGTCCTAGTACAATGTGCAGAGGTGCGGCCTGCATTCTGTCGTTTGTTCCGTGATGGCAGGTTGCGGCCTGCAGGCAAGCTGTGCAACCCACCGATTTTTGTGGAGATCGCAGTTGTGGCGGATCTTCCTGCAATCAGGAAGCTGGGCGGTTATCTGTCTCATACACATGGTTGCTTTGGACCGCCTTTCTGCACCTGCTGTGCGGCTAACATGTTCAACCTTTCATACAATCCAGAGGAGCACTATGGCCTGGGGTTGAGCTACGAGCGCGAGGCCAACAACCATCACACGCCATTGTGGGAGGCCCTGGACGAGCCTGAGCCTAAATTTTGGGAATTCACTTGCAATGAATGCAATAAGGTGAGATGTACACATATTCATATTTGATTCACACTTGGAACACCCCCTACTGGCCTCCCCCCACGGCATCGGGGCAGTGGTTCTCGGGGAATACCGAAAGGGGGGCAGGGGAGAGGGCGGCTGAGACGGGCCTTCGGCCGGAACGGACTTTCGGGGAATCCCGGGGGGCGAGAGGGGGAAACCGGCCCTCTCGGGCGCTGGGACGGACTCCCCCTACCCGCAACACTAGGGGTTCAACTTCTCAGCATAGCATCTAGCACGAGGCGCAAAAAAGTATTAGTAGTAGTAGAGATAGGGGGCAGCAGCACGATAGGACGTGGCGGGCTTACGAGGCAGCTGCCTTGTTGCGGGTGGACTCCTCTCCCTCCTTAACCCTCTCACTTCCTCTCCCGCTGCTCTCTTTCTCTCTCTCCTCTCCTCTCCTTTCTCCTTCCCCCATCCTTCAATCTCTTTACTCCATGGGAGTTTGCGACTGTTGCGCGGTTAGCTGTACATACCTCACTCTAGCTTCGTTTTGACTCCACGCATCCAGATCGTCGCCAGAGCGACGGTGGCAAGAAGAAGTGCGGCTGCAGCGCACAACAGGGCTCCACGATCACCGAGTTCATCGCGTGCCAAGGCGACGATGATAACGAGCACGTTGAGTGGCACGCGGCTGTTCATAGCGAGAAAAAGGCGAAGAGTCATAGCAAGGGCCACACGGATGGGCTATTTCTTGCGCTTGACACGCAAACTATACTTGATGAGGCTAAGAGTGCGTAAGGTCGCACAGCAGGCAGTCCGGCAACTGGCAGCAGCTAGGGATGTGCGCACGTGATGTTCATGATGGCACCCCTTTGCGAGTCCGGCAAGTAGGCGCCTCGCATTGAGCCCACCGCCGGGAAGTACACGCCCACCGCAACTTCGAATCCGATGAAGCAAAAGATAAGATAGAGCCACGCTGGGGGTAGCGGCCACACCAAGCTAGCCACGTCGGCTGGAGGGAAGGCGGCGCTATACAAGGCAATTGCAGCTCCGAGGAGAACGGGCTGCATGAAGGCCTCCACTCGCAACTTGAGCCCAGAAAGTAAAGAAAAGAGGGCCGAGCCAACAGCGCACGCTGCCATGAGGCAAGAGAAAATCTTGCCAAAGGGCACATCAGCACCAGTGGGAGCCGCAGACGCGACGGCACCACCCCACACCAGCACAAAGATGTACATCGAGGCTTCGAAGAGTGCCTAGAACGCGAGAACACCAATGCGAAAGAGCTCAGTTGACACCGTAAGGCTTATGGAGATCTAGGGCCGTGGGATACAGACAGATGGAAAAGGTACGGGCCAAGTGGGGCCGGGAAGCCTGTTGCCCTGCGATCTACTTGAATAAGGGCATGGGGTGACCGACGCGCCCGCCGCATGTCGCTCTCGCCACCTGCAGAAATGCGAGAGCAAGCAGTGTAGGTTCACGCATCAAAGCATACAGGCCGTCGCGGAGACCGCCACCGCCACCGCCACCTATCACGGCACGATTTTCAGACCACGTGCAGACAACAATTATTGAACCCATGAGAAGGAGAGGAAGCGAGGCGAGGAAGGGCGCGGTAGGACCACCAACAGCAGCTGCGTAAGACGCCACCTGGGGGACGTTGAAAGATAGATTCGGGCGATTCACCATTAAGTCGATCGCACAGATGAGGTGAGCTAGTGAGTCGCGCGGCTAGAGACGATGTAATCAGGGTAAGCGCTAACCTGTCCGGCCAAAATGGCGATGATTGAATCTGCAAAGTAAGCCCAGCCGAAGAGTTCACCCAACGCGGCGGCAGGAAGGCTGAGGCGAGCGTGCTCAGCGCACAGCCATGACTCAGGTGCGCACATGAAGAGCGATGTGGCTACACCACCCAAAAACCTACCAGCTGCGAGGAGAGACCAGCGACTGGCCATGACGGACACTGCGGATGCAGCGCAAATGATCGCGAAAGCCAGGCAACCAGCACGCCGGCCGTACTTGTCCACAAGAGAGCCTGCAGCGGTGCCAACCAGCGCAGAGGAGATGAAGCCGGCGAGGAAGAGGCTCGAGATGGCCTTTTGGGACAAGGGTTGACCAGTGGCCTCATCGATCTTGGACGAATACACCTCGTGGAAGTAAGGCCCCTGCATCCAATCCGCCGCCTTGAAGCAGAGCCAAGCAGAGAGGTAGCGCAGCTGCAAGCTGCGGAGCTCGGCTCCTTGTGCCTCGAGGCTGGCGGAGGGAGTGCGGGCCGCGCTGGCCCGAGAGAAGAGGCGGCGAAGAAGTGCGATCGTGAGCCAGGCGCATGCGAGTGAACCGAGCAGCTGGTCGATCGCAGGCTCGAGCGGCGCGGGCGGCGAGATCTTGTTCCGCGCCATCGCGCCGGCGGAGGAGAGCCGAGATGAGTGAGGAGAGAGAAAGAGAGAGAAGAGAGAGAGAGAGAGGGAGAGACGAGTGGGAGAGAGAGAGATGTCGGGAGAGAGAGAAAAGGAAGAGGGAGAGAGATGAGAGAGAGAGAGAGAGAGAGAGGGAGAGAGATGAGAGAGAGAGAGAGAGAGAGAGAGAGAGAGAGAGAGAGAGAGAGAGAGAGAGAGATGCCGAGAAGTTTAGAGCGAGCTTGAAATGAAGACATACTCCTACTCTCTTCCTCTCGGAGGGTGGTGATACCGGTCGCGAGAGAGCGGCAGATGGCACAGGACCTAAGTTTACAAAACTAGGTGCGGGTATTACATTTGACCCTTCGCATACGACCCCCGAGAGAAAAATCAGGGTCCCAAAATTGGACCCTGAAACAGAGAGAAACTGCTAGCTCTACTCTAAGAATCGCACGGCGTATGCGAGGCCCCCCGCGCGCCCAAGCGAGTCGGAACTTGGTCAACCTCCCCCCCCCCCCCCCCCCCCCCCCGGGACTCTCCCCCGCTGCCC
Organism: Isochrysis galbana; assembly: GCA_018136815.1. Lineage (NCBI taxonomy): Eukaryota > Haptophyta > Isochrysidales > Isochrysidaceae > Isochrysis > Isochrysis galbana. The sequence continues at coordinate 222,012 of CM030943.1, read as the reverse complement.
CGACGTCTTCCCCCTCTGCCTCGTGTGCCCGGTGAAGCCCAACGCTGGGGGTAGGCAGGAATCTGTAATCTGTAGAAAAACGTGCCCAAGTCTCTTTTTTAATTTTTTAAAGTGTGCCGTTTGTATGTGAGGCTCTAGCCCAAATATGCCGAAAATAGGCAGATATGTCGCCGCGGTACGAGCTGTGCGTGTACGCGCGGCGGCATAAGAAGAAGCGTCCACCCCTCCCCCCAGCGTCAGTAGTACTTAGTTACGCTTGTAGTGCGTAGTGCGTAGTGCGAGCCAAATTATTGCTATTGCTATCTGCACCACTGCACACTGCACCCTACTGCATACAGTATGGGTGCACCATTGAGGGAAAAAACAGAGGACTGCTCAAAAGCTTCTAAAGCTAAAGCTTTCTTGCCCCCACCGGGCTCCGCCCGGGGGTTTCTTATTTGAGGCTTCTTAGGGGCGGGGTGGGGGTGGAGTGGGGTGGGGGTTTCTTATATTTCTTGCGGAGACAAAAGTCAAAAGTCGAGTGCGCGGGCCGACCCCGCCCCCACCCCTTCCGTCCTGCAGCGGGGGCACGCGACGTTCGCGTGCATCCACTCGGCCAGCAAGCGCATGTTGCATGTTCACGACGAGGCTTCGGTCGTCCGCCTACTTTGGAGGCTCTGGAAGAGACGGCTCAGGCTCAAGAGTGGGGGGGAGGTGAGAGGTGAGGGGTCTCTTGGAATAAAGGGGGCAGGGCGCAGGGCAGGACGCGCATCGGCATCGGCGCTTTCTGCTCCTAGCTCAAGCCATTGCGGCCGCCAGGCGACTCGACGTCCAAGGAAGGGCAACGAAGGGGAAGGGAACGCGGGAACCTCTTCCTCTTCCCTGAGCCTGAGAGTCTCACTGTCACTGAGACATGAGAGCTGTGGGCGGTGGGCGGTGGGCGGGGCGAAAGCTTGTCCCACACCCACACACACACACCTCAGCGCTCCAGACCGCTGGCCCTCAACGTCAGCGTTGTGTGTGCGCTGCGCCTTGCCGCAACTGGGGACTGGGGCAGACATAGGACATAGGGCAGAGGGGTGCAAGTGACAAGTGACAAGTGACGTAATTAAATTAAAATTAAAATGTTATATCCTAGCCAACCCGACTAGCTAATTGGACACAACTTTTCAGCCCCGGACTCCCGCCATGCCTGGCGAGCCAGGTGTCCGAGTGGTACCGGGGGGGGGGGGCATTGCCCCCTCCCCTCGATATTTGTCCTCCCCCCAGTGCAAGCACCGACCCTACGCACCCCAGCACACCCTCTCCTCGAGGCCACGTTGGGGGAAAACCCCTTTCGGGTAAAACAACGCAGGGGGGGGGCACTCGTGAGTTTAGGGGCCTAGAGCGCTAATCTCCCTCGCCCGAGCGAGTGGCCGCGGCGAGCCGCGGCCCTTCCCTCCTGGCTCTGGCGCCCCCATCTTCTCTTACCCAAACGGGGCGAGAAGACACGTAAACGCCGGAGGGGAGAGCTGCCGCTCCCCCCTCCCCTCCCTCTTCCCTTTTCCTCCTCTCTTCCCTGCGGCGGGGGCCCATGGCGCGCGCCTGCGGCCCCTCGCTCAGGTCCCCAGATGGCCTGCAGGGCCTGGGAGCACAGCTCAGGGGGCAGGTGAGGCTGGGGCATGGCCCTGGCCCCTCCTGCCTCTCCCTCGCTGGCGCTCCGAGCCCCTGCGGGTCGACTGGAGCTGGCTGGGGGGTCCTGAACAGGGGGGCCCAGGGGGAGGAGGGGCTGGTCAGAGGAATGGGCAGGCCACGACGGGCCAGGGCGGGCGAGTCAGGCGGGCCTGTGGGGAGAGGAATGGGTCAGCAGGGCTGTGTGCTCCTGGCAAGCCATCAGGCGTGCCAGGAGAGTGGGTGGATCCTCCCCCATGGCAGGGGAGGAGTGGAGAGAGAGGGGGGCTCGTGCCCCCCCATGGGCGAACTAAGTATAAACTTAGTTGAGTGACAAGTGACGTACAAGTGACACCTTCAGCACCCTTCATAGCGGCGCTCACAGGGGACTGGTCACTGTCACTGGTCGCACGCCGCGACCCAGTCATAGGTGAAGCTCCTGCACTGCTCTGTTGGGTCGCCGCTGGCAGAGGGGCCTGCCTCCCCTTCCATCGCTCTCGCGGCCCCGCTCCCCGCTCGCGCCAGCAGCCGCTCCGCAAAAATATCGGAGGGGGCAATCCGTGCGCCTACTCGGACTCCTCAGCTCCTCAGCCCGCCGCACTTGAATTTACCCCGCCCAAAAATAAAACCCTCCCCCCTCCCTTTCCGCGCGGATCCTAATGAGTTCATCGCAGCTGCTGCGCTCTGCCCCAACCCGAGATGCTCCCGGGGGGAATAAGAGAAATACGCGCCCCGGACACTTTAGATGAGAGAAGCCGCCGCATGCCTGCTGAGGAAGACGGTGGGAGTGGGGGGTCGGGGGTCGGGGGGGTCGGGGGGGGAATGGGAGATTGGAATGAATGGGCTCTGTAGGAGAGAATGATGGCGGCGTCGGCCGAGCACACAGCGCGAGCTGTTGCAGCGAGGCTCTCTCTCTCTCTCTCTCTCTCTCTCTCTCTCTCTTCCGCTCTCTCTCCCTCTCTCTCTCTCTCTCTCCTTCTCTCCTCCCCCCTCCCCCCTCTCGCATCTCTCTATCTCGCTCGCTCTCGCTCTTGCTCTTCTCTTCTTCTCTCCTCTCTCCTCTCTTCTCCCTCATTTCTCTCTTCTCCTCACTTTCACCCACTCTTCTCTATGGATTCCGTCGAAGCGACCAGCTCGCATCGCCTCGCGCAGCCTCCCTCGCGTCCTCCTCGTCCCTCGCCCAACAACGTCTCTCCCCACCTCAGATATCTTGATTCCACCTCCCTTTTTCCTAGTATCTAGTGGCACCCGACCCCTCGCCTATCCCTTGGTCTCCCTCGCGTTGGGCTGGCTCGCCCAGCACTCTCTTCTCCCTCCCTCCCTCCCTCCGTCTCCCTCCCTCCCTCCCTCCCTCTCCCTCGCTCTCTCCCTCCCTCCCTCCCTCCCTCCCTCGGCTACACAATCCACCATCAGTCCTGCTCGCGCACACAGACGGTCTCGCCCACATTTGCGTCAGGCGGAGAAAGCCAGAGGCTAGAGAAGCAACACGTCAAAGTCCGCATGGACGCTGTCTCGCTCGACGCGGCCGACCGCGCCAGTCGCTCTGCTCCTCGCTGGCACATCGGCCCTGAGGCGCTCTCCGTGCTGGAGGCCGTCTTCAAACTCGAGCAGTTCCCCAACGTGGAGACACGCAAGCAGCTGGGAATCGATCTGCAGGTATCTAGTCGGCAGATCCAGGTCTGGTTCCAAAATCGTCGACAGCGCGAGCGCAAGAACAACAAATCGCTCGCGCAGAGCCGATCTGTCTCATCGACATCGCTCACACTCGGTGATGACGCCAGTGCTCCAGTGACGGGAGCTGGCGTGTTTGCGGGGGAGAATGAACGGGACATTCCATTGGCTCTGCTCTCTCAAGATCTCAAATCCGGTCTCAGGATCCCTTCTCGCGTCGCAAGAGAGAGTCTGGCTGCCGGCCACTGCGGGCGAGGGCTCAATCTCACAGATGACCTCCCGATGGGCGACCTTCCGCCTCTCGGCCAAACGCTTGGATTCGACATCGAGCCAGCTCTCCTAACGCGCACGGGCTCGCCTTCAAGTTCAACAGGCATGACGGACTCCATGGGCGGATCCGGATGCACCGACGCCGACCCGCCAGCAGTCAAGCCCGTCCCATCGTTTGCCGCCATTGAGGGCGCAAATGCCCTTGTCGCAGCCTCAGCTGCGGTAATGGCCCATGGCGGCAGCACTGCGTGGAATGCGCCTGGTCGCGACCTGTTGCTCAGTTCGGTGCAGAGTGCGATAGACGACCCGGCAAATGAGAGGGACTCGCTCTTCGATTGGTCAAAGGGTCATGGGGAACGCTTTTCTAAGGCGAGGGCCGGAGGGACCGCGTTCGTGTCGAGCATTGCATCTCAGCTTGCGAGCTCATGCCAGGCTACACTGCTCGGCAAGACACTCAAGCAGTACGGCGGCATTGTGCAGGTGAGCTCTACGTGCGACGTCTGCGTCGATTGAGAGAGCGTGAGGAATTCAACCCTGCATTGGTTTTGTATCTGAGGCATCAGCATCCCCTCACACGTGAGCGCGCATGCAGCACTCTTGGCGATCCTCCAACACTGTCCCTCTCATACTGTCTCGCAGGTTGTCACCGAGGCGACACACCCTTACCGCGTCATATCGGTGAGCTCCGGGTGGGAGCGCCTGTGCGGCTATACTCAGCGGGAAGCAGCAGGCAAGACGCTCAAATTCTTGCAAGGTCCAGCTACAGAGCCGGTACCAGTCGCCGCCCTGATGAAGGCCGTGCGCGAATCTCGCCCAGTACTTGTCCGTCTTACCAATTATACCAAATTCGGCGTCTCCTACGACCAACAACTTTCCGTAGAGCCACTAAAAGACCCATTGGGTGTGACACGCTGTTTCCAAGCCACCTCGCTCATCATCCGTCCACCAGGCGACCTGTCGTTGTCTGTCGATATGGCTAGAGAATTGCCGCTCATTAGCAACGACGCGGCGCCACCGCTATGGCCTCTTCTTGCGCGTGCGGTGCGCCCTGATTCGACACCGCAGACGATCACATCGATCCCGCCCCTCAACCTTCTGCAAATGCACAATACCGCTCTTGGCGGATGCATTGCCGACACATCCAGCGGCGATCTTTTGCTAGCCCCGCAATTGGAATTAGACGAGGATATCATGAGTTGGCTAGAAAACGAGCAGATGGGCGACCTGGACGCCGAGCTGGACTTTACGGACCTCGTGGGCGACGCTGTCCCAATGAGTATTTAGACAAACAATTAGGGGCATCGACTGTCGAGTGCGTTGCCTCGCCTCATCTTCATGGATTTATCTGGGGACCGCCAAACCCACTTCATTATTGATTGTGTTTTGATCATACCACCGAGATCACCTCGGCTGCACAACTTCAATTAGTATGTCTACAATTGTCACCAACGACGAGAATCAGATGGGTTTTAACACGTCCTTCAGCTGTGCTGAGAAATAGAGCTTCCCCAAACAAGAGTCGAGAAGCGGGGGGGGGGGGGGGCTGGACTAAAAATGTGCGACGGCAGGTGCTCATGATCGCATAAGTCGATCTTCTTAAAAGCGAAAGTCGAAATTCTTGAAGTGAAGGTCGATATTCTTGAATGTCAATTGTGCTCAACGCCAACGCACTTTTTCGACGCAGCAGAATCTCCAATCTGCAGACACAGTTACCTCTTCCTACTAATAGGCAGACCCCCCCGACAGGGTTGGGATTCACTAATCACTATAGTTAGGTCCCTACAAACATGAGCGGGGCGGCTGCAGCACGAGCACGCAGCACCATTTCATTCGCTTTTTGCTCCTCAACCTAGTGCTAGTGAATTGAGCGATGATCACGACCCGGCCTAGTCAGAACCGTAGGTCTATGGTCTGACCGTCGCCGTGTACCGTGCACCGTGCCCGCCCATGGCTCTGAGAGTTTAGTTGGTTGGCTTGGCCAAGGTGCACTCATGGCACTGGCGTACGTACATGCTTAGTTAGCGCTTAGCAACAATCGCACATGAAGTTTGAGGTCGACTGCTCGCGGCGCGAGCTGTAAGGGCCGTTCTGCTTCTCGACGAGAGCCCCCCCCCCCCCCCGGTGTTTTTTCCCGGTGAGTCGCCCGACGTAGGTCGGTCCGCCTCGCTGGGTTTTCCCTCATTGTAGCTTGTGGAGAGTTATAATGGATAATGGGAGCCGGGGGTTTGCGAGGGGGGAGATTTGAAGGGATGCATATGTGTATGTGTCTGTGCCACCACTTCAAGGCGTGCGGGCAGGTGCGCTGAGGGGTGTCGTGATAGTACCGGGCTAGTCAGTGGGAGTAGTGGTACTAACGCTCAGTTGTTTTATACGGACCCCTCGAAAGATATCCGACGATTTCGATTCCGACGCCCAGCGCGGTGTCCAACAAACAGGCTCTACAAAATAATATTCGCCCGTGAATTGACCCCCCGCCAAGGCACCCTGGATGAAGCAAGGTGCGCATCATAGCAGACGAGCGCCATCCGTGCCGACCTCCACCTCGAAGTTTGCTGCCTCGCATGCACACGTTCTATCTACGCCAGCGCTGAGAGCCCGCCAAAATCATAGATGGGGTAACAGCTTATCAGTTTATCAGCTCTCAAGGTTATGGAGCTATCACTAATATCAGCACTAATATCAGCTCTCATGACTCATGAGAGTTGTCCCAACCAACAACAAAACTCGTTAGCGTAGATTGGTACTACTAGTTGGATGAACCTAACGCATCTTAGTTAGGGATTGAGGATAGACGATAGAGCGTAGCAGCCAAGCAACCGACCGACGGAGGCTACTACGTATGTATATGTATGCTGAAGTATCGATGTTGATGGAGGGGGGGGAGGCGACGATTCTAATAGTAGAAGGAGTCATAGTAGTAGATCAGTCCCTTTAAGATTAGTCTAGCAACCGACAACTAATATCAGTGATTTGGCAGTTTGGAGCTATTACTCTTACTGAGAGCTCATAACAGTACTCTTACCCCATCTAAGGCCAAAATAGCCGCCGGAGCGCGGCCTCTGCGGCCAAGAGTGTGCGCCCAGCTGCACTTGAGTCGCCCCACATACCGGTGGGATCCACCTGCCCCGCCTATGCGCCTGGGAGCCCGGGCACATGGGCACATGCCCCCCAGACCGTCAGGCCAGACCAGCCTTGTCCTAACTCCACACTGCGACGCTGGTGTAGCGTGTAGCGTGTAGCGGAGAGGATGAGGATGAGAAGGAGGCGCTCCCCCGGCGGAATGGCTCAGGCGCCGCTGCCGCACCCTCGGTCAAAGTTGTGCATCCCATCGATCTCTGCCCATAGCCGCGGTCTCACCGACATTTCCCAGTGCATTCTCGAGCTACCACCCCATGTCTGTGGCAGAGTGCGAGCGCGGCCGCCGCCAACGGACAAAGGAGCGGCCGTAAAAGCCCCGCCGATAGTTGCACCTACCCCCTTAAGCCAGCATGTACCCTCTCTACAGCCTAGCCTTCTATGGAGTGCCTTTCCTTCTCTAGGCGCCGCCCTTGCTTCCCAAAGGCTCTCTCACATCTCAGTTTTGGAACGGAGGTAGTACGTAGTACGTACAAAAATACCGACCGTTAGATGCTGTTTTCAGCGGGAAGTTCATTCTTGTACTCTACTCTACTCTGGAGTACTCCTACATACGAGCTCTGGATAGAGTACAAAACAGAGAGAGAAGAGAGAGCCAGTGTAGGAAGAACAAGGAGAAGAAGGAAAGACAAGGCTGATCCGCCCATTCTCTTCACTGATCCCCTGCCGGCAGGCGGGGGGGCTCATCGTCCTTCTGTCGCCACTTGCCCTCGTCCACTTGCGTCCGTTTGCCCCTCTTGCTACGAGAACGAGCGGACCGGGAGGGCGTGCGCACAGGAGACGGGACGGGACAGGGCGGCTGCCCCGGCTTTCATACACCTTCTCTCCCCCAGCTTCCATACACCTTCTCTCCCCGCCGCATGGTCTCTTCCTCCTCGAGGCTCGCGGCAGTGCCTGCGTCAGTGCCTCGCAGCGGGATCCGGAGAATGCTTTAGAAGGCTTGGGCCATGCGGGCAGCCGGGAGGCAAGTCATCTCGCTGTGCGTAGGAGAGCCCGACTTTCATCCGCCGCCCCACGTGGTCGCCGCCGCGCAGCAGGCGCTCGCCCACGGGCAGACCAAGTACATCGCGAGCGCAGGGCTGCTGTCACTTCGACAGGCGGTGGCTGAACAGTACAACCAGCGCGCTCCCGAACGCGACTATGGCCCGCAGCACGTGCTAGTCACACACGGGTCTATGTTCTCCTTCTCATCTGCTTTCATGTCGCTGCTCGAGCCAGGCGATGAGGTCTTACTGCCCGATCCAGGCTTTCCGAACTACGCTCAAGTGGCGCGACTGCTACATGCTGAGCCACAGTTCTACCCCCTCTCCGCACGAGATGGATGGCTGCCCGACCCTGGCGACATCACTGCTCGAATCACCCCGCGCACAAAACTCTTGGTGGTTTGCACACCAGCCAACCCTACTGGGGCTGTCTGTAGCATGTCGCAGCTTCAGGCTCTTGCGGACGTTTCAAGGGCCACCGGCGTCCATCTGCTCTCTGACGAGATCTACGATCGCGTTGTCTTCGATGGCCTGAGTCACGCTCCGTCGATCCTGCAGACGGACCACGACCCGGACCTTACACTGGCAGTATCAGGCGTAGCTAAAACGCACAGTATGACGGGATTCCGAGTAGGATGGCTGCATGCTGCCCCTCATGTCATCGAAGTGGCGAGCAAGATGAGCGAAGTCTTCCTCTCGTGCGGAGTCCCCTTTGCGCAAGCAGCTGCGGAGGCTGCGTTGCGAGGTCCGCAAGATGACGTGGCGCGAATGGCGGCGATGTATGCTCTCCGGCGCGATCTCGCCTTGGACATCGTCCAACAGCATGACATGTACGAATACTCCCCCCAGGGTGCCTTCTATCTCTTGGTTCTTGTGCCAAGCACAAACGCCGATACCTTTGCCGAGCGGCTGCTTGACGAGGACGGTGTGGCTGTTGCCCCCGGAAGCACTTTTGGGAGGATGAGTGCCGCCCATGTGCGCATCTCGCTTGCGAGCTCGATGCAAGATTTGGAGAAGGGGCTGCAACGGTTGTGCACTTTAGCAACCCGCATGAAGGCCGAGGGCATGACATGATTTCACATGCCGACACTTGACGGGTTTCCCCTATAGGCTATAGATAGACGACTCTTACTTGTTGCGTTTTACCCACAGGCACGTATGAACCTCACAAACCTGGGCCTTGGACCCTCATCGCGTGCAGCACGACCGTATACTTACTATGTGCTACAATACCCTCGCCTTTCCTAAACATGCCATGAAAATTAAAATACCACGAACCCTCGATTGTGAATTGTGGCGGAGGAGTCGCAATCAACTTTCAAAGATAGGGCCGTAAAAACTCATATTGAAACTATAGGCTAACGCTGCTATCGCTCTACACTCTACCCACCATTGGCGAGGCGCGAGGCCGTGCGGCCATCGGCCATCGCGGCCCTTGCCCCACGCTCACTCATCCCGCCCCTGCTTACCCTCCCACTCATTCCTTTCTCATCGTTTTTAAGTAGGGTTAGGGGTAGGTGAAAACATGTACATCGTATCACGTATTTGGGCCCTTCCAGTATGCTAGTACTACATGCAGGAAAAGTGTCCAGTATCGCCGTTAAACCGATAGGGTCAGGCGCCCGCCCCCGCCCGTTCGCAGCTGCTGCACACGCACCGCGTGCTGCCGCACTCGCACGTCTCCATCAGCGTCGTCTGGCCGGTGACCGGCCCGCGCGCGTCCACCTCGGCGCGACCCGTCGCGAGCAGCGAGAGGAGCGGGGCTCGTACTGCAGAGCGCGCTCCGGACTCGAACTCGCTCCCCAGAGCAAAAGGTTGGTGGAGGCGGTGGGTTGAAGCCCGCTATGCCACGCGGATCTTTACGTAGCCATAGGGCCAGTGGCCAGTGGAGAGGGCTGAGAACCACCCTATATACTCTGGGTCTTTCTCTTCTTTCTTTCAACTATCAGTAAAACTGATAGGGTCATGGGGGCCGCGTGCCCCCCTTCCTCCATCGCAGACACTCCTAGGGTAGGCCTGCCCAGACTCTCGCCCAGCGCGCGCTGCGCGCCTCACGCATTCGCCTGAACTAGACCCCCATCGTACTGACTCCCCCCTTCACCACTGAGACACAGAAACCTCGAGCCGCCAGGATGTCAGAGCAAGGCTCATCTCACTCTTGGAGATGGCCTGCGAGGGCGCGCCGGCAGCTAGCGCGGAATGCGGTTCTTGCGGGGAGCTCATGGAGCTTTCCTCGGGGGTGACTACGGGCATGGTGATCGACGCACGACGCACGACGCACGGAGGGCGCGGAAGTGTGGAAGGAGGCTTGTGGGAGGTGGTGGCAGGCGACTGGGGGTGGCTCAGGCGCGTGCTTGGCTGGTATTGACTCGTTGACTCGGGGTATAGACTCGGGAACTCGGGGGGACTCGCTTGGGAACACGGTGGGACTCGACGAAGTTGCTACAAAATCACTCACAAGAAACCCAAACCCCAACGACCTTGGGCTCAGAAAACTAACGTAAACACTCCGGAATCATACGATAAACAAACCCTCCCCGTGCGACAAAGGCTGAGGTCGCGATCGCTCGTCATGCGCGAAGAAATACGGAAAGAGAGCGCAAAACTACGCAAACGAAGGGTTCAAACTATCGTTAAAGTGAAAACTCGTCCGCTGAAGCCAACGCGGAGGGTCGAGGAGAGGTCCAAACTCGCGCGGGGGGAAGAAGGCGATGTGCAGAGAGACCTTCTAGACAAGCGACGAGCAAGGGGCGACGAAACAAGACGCGAGACGCGGGGCGCGTGCCATTCGTTCTTCCTTTCTTTCATCGAAACCGCGACGAAACTAACATTAAACGTCGGTGCCCCCTCCGCGAGGATCGCGAAGAAGAACGGACGAGATGGAGGCAATCATCGAAGGAACCGCGAGAGGAATCGAAGCGAGGGGGGGAACAACGACGGCCGGAGGAAACGAACCGCGCGCGGGGGAGAAGAGAACCTCGCGCGGGGGGGGGGGATTAATATAACGGCCGGAGGCGACGGACGGCACGCCGAGGGAAAGAACCTGCCGCGGGGGGGGCGAGGGACCGAGGGCACGGCGGGGCAGCGTGGGAGGGCGCGAGGGTGATCTCGGAGCGAGATCGCGTCCTTTCCCTCGCGGAGCGCAGAGAGACCCCCACGGAACATCCTGGGACCGGAGAATGTTTTGGACGAAACTTCCCTCCGTCGGCCGAGGAGAGGAGGACGGAGAGAGAGAGAGAGAGAGTCTCGCAGAGCAACTGCGGAACGAGAAGTCGAAGTCATGCCGGTTTATTACCTTAAACGAGCCAACAATTATAGTAACAGCAAAAACAAAATTCGAATCGCAAATTTCGAGACCAAAATCTGCAAACCTGGACTTGAGACCATGGGGAATCCGAATCTGTGTGTCTTGTGCGTCAGTTGCAACACGGGGAACTGTTCAATTGTAATTGTGAGCGCGTACCTTACACGAATATTCATGCCTACAGCCTTCAGATGGGCAGGAATACAACACAGGAAGGCACCTGTTGTGAGAGGAGTGGGAGTGGAGCTGTGGCTGTGGAGCGTATGGAGGTGGAGGGGCTGATGTATGTAACATGTGAAGTACAGCCTCTCAGCGGGGCGGGATGCGTGCTGCCGGGGGCGGGGGAAGCACGCGACAACGGGGCCGAGGACGAGCGGGCGCTCCCAGACGACATGCGACAGCACGGAGCGAGGACGAGGGCAGGGTCGATCTTGATCTTGCGGGCGGTGACGACTGGCGAGATGGGGATGCCCTTCTCGCGAGGAATAGAGACGGGGACGAGGCGATTGCCGGGGAAGGCGAGGATGCTGTGGAGCGAGCGACAGCGCTGAGCGTACGGAAGACACTGGGGGAAGATATCACGCGCGGGGGGGAAAGGGAATCGCGCGGGAAAGAGATAGACAAAAGGGGGCCGGAAACTCAAGGAAGCACTCGGGGAGGGACGGGAAGGGTGAGGGAGGACAGACCGATTCGGGGCGACGTGAGGGAGAAGAGAACTGGGGCGCGGCGACGGAGAGGGAGTCGCGCGGGAAGACCTATGGGGGTGGGCGGAATGAAGGCGCGATACTGGGAAGGGGAGAGGGGGACCGGAGCGTGGCGACCGAGAGGGAGTCGCGCGGGGGAACCTAGTGGCGGGAGAAGTACGAAAGATGGAAGGGGGGCGCATGAACCCTCCCTACCCGCAACAGCACCCATGGCCAGGGAGGCCAGCGAGGGAGAGGCAAGGGAGTAGGGGAGGCCAGGGGCCTAGCCCCAGCTTCCATTGCCCCCTGACCCCTGAGCTGGCCCCGAGGGTCCCCTCAGAGGGGGGCCATGGCGCGCGCGGGCATCGCACGCCGGAAGAGAACGACGAGGAAAGAACGACAAAAAAAACCACACGATCTGGCTCGAAAAAAGGTAATACTAAAGCCAACGCCTGTCCGGAAACGGAAGAAAAAGGAATGAAGGGGGGCAGGGAAGCAGGGAAGGAGGTGGAGGGAGGGAGGAAGTTAAGGGCGGTGTTAGCTAGTGACGGAAGGACCTGCGACTAGTAGGTGTGTAGCCCAGAATCTTCAGATGTTTTTTTTCTAGTTTTGTCTGTGCCTTGGGACTTGGTGCGGTCGTGCGGTGATGTATGTCGTGGCTTGGCGTGTTAGTGCGCAAGTCTAGTGAGAGTAGAGGTACTAATACTAACGCTCAAGATTTTTTTGTCGAAGCACAGTGTATACTACTGGGAACGACTGACAGTCAGACAGACAGAGGGACAGAGGGAGAGGGAGAGGGACAGGGGAGAGGGACAGGGGAAGGGGAAGGGGGCAGGGGAAGGGGACAGGCGACAGGGGCAGGGGCGCCGGGCAAGCGGCAAGCTACCATGATGCGAGCTAGCGGGTACGATATCACTTTTTGTGACGCGCCCTGGGTACGACATACGTTTGGTTTACTCGCCTCGGGTACGTTTGCAAATAGGTTCGCAAATAGTGGTGACTGCGGGGGTATGGGGGTATCGGTGATTATTTATTAGGCCGACTTGTATAGTAAAGTTGTAAAGTAGGTATCTACTCTATGCATACTCGTAGGAGTAAGTAGAACGATCGAAGGGGAGAGAGCGATGAGGGGCCAGATGCGTGCCGCGCTGCTGGGGATCGCCGCGTGCGTGGCTTCACGAGGAGCGGGGGCGCTGCGTGTTTCGGGGATGCGGCCAGCACGCTCCGCACTTCTCTCTCTGCGCGCTGGCGCATCCGTCGCCACAGAGCCGGCCGCGCCAGACCGCAAGCTTGCCGCGCTGCGTAAGGCGATGGCCGCCGCTGGCGTCGGAGCCCTCCTCGTCCCCTCGGGCGACGCACACCTGTCAGAGTACGTTCACCCGCACTACGATCGACGCGCTTTCATCTCCGGCTTCACCGGCTCCGCGGGCACCGCACTAGTCACCTCAGACCAGGCGCTGCTCTGGACAGATGGGCGCTACTTCCTGCAGGCGGAGACTGAGCTTGGGCCAGAGTGGAGCCTCATGCGCTCCGGCGAGGCCGACGTGCCGACGCTGCACCAGTGAGTTGCGGCGCCCTGCTGAGTTGCTCTGTCATGAAGTGCTGACCCGCTCGACTGAGACCCGTACTCGCGCTCGTGGACGTCCACCTCCCATCGCAGGTGGGTCGCAAAGAATCTCCCGGACAGCACAGGTGTCGGCATCGATCCAAAGGTATTCTCGACCGAGGAGGCGACTGCGTTGGAGAATGCTCTTGCTGGGGCAGAGCGTGAGCTTCACCTTGTGCCCATGAGTGGGCCAAGCCTGGTCGATATGGTCTGGGGCGATGGTACGCAGCCCGCCATACCAAACCTTTCCGAACCAGCAACCTAGTTTCAACCGCAAGCTGCTTCGAGTGAGCGTGCCCGTTTGTGCCCTCGCTTCCCCCTCTCACATTTATGCCAACCACTCGGATATGTGTCTAGGTTCGGGAGAATGGTTTCGTGCCGCAGCTCCAACTGGCGCCGCGCGCTCGTTCCCTCTCGAGCTGGCTGGGGTTTCTCGGGAAGAGAAGCTGACGGCTGCTGGATTAGCTGCTGTCGAGGCCAAGGCCGATGCGATGCTCGTCTGCATGCTGGACGAGGTTGCGTGGCTCCTAAATGTCAGAGGGACCGATGTGCCTCACTGCCCGGTCCTCGAGGGCTTCGTGATTGTCAACGCTGCGAAGGAAGGCGAGGGAAAGAAGGACTCTACGAGCACGGCCACCTTCTTTGTGGAACAGAGCAAGCTGCCTGCTGAACTTACCCAAGAGCTTGCTGCCGCCGGTGTCGAACTGATGCCGTATTCTGACGTGTATAGGGTGGTAGAGGAGTTGGCACATGAGGGCACCCGCTTCATGCTTGACCCGAATAAGGTGTGCTGACGTGAGAGTGCAACGGGGCAGTCAACATCGAAGAGGGAGCGGCAGCAAGGAGATGGGCCATACCTCGAGAGCGCGAGATGCTGCACCTAGCTGAGTCATGCTGCCCGAGAGGACAAATGTCTCCATCTCCGGGCTTTGTCTGCATACAAGGAGTCCTTTGCTGCTCTCATCCATGGTGTGCTTTGGCTCTCTGTCGCAGGTCACGTATGCGCTGCGCCGTGCGGCGGGCTCCGCGGCGGTGGAGCGTTCATCGCCACTTTCATTGCCAAAAGCATGCAAGAACGAGGCGGAGCTGAAGGGAATGTTCAATGTGCACTACCGCGATGGAGCCGCGCTCGCTGTCTTCTTCTCTTGGCTCGAGAGGCACGTGAAGAAGGAGGGGGGCAGGCCCACCGAAAAGGACATTGCGGAACAGGTAGGGCGCTAGCACCATTTATGAGTTGTTCTGGAGTGGTCAAGTCTCGGTTACCTATCCGTTTCCCCCGACAACGTTCACCTCACTGTTTTCGCTGTTTCCATCTACGAGCAGGTCGCTGCCGCCCGGGCCTCTTTCGGCGCCTTCGACCTCTCCTTCCCAACCATTGCGGGGGTTGGCCCCAACGGCGCGATCATCCACTACGATTGCTCCAAGGCGGAGAACCCCGCCATATTCGATGGTGCGCCCTTGGTGGCGGGTGTTTCTGTTCGCCACACGCCAAGTCGTGGGTTCGGTTGACGGCAACTATGTCGCACAGAGGTTTCGATGAATAGGGGTAGAGGTTGACGAGCGGTAGGAGGTACAGAGGACCCTGGACCTGAAACTCGCACCGCTTTGCACCCACCACCGCGCTTTCAGGCACCCAGATGCTTCTACTCGATTCGGGCGGTCAGTACGCTGAAGGAACCACGGATGTGACGCGTACCATCCATTTGGGCGACCCCACGCCTTGGGAACGAGAGATGTTCACGCGCGTGCTCAAGGGCAATATCGGGCTCGACGCCACGCAGTTCCCCGACGGAACACCGGGTATGGCAATCGATGCGTTCGCCCGAGCTGCGCTTTGGCAGGTGAGGCACCTGCTATTCACTAGACCCCACTCGTGCACTGCATGGAGTAAGACGACGTCGTCCGCTTGCTACTCAGGTTGGCCTTGATTATCTTCACGGCACGGGGCACGGTGTTGGTGCTGGCTTGAATGTGCACGAGGGGCCACAGGTGCGTTGTGCGGGACTCGGACCTATCACTCTACTTGAACTCGTCTGAATCTTTGCCACTGGCAATACGCTAGTTAATCGTGTGGCATGTGTCCTCCCTATGCCGCCTCAGTCCATTTCGGCTCGATACGGAAATCAAGTCGGCCTGCGTGAGGGAATGATATGCTCCAACGAGCCGGGGTATTACGAGGCGGGTGCCTTTGGAATCCGCATTGAGAACCTGCTCGTCGTGCGCAAGAGGAGCACCAAGCACGAGATGCGCGGCCGTCAATTCCTAGGATTCGACCAACTTACGCACGTACCGATACAGGTATGCGAAAAAGGGTTGCCGTCCGAAGCTGTGCGAGTTCGTGCATCCCCTTACAGTACAGAACCCAACGCGCCTCTTTGCCGATGCTTTGTGAAACTGTCCGCTCTGACTGCAACCAAACAATGGTCCTGTACTTCACTCCGTTTTGTCGACTCGGATTGGTGATGTTTTACTATATCTTCTCCTTTGCCCTAGCAGAAATCCCTCATGGATGTGTCGTTGTTGACTGCTGCAGAGGTCGAGTGGATCAATGACTACCACGCCCGTGTTTGGGACAATGTGAGTGCGCGCGGAGCTATCATAGGATGACGCTTTGTTGTAGTGGTAGTCTTGCACTGAGGGCATGGTCGGGGTCCCCCATCCTACCGAGGCACAAACGTGCTTTCTTCCTTTCGTGTGTCGCACAATTGACTACATCCTCGTCCCGATCCCTTCCCTTGCTCACGATAGGTCTCGCCGCTTCTTCCCGAGGACACATATGCTGAGGCACGTGCGTGGCTTCAGCGATGGACAACGCCCATCAAGTCTCCACTCGTGGACGCTGCAGCTAAGATGGCCTCCGGCCCTCCTGTCGGAGCGATAGCTTGAGGAGCTGCTCCATCGACCCATTGAGCACTCATCAGCGAGGCTACTCATGTGACAAACACTCTGCCATGATTGGATCGGGTCACGGCTATTTTGATGTACTGGGCTTGGTAAGGTAGTCCTCAATCCGTAGAATCTCTCCCATCATAGCGGTATTTTCAACGGCCACGGATGAGGTTGGATAGTGGGACCCGATGGTTGACGCTCTTTTCTTGGATTTGAGTGCAAGTGCGCAAAGCGCACATTGGTGTGGGCAATGCCTCATCTTGTTTGAGATGGTGGACAATGAGTGGTACCGGTTGTGTTTTTTTGTCCTCGCTGTAGTAGCTCACTACGTGCTCCTAACACTTTCTTTCTGTCCCGCCTGTCTTTTCTCTTTCGCGATTTTTTGAGTTTAACTCCATGTAGCATGGGGATTCGACTAAGTTTATTGCCATAGCCCTCAACCTACTTTGATGAGTGGGGGTCAATGGGGGCCTCGCGCCCCCCTCACTCCATCGCGGACACCCCCCGGGGGCCCGGGGTGGGCCCGTACATCACCCCCAGCCCCTGCCCTTTGGCAAGGGCTGGACGTCGAAAAAAAACAGAGAAAAACAGATGTGCGGGGGGGGGGGGGGGTCGCCCGAAATATAACTGCGAAAAACATATGTTTTGGGCCTCCGAAAAAAAACACTGTTCCTGTGTTTCACATGTAGGATTGGACCACTACTAATATTTGCACCCGCACAACTAAGTTTATACTTAGCTCGCCCATAGGGGGGCACGAGCCCCCCTCTCTCTCCACTCCTCCCCTGCCATGGGGGAAGATCCACCCACTCTCCTGGGACGCCTGATGGCTTGCTAGGAGCACACAGCCCTGCTGACCCATACCTCTCCCCACAGGCCCGCCTGACTCGCCCGCCCTGGCCCATCGTGGCCTGCCGGCCTGCCCATTCCTCTGACCAGCCCCTCCTCCCCCTGGGCCCCCCTGTTCAGGACCCCCCAGCCAGCTCCAGTCGACCCGCAGGGGCTCGAGAGCCAGCGAGGGAGAGGCAGGAGGGGCCAGGGCCATGCCCCAGCCTCACCTGCCCCCTGAGCTATGCTCCCAGGCCCTGCAGGCCATCTGGGGACCTGAGCGAGGGGCCGCAGGCGCGCGCCATGGGCCCCCGCCGCAGGGAAGAGAGGAGGAAAAGGGAAGAGGGAGGGGAGGGGGGAGCGGCAGCTCTCCCCTCCGGCAGTAACGTGTCTTCTCGCCCCGTTTGGGTAAGAGAAGACGGGGGCGCCAGAGCCAGGAGGGAAGGGCCGCGGCTCGCCGCGGCCACTCGCTCGGGCGAGGGAGATTAGCGCTCTAGGCCCCTAAACTCACGAGTGCCCCCCCCCCCCCTGCATTGTTTTACCCGAAAGGGGTTTTCCCCCAGCGTGGCCTCGAGGAGAGGGTGTGCTGGGGTGCGTAGGGTCGGTGCTTGCACTGGGGGGAGGACAAATATCGAGGGGAGGGGGCAATGCCCCCCCCCCCCGGTACCACTCGGACACCTGGCTCGCCAGGCATGGCGGGAGTCCGGGGCTGAAAAGTTGTGTCCAATTAGCTAGTGGGGTTGGCTAGGATATAACATTTTAATTTTAATTTTAATTTTAATATTTGCACCCGCAGACGGGGTCCCCGTTCACCTGTGCCGTCATCGTTCATCGTCCAACGCCATCGAATTCGGGTCAAGTCCGCCTGTGCTGGGCTGGAGGGTACACATGCTTCAAGGCACATCTCTTACTTGGGGGAGCTAGCCCCATTTTGACCCAAATACAAGAGGGAAGGACTAGGGTGTCAGGAATTGAGTAGACACCGAGTATCCGAGTATTCCTAAATTAGACGAATTCCTAAGTAGGAATACTCTAGAGTACGACTCTAGACGTGAAAGGTTCCGTCTTTGGCGGGAAAGAGGTGGTGGCAATCAGCTGAGGGCGGTGTGGGCGTGGGGAAGCGAGCGGCTGCGCGCGAGAGGGGCGGCACGGGACGGCGGGGAGAGAGGGAGAGCGAGGGAGAGCGAGGGGCGGGGAGGGAGGGAGAGGGGGAAGAGAGTGACGGTTAGGGAGGGGGGAGGGAGAGTGAGCGGCGAGGAGGGAGGGGGAGGGAGGGCGGGCGGCGGAGAGACGGGAGAGGTGGGCACTGCCGGTTCACGCCAGAGGCTAGCTGGAGATCGGATGCGGCGGGCGGACCAGCTGGCACTGCTCCTGCTGAGCACTCTCTCGGTGCTCACTCGCTTTGCGTACCTCGCGCATCCGCGCGAAGTCGTCTTCGACGAGTACCACTTCGGCAAATTTGTCAATGGTTACCTCACCGGTATGAGAGCGTTCGCGAGAGGTGGAGGACACGGCGGGTCACCTTACAAAGACAAGCTTTGTCAGCCTCTAGGCTCGAGATCAAGGGATTGCGTGGGATGACAACGCAAGGATACGCCGAGCCTGTCTCACATGGTATCACTCTCTCACGTAGTGTCATTCTCATGGCTGCAGTGATGCATGGCTTGATGCGCTCACCTCTCTATGACCACAGGCCACTATTTCTTTGACATCCACCCACCACTCGGGAAACTCATGCTTGCAGCTGCCGCAAAGGCGGCGGGATATAATGCATCTCAGGTCGCTCGGCACTCACCACATGCCGACAGCACTTGTGCCTCAAATCGCACGGCGGTGAGGGTCTTCACGGACGCACTGCACAGCGATGAGGGCTTAAACTGACGCGTACTTCTTCCCGAACCCGGCTGCGTCTCATACTTTCCTCAGGCATGGTCAGCAATCGGCGAGCCGGTTGCAACACACGTTCCTTTGATTGCTCTCCGTGGCCTGCCTGCAACACAAGTACAGCTAGGCACGGCAAGCTTACATTAAGAATAGTGAATTTCGAGCTATGTTAGCAACTGAGTCTTTCCTTAGCCATCGCGTTTTCCTGCCCATACACCTCTGACCCTTGGCCTCTTGCATGCTAATAGGGCGCGCTGCTTCCTATGATGATGTACGCAACCGCTCGTTCGGTGCAACTTTCGCCCGCTGCCTCCAGCGTGGTCGGAGCTGGAGCGTTGCTAGACTTGTGCATACTAGTTGAGGCAAGGTTGGTCCTTACGGACGCCGCGCTCGTCCTCGCCACATGCGCACAAATCCTCTGCTCGGTAAGGCAAACAATCTGTTGGGGAGTGGACGACAACGCGTGGCGTGCTTGTCTACGTCATCCCATTTAGATGCCCTGGGGTGGTGCGCCGCATTTGGGGTGACTGTTTCATGAACGCCTCACCAAGCACGCATCTATGCCCTCGACGACAGGCACGATCGGACAATTTCCGCCCATGCTCATTGCCATGGATTTGCTGGACGTTCTTGTCTGGAGTGGCAATTGGATGCGCCTTCAGCATAAAGTATCTCCTGCCGACCCTGAAGATTGCTGCCTTATCTTCTCACACGCGACAAGTCCAGCGGGTGCTCTTGCACAGTTAGACAGCTGACCATTCAGCTCAGCCCCCTTCCCCTTCTCCCTTCACCCCCCTTGGGATGTATTTGGCGCGCAGATGGACTGGGCTCTCCGCAATGGCGGTCGCGGGTCTACATGCCCTTACTTCTCTACACGCCACCGCCCGCGGTGTGCGGTGTGGTCCTACTTCGGCGTCCGCATCTCAGCTCCACCGCACAAGGCTGGTGATACGCGAGTTCTTCCTTCGCGGTCTCCTACAGGCAGCTCTTCCTGTGTGCATCTACGTGGGTTGCTTTGCTCTTCACTTTTGGCTCCTCCCATTCAATGGACCCGGCGTCCGCTTTCACACTCCCGCATTTCGAGCTGCCCTCACTTCGCCTCCGCTTCCGCCATCTCCTCCACATTCGCTCATACATCTGTCTGCCGGCTCAAGTCGAGCAGCCGAAGTTGTCGCCGCCTCTGCAGCGAGTGTGGCCGCATCAAGCGCTGCCGATCGCTTGGCCAATTCTAGATGGTCTTCCCGTTCGAACCCTATCACAAGTCCTGGCTCGACCCCACCACTGCCGCCTGCGCCACCGCCGAGTGTCCATAAGTCGTCGCAGGGTCGTACTCCCACTCCCTCACCAAGAGGTATGACCCGAGAAGAAGCACCTATGGGCTTCTGGGCCATGATGTTCGAGCTCAATCGCGAGATGCTGAAGTCAAATGCGCAACTGCGACGGGGCCACTCCTGGGGTTCGAGATGGTGGGAGTGGTGAGGACGCCCCCCCCCCGATCCCGATTGATTGCACTTTCGTATAAATGTCGCAGACGCGCATCGCACAACGTGTTCATTGGGCGTCGCTTGCACGTCTACAAATCACTCCTCTTTGACTCCCAAGCTGAGAAAAGTGGCTGCCGATCTCACTTCTGCACTTGCGTGTGCCCACCCGCTGATTCGACAACGTAGGCCTTTGATGCTTCGAACGGTTTTGTACTGGGTCGCAAAGAGCGATCGTCCACCCCCACCTCCACCAAACATTGCATCTCCACGTGAGATAGCAGCCACTGCCTCAAATCCACCAGAGTTGTGGGTGGGTTCGGCCGTACCTGACGTCGACGACGATAAATTAGCGCGGCGTATTAACCCAAATCATGTAACTTTAACAGCCGGCGACCGGGAGTCTCCGATAGAAATGAGCGGTTCAAATCACGCAGAACGAAGACGGCACGATTCAGATATGAAAGGACACTCTTCCTCAGGTTCACCTTACATGACGGCCCATCGGTATATCGCATGCTCACACATGCCCTTGAAGGCGGCCGCGTGCCCCAACATGCCCTCATAGGCACTCCTCGCTCTGCCACGTGCACCTTGCGGTACATACGACCACGACTACCACTCAAGCGGCCACTCGGACGCTTCCCATCCGCTGACACGATGGCCACGTCCTTCTTTCACCTAGGCGTTTCGTGCGCATCTATTGCATCGGAAATCCCTTTGTGTGGTGGCTGTGCGCAATTACCGTCCTTGCTTTGCCGGTAGTATTTGTGCATCTCGAGCCATCCTCACCTTCGATCAAGAGCGCAATTACAGGGAAACCGAGGGCGCCTGTTGCAACTGAAGCAATCGCGCGACTTGTCTTCTCACAGAGCTCTCTTGAGGCAACGGCATTGACCGAGGTAGAGCCGGCTGCTTGTTCACATCGAGCATCCGCGGCTAAATCCGCGCATTCAATATCGCGACGGTGGTTGTTGCTGCTCTCTCTCGGGTACTCTATCAACTGGTTGCCTTTCGCGGCAGTTGCTCGCGTGGTTTTCCTATATCATTTCCTCCCCTCGTTGCTGCATGCGTTGCTCTTGCTTGGAGTAGCGCTCGACACTATTGTGAGAGCCTTGTAGCGCTGCCCATGCCATGGGGGAGTACGGCCGAGCGAGTGCATGTTCAGGCACACTCTCGTCCCAGCGTTTCGCGATGATGTAATACTGACCTGCTCACACCTCTCTTGCTCCCGTCGTCCTCGATGAATAGGTCCCTTCCTCCGCACCATTGATCTCGCTACATCCAAATCATACGAGTTTGTCTACGTTGAAGGTATCACCACCGGACCCACTGGCTCAGCTACTAAGCATGCCGGGAGGAGCGCGATGGGCCACCTCTGCCGTCCTTATCTGCATCATGGCGTGCGGATTCGGCCATTTTGGTCCACTCGCATATGGGATCCCGATGAATTGGACCGAGCTCAACGCTCGCTTGTGGCTCCGCGGTTGGATGTAGTTGTAGCGACGAGTGGAGGAGTTGGGTGCTGAGTTATTGGCTGGTATCGACATGATACACATCGCATCAGGCGCACATCTGATCATCAGATGTACTACTATATACCCATGTGCACTTGTGTGCGACGGTCAACGATCAACTAAGTTTATAGCTTTGGCATCCCTCGCCACTCATGGCGGGCATGAGCCATGCGCCCCGCCGCCAAAACCACTCCTGAAGGGTCTGACTACTACTTCTACTTCTAGATAGGGAGGGGCCATCGAACTCTCGGTCTCGGTGCTGTCGTTAGCCATCGCCCTCACCCCGAACGCTCGCGCCCTCTCCTTGCTGTGGGGAGAGGGCAGTCAGTGCGGCTAGTAGCTATGGTTTGTGACAAAGAATGATGTTCGATGTTCGTACGGGGAAGAAGGGAGGGCGAAGGCGAAGAGGCCATGGGAGCTGCCGAGTAAGGCGTGGAATTACCCCCCAAGGCCCCTATCTAGATACAAGTGAATAGCGCAAAATTCTATCTAGCTAGATATAGATATTGGCCCCAGCCATCTAGCTAGATATAGATACTCCAATTTTCGGCCTAGATAGTGTAGATATCTAGATATCTAGATATCCAGGACTTCTACTACGACTATATATATACGTAGTACTATAATAAATACACCTTTCTAAATAAAGTCTTTCTTCTTATTTTCTTCCACGCCGCTCCCTCTGACCCCTCACCCCTCCCACCCAAGGCAAGAAAGAGGTTTACCACCTCTATGTGACTCCCAAGCAAGGCTCGTTCAAATCGTTCGACTTTCCGCGCAAGATACTTCTCAGCGTTAACGGAGCCCCCTACCCCATCGAGTATGCGGTCCGAAACTGCCGCGAGCTCGGCGGCGACATAAAGAACCTGTACATCCACGCAGGTCCAAAGGGATGCAAAGGATACAAAAAAGACTACGCTATGGCCTTCCAACCCCCCCTTCGCATGTGCGTGTGCGCAGAGGAAAAAGCAGCGCGACTTGAGCGGGAAGAGCGCAAGCGCACGGCAACGCCGAAAAAGACTATCCAAGAGGCCATCAACCCGGGCTCGCTCGAGCTATGCAAACGTTTCCCCAACGGGAAGTGCCCCATGAATATCGAGGGCAAAGCATGCAATCGATCGCACGATTATCCGGGCGCGTGGAAAGACGGCGCATGCACAATTGTATGCGCGTTTCCGCGCGCGAGTGCCGGACATCCCGGAAAACAACCAAAGGGAGGATTTTGCACCCTAGGTGCCGAATGCCGCTATCTCCACAAGTACGCATGCCTAGCCCATCTGTCGCGTCGCGGCAACGCATTGATCATATACGCACTCACATTCAACTCCACCCTTGGATACCCAGGTGAGGGACCGGTTACTATCGTGTCCTACAACATCAACGGTGCCGGGCACGGCGCCTTAGGCTCGGTGCTAGCCCAAGCGAGGAAAGCGAGGGTGGACATCCTACTTCTACAAGAGCTTCATGCCTACGCAGACGGCAGGCAACACCGCGCATGCATGACCGCCAAAGCGTTGGGATGGCAAATGGTGCAAGCACCTGCGAACATCACTGACCCGGCGAGTGGGGTGGGAATTGCGATCCGCGACTCCTCCCCAAGAGTGAAAATGTTACCGGATACGGCG
Organism: Isochrysis galbana; assembly: GCA_018136815.1. NCBI lineage: Eukaryota > Haptophyta > Isochrysidales > Isochrysidaceae > Isochrysis > Isochrysis galbana. The sequence continues at coordinate 198,507 of CM030943.1, read as the reverse complement.
GAAACGCTAGTCGAAGGCAGATGCCTACGAGTTAGATGCGTAATAGAATCTAAAGAATTGGAACTAATATCTATATATCTGAGCGCCGCGCCTAATTTGAGAGCCACCCAGATAGAAACATTGAAAACGAGCCCCGTGGTAGGAGAACACGATACCATTATGGGAGGCGACTTCAATTGTGTAGAAGATGTGGAGAGAGACACAAGGAAGCACACGGACCGAGAGGAATATGGAAACGCCCACGGACCCAAACTAAGAACGACTATGAATGAGATAGGATTAATGGACGCATACAATCTAGTGAACGGTAATATCAAAGGGGGCTTCACCCGTCTTTCGGGGACCGTTCACACGCGAATAGACAGGATCTATTCCCCCATCGTATGCTCGAACATCAATTGGCAGACAATCGGCCCACACCCGTCACTTTTTACGGGGAAAGGCGCCTCGGACCACCTCCCGGTGGTGGGCACCTTCGAAGTATTAGGGTTCAAACCCGGACGCACATACGACGTGCGAATAGACAGCGAACTTTTCGGCGCGGAAGACACGCGGAGAGTTATAACACACCTGTGGAGAAGCCACATAAAACCTGAGACACCGGACGAAGACATCGACGACGCGTGGAGCAACGCGAAAAAGGCGGCGGCAATTTACTTTCTATGGGCAACAAGGCAGAACAAAGAGCAACAGGAAATAGCAAAGGCCGTCGAAGAGCTTGCATTGATTGGGATCGAGCTCAACGATGGCGAGCCAAACGCGAGGAAAGTGGATAGAATGCGCGAACTCAACGAAAAGATAGGTGCGATTCGCAGGAAGTCCAGACCGACGATCAAAGAAAGCTTCGACTCTCTCAAATGTGAGGAGAGGATGACGAAAGAATTCTTTCAGAGATTTCAAACGCGCGCCTCTAACAGCGCGATCCCAGAACTCTTCATCACTAGAGACTGGAACGTCCCGGGGGACGACATGAGAAACACGACCGCAGACGATGCGGAAATACGAAGCGAACTCCGCAAGTACTACGTATGGCTATACCAGGAACGCCGCAACACCAGAGACCACGAACTCGAAGAGACGCTAGAAACACGCCCGATGAACAAACACGACAGCGATGCAATAGAAGGGAAAATAACGATGGAGGAGCTCACGGACGCCATTACCCAAATAGGGGGTGGCAAGAGCGCGGGGCCAGACGCGCTACCGGCGGAGTTCTACAAAAGCTTCATAGACCTAGTGAAACACGACTTTCTTAGAGTGCTAAATCTAGCTCTAGAGCAGGGGCAACTTAACGTATCCATGAGAGAAGGCGACATAATACTCCTATATAAAAAAGGAGACACGAGAGATCCAAGGAACTATAGACCCATCACGCTCCTGCAAAGCGACTACAAAATATTGGCCAAGGTACTTACAAATAGACTAAAAAAAGTAATCGGGAACATAATCTCGAAAGACCAATTAGGCTTCGTCCCGAAACGGTTGATCGGAGAAGCCACTCATCTATTACAACTGACGAATGCATACCTAGACGAAACGGGGGAGCCAGGACTCCTCCTGGCGCTCGACTGGGAGAAGGCCTTCGACAGGGTCAACTGGGAATTCTACCATTTGGTCCTCGACAAACTAAAATTCGGGGAAAATTTCAAGAGGTATGCGAAGGCTCTTACGAACTCCGAGGCTAAACCAATCCGCTACATAAAGGCGAACGGGGGAAGAAGCTTCCCCTTCAACATAGCGAGCGGCGTCCCCCAAGGATGCCCGCTCTCGCCGCTGGCCTTCCTCTTAACGGCAGAAGCCCTCACCAGAGCGATAAATGAGGACGAAGACATTGAAGGCATCGTAGTTAACGGTGCCGAACTTAAGATAAGTCAGTTTGCGGACGATACGCAACTCTTAGCGGCAGACTACAGCAGCCTGGCGCGATCTCTCAGCTGGGTAGAAAGATATGCGGCGGCCTCGTGCGGCAAACCCAACGATCAAAAGTTCGAAGGACTGAGGATGGGCTCCCTGAAGAGGAAGCGCCCACCCGGGAGATTCCAAAGATATAAGTGGCTGAAACGAAGCGAATACGCGACCATACTGGGAGTCCCGCTAGGGGGGCCCCAGGCCATCAAGCATCAAGGAATTCTGGCGTAAATTAGCTGACAAGATAGAGAAGAAAACCACTATATACGCACCGCTAACCAAAAACCTATCTATACACGGGAAAACAAAGGTGGCGAATTTCCTTATATATTCTATCCCGAGATACTGGTTGCAGACACTTGCAGCCCCGAAATCATTCCATACGGCAATCAAAAGATCCGTGGATAGGATTATGTGGACTAACGAGCGCACCGGACGACGGCTACAATGGATAAAATATCCCGAGATTCCCACTAAAAACTCTTCGGAAAAAGGGCCCCACCTCGGGCTGGGACTGCTAGACTGGAGCAACCACGTCAAAGCACTACAAGCAAAATGGATCCTAAACTATCTGGACGCGCGCCAAGCACAGTGGAAGCAGGTGCTCGACGCGTGGTTTTGCCGGACAAACTTAGGGAGGGCAGCGGTCCTCTCGACAATCCCCACGAGCAAACTTACCGATGGAATAACGGGTACAAGTAAACTACCCGCGTTCTGGAAGCTGGCGCTAAACAACATCCGTGAACTAGAGCTCACGTCGTTGAAAGTAAGTAGGGAGGGAGCACTCTCACAACCCATGTGGGGTAGCCCAACGCACCCGGGACCGAATATGAAACCCAAATGGGCAAAGCTGTGGAATAAGCTCGAATGCAACACCATACACAACGTATTCAAAGACCACGCGGCGACCGCGCCATATAGCAGCGAAGAATGCGCGCAATACCTCAGGAACAACGACACGTATATACAATTTCAGGGGGAATATATCCCAAGAGACAAATTCTTAGAAACGTGGGACATAATAGTCAAACACGCCACGACGTTGATGGCGGCGGCAGACAGCGCGGCCGAAATAGGGGGCGCACCAGCGAGAAGCGAGGAGACCGACAACCAAAGCGCTCCAGAGGAACCGACACCCGAACTGCGAATAACAATGGACGGGGAATACTATGTGAGCATTAAAGGAAAGTGGTATGAGGCGGAGCTCTCATACTTAGGCACACCCATAGTCGGGGAAAGATTGCACACCGCACCCACGAACTTAGATCCATCCCCTCCGGCGCACTGGGGGGAAGGGTACAAAACCAATAAGAGGCTAGAGTACCCGCTAGCAGACGAATACACACTAGACGGTAAGACGCCGCTGGACGGCACCGGTGTAGAACATATCACCGAGGCCCTCCAGCAAGCGAAACGCAAGCGCAAACGCCACACGGGATTGAACAAGTGGGAGGATAAACTGCAAACCTCAGACGACACATGGGCGCATCTCGCAAAGCTATACACCTCGCCAATGATAACGACGCGGGACACGCACTTGCACTTCAAACATATCACACACAGGCGAGTAGGCACATATAACCGTTTTCCGGGCAGAGATAAAACATGCCGGATATGTGGGGAGGCGGAGGAATCCTCGATCCACTTAGGTGAGTGCCCCAGGATAACTAACATTCTAGGCGAACTAAATAAAGTCGCACGCTTCTCACCTGAGGTTGAAAGGAGCAGAGAAGAAATCATTATAGATAACCTATTCGTTTTCCCGAAAGGAGACGCCCCGAAAGCACTATGTATACTATACCTATTAGCATGGAGATACATAATCACGGACTTCTATAGGATACACTACGATGGTGTAAAATTTTCGGAGGAATCAGTACTGATAAGAACCATAGAGAGATATGCCCTGTTGAGCAAAGCACTCCTATTCGCACAAGAAACCGATTTGACGAGGACAGCCCAGGCGGGCATGGGCAGGCAACCAAAGAAAAGGGTAGACATGAACGACTTGAGACCCATTTTTAATAGAAACGACAAAGGCGGACTTAGACCCAATGCAGAGTTAGTGGTACTAACCACCAAGCTAGGGATCGTCCACGCTGTCGAGGGGATCATGGAGTAAGACAACCTTAGCAATTGAAGCTTTGGCACGCCACTAGAACTTGATGCCGGGGACACTAGGAACCAAACCCAAATAACACAACCAAGACGAAGACGGACAGACACACACGACACTATAGACAAATTCGGAAGGCCTGCCCGAGCCCCACACTCCGAACCAGGCCCCAGGTAGTGCACCGAGGCCGGACCCCGGAAACCGAAGAAAAAGGAAAGAAGGGGGGCAGGGAAAGAGGTGGAGGGAGGGAAGTTAAGGGCGGTGTAGATAGCAAAGGCACAGGTGTGACCCATAGCTAGTAGGCGAGTAGCCCCGAATCTTCAGAAAGATTTTTTTTTTAAAAGGTTTATTTATCGCATACCCCGGCATGACCACCCCCGACAGCCTCAAAGCGCTCTATATAATAGCATGGAAATACATAATAAAAGACTTCTATAGAGTTGACTTCGAGGCGTACAACTACCACTATATACCAGTCCTTGAAGCCACTCTAATAAGGTTTGCCACCTTAGTTCGAGGCAAGACCTCACCAGACCCCCACAACTCCATGCGCACATATAAGGCCGCCCAAGGCAGAAAACCGAAGATAAAAAAAACGATAGAACTCAGCACCCCTATATTTGTCGAAGACGAGAAAGGCAGGCTACACCTCAGCGAGGAATTCGGCCTCGTAGCGAAAGCTCTCGGCTTAGCCGAGAGACTCGCATGAAGCGACGCGTCACCCCGCTCCGACCGACAGCTCGGATGGACGACCGTCCATGACCACGGACACGCTGAGCGAACGCTCGTACGCACTAATACGAAGACGCCCGGCAACAACTACTGTATAGACAGGTCACCCATCAAAACAGGAGGAAGGAGAGAACCTACCGATGGGGACAGGTGCACCCCGCCTAGCTCGAAACCCCCGCACGACCCGGGCCCCTAAGTAGAGCACGAGGGGAGTTGCCGCAAGGCAGGGAGTGGGGGAGTGGGTAGAAAAAGGGCGAGGCTTCGTGAGCGTCTTCCAGTGCCACGAGCGAGGCGAGAATATTAAAAGGTTTTTTTTTTCCCTCCCCCCCCTCCCCCGCCTTGTGTTTGTACGTGCCGCTGTTCGCTCGCCTGCTGCCCTCGTTGGCTCGAGGCGTGAGGAGGGGGAGGAGGAGGGCCTCGCTGCCGCCTGTTGTTGGCATGAGCCCCCCTACCTACCCATCCTTCTCCTCCTTCGCCCGCGCCCGGGTCATCGCTTCGGCTACGCTCCTGGGAGTGGAACGCATGTCGCATGTTCTCGAAAGCAAGCAAGTTTCATGATGACTTGAAAGCATCTCAGAGTCAGAGTGATGAAACACTGGAGCATGCGCTTTTGGCCGCAGTCAACTATGATTGATTGTCAGTAAGATTAGTGAGGAGTGAGGAGCCCCTATGTAATCGTGATCGTGATCGTCTCACAGTCCACTGACCGCCGGTGCCTGTTGTCAGCTGTAAGCCCGTCCGTCCGCACTCGACTATAAGCAGCTAAAGAGGCCCGCTGCCCGCTGCCCGCTGCCCGCTATTCACTAGATATCTAGATATTGGCGATTGCCATCTAGCTAGATATAGATAGTGCCCGGCTCTATCTAACTAGATATAGATAGTGAAAATCGGGGGTGGATAACTAGATAGCTAGATATCGTGGCTATCTAGTTCCACGCCTTACTGCCGAGGCGCACAGAGGACGGAGCATAGGAAGCACATGGCGTGGAGGGAGGCTGGGCACCGGCGGGAGCACCGCTTGTGCCGACACGGGGCGACACCGGACGGGCGCGAGCTCGCCCAGAGCCTCACTGAACGCAGCGCTATGGGGCGACACTCGGAGACTCCTCCATCGCCCTCTCCACCTCCGCCCTCCGCCCTCCCCGCCACCGTCATCCCCTCCATCGCCATCGCCCTCTCCACCTCCGCCCTCTCCACCACCGTCATCTCCTCCATCACCCTCTCCACCTCTGCCCTCCCGCCCTCTCCGCCACCGTCTCCACTCCCTCAGCCTTAGCCCATCCGTCGCCAATCGCCAATCGCCTAACCATTGTAACCATGTCCGCCCCGTCCTCACGCTCGGCCTCGCCCAAGCCCGTCCTCCCGCCTTCCTCTGCTGAGGAGGTGGTCCAGCCCGCCATTCCATCACTCCCGGCCATCATCGCCGCGCCTCCCGCCGATCGTTTCCCTTCCGTCTCCTCGCATGTCGAGCTGGTGGTCATGCTCGATCCGTCAGGAGGCAAGTAGGAGGAGGCAGGCGGCAGAGCCAGAGTCTGGCTCTGTTGGTCTGCAGGGAACAAGGCTCTGCCTGTTTCCTGCTTCTGTGGTTGCTGGGGAGGCTCGGGCAGGGGGGCCATGTCGACGTCGTTGTCCGGTGGGGCAGGGGCCTACGAGCGCTTCGGCTCCGGCGGCTTGGGGCGGCCCCTGTGGCCCGGGCCCTGTGGGGCGTCGTGGCGGCGGGGGGCTGGGAGGTGGGAGCGGTCGGCCCGCGCTCCATCGCTAGAACTATAACAACAGTTTTCGAGGGTGGGGCAGAAGAGGTGGGGATTACGATTACCCCGTGCACCCTACTTCCGGGGCGGGTCGTTAGAATTTGTACCCGAGTTGCAAGGGTGCCGGCCAAAAGACAAAAGAACCAGGCCTGAGGTTTCGGTCTCTCTACAATTATTTTAATTTTACCCGCTCACCCTCGCCGCCACGCGCGGACCTCGGTACCAGGAGCCGTATTATCCGGTCACGTACCTACGTACCTAACACTTGTATCCAGTCTATCTGCCCATCTCCATCTGCACTCTGCACCTCCCGCAAGCGAATGGACGCACGGACTGAGCCTCCGCGGAACGCGATACGTGGTCCGCGCGGTCCACTACAGGTGTTCTGAGCATGTGCGAGTCCAGAGGGAACACTGCAGTAGACGTGCCCCTCCTTATTGGTTATTGGGGGCCTCACGTCTCTTCTCTTTCCTGACCCAAATACCAGGGGGGAGGACTTGGGTGTCAGGAATTGATTGAATTGACTGGACACGGAGTACTCTTTTACCCTGTATTCTAGAACCTACTCTAGTAGATCGAAGATCGAACGAAGGGAAGCCGAGAGATGAGGGCGATGATGGAGGGCTCCTCGGCGTCTGCCGCGGCGCTCATCCGTCGCGCTGAGTCTCTTGCCGAGGGTGGGCAGGTGGAGTGCGCGGCGGCGGTGTTCCGGCAGGCAATTCTACTCGACCGCCTCTCGGCGCGCCCGCGGGAGGCGCTCGCTCAATGCCTCCTTGAGTTGGACCAGCCTACGCAGGCGGCAGAGGAGGCCACTGTCGCCCTCAGGCTCGATCCGGCCTTCCTGCCAGCGCGCCTCACGCTGGGCCGCGCTGCGCTGAACGCTGGGTGGTTCGCCGATGCTGTGCTCCACCTGAGAGCCGTTCTTGCCGCCATTCATACTGAAGCAGCCGGCACGGCACAGCGTGATGAGGCAGCTGCTGAGCAACCAGCTGCTCTCTGCGCAAGTAACGAGATGGTGCGAGCGCATCCCTCAGCTTTGCAGCTTGATGAAGCAGAGCTGAATGATCTGCGCGACGATCTTGCGCGTGCTGAAGATCTCATGCTCCAGGTGTGCTTCCGAGCGTATCCTTCAGTTGAAAGCATTGCCCTCTCCTCCACAAGCACACGGGAGCTCTGCAACATGGCAACTGTGGTCTCACTGAGGTGCCTTGAATGTGCCGTGCAGGAGGATGAGCGAGAGATGATAATCAACAACGTGCGCCTTACCATTTCGCAATGGAGAGTTGGCCCCGATCTTGACAACCAGAGAGTGCATCACTTGCACTTGACCTCGACGGCGTGTGCGGAGGGAGTTCACATAGCGGAGCGAACTGGAACAGGCACGATGGTATGGGAATGCGGCGTAGTCCTCGCGTATTTCTTGGCTGCTAATCCTCATCTGCTCTCGGGGCTACGTGCTCATGACGTGCATAGTGGCATCGAGAGCGGCTGGAATAATGCTTCTCAGCACCCTTGCGATGCAGAACGGAGCAATGAGTCGGGTTGCGCCCACGTAGGAGCCACTAGTAACAAATGGGTGGTGGAGCTTGGCGCTGGCACAGGGGTAGCCGGACTTGCCGCAGCAGCCCTAGGCGCCTCAGTCGTGCTCACTGATCAACATGACGTGCTACCTCTCTTGCGCTCGAATTTGGAAGCAAACAGGGCAGTCCTTGAAGCTTGTGGCGGCCAAGTAAAAGCTGCCAAGCTTGATTGGGTGGAATTCTGGGAGGAACGCAACACTTCCCCTGAAACCTCCTTGTCAGGTGGTGTTCCAGGGAAGGAGCACTCTCCACGTGACGCATCGCAACTGGGACCATCCATTGAGGCCGCGAGTGAGGCTCCTGTCGATCGCCTAGAGGCAGCCTTGCCTTTCGCTCCCTCAGATGTTGGGCTCATTCTTGCTGCGGACATTGCGTATCAGGCGGAAGGCCGGGGAGTGTTGCCATTTTGCCGGCTACTGCGCTCGCTCATGCATCGGGACACGGCACGGAGTTCTGATAGCACCGCCTCTGCGGGTAGCATTGAGCAAAGTGGTCCGGCTGAACAACAAAAGAGTTCTTTGCACGCAGAGATGGGCACGGCCACGAGTCCATGCGCCGAGGATGTCCACCCGGGTCGAGCTACTGATGAAGGTGAAAGCGGGGTCGGACAAGTTGGGTTGGGAAATTTTCCACGCCTCATTCTCGCACATAAGTCGCGCCATGGCCATCTCGACGAACTTTTGATGCGCATGCTCAGCGAGGAATCGGGGCTTGAAGTTGAGGAGGTGAGTACGGGAGAAAACCTGATTTGGGCTCCTAGGGTTTTGATCAAGTGGTGAAGCCCGCAGTAGTTATCCTCGTGGAGCAAGCTATCTGTCTCGCGTCCGGCGCGCAGGTACCTTTCTCCATGCATCATCCTCAATATCGCTCTCCATTGATACGTGTATTCATTGGCATTCCTCGCGGAGAAGTTGTGAGTAATGGCACGGCCGCAAAGATTCCGGACATCTACTAGTACTGCTACTACAAGCTAATTTGTGTGTGTGAACAATGAAAGCACTGCTTCTACTAATCTCTAGGAGTGAAAACTTGAACAAGTCGGCGGCCTACCAGAAAAATGTCGCGGGCGGCCATTTAGCATAGGGGCGTGCTCCTAGCCTAGCCCCGGGCGCCGCTTGCTTGGCTGACTAGTTGGCCTTTGGGGGGGGAGGGTTGTCTATGTTGCACAGCCGGAGATGGAGATGGCGGGTGCTGGGTGTCGCATAGATGTAGAATGAAAGGTATCACCCTTTGGAAGCGCATGAGGAGAGGGAGAGGGGAGGAACACACGATACACGACGGCACGGAGGCGGAAGGCGGCCACGGGTGGGTCCCCGTGGTGGCGGTTGGCATGATAGCAGGTGGGACGCGGGAACAAGGGCACTCGAGGGGCCACGGCGCCGAAATGTCGGAGCGGCGATCAATGGGCGCGCGCGGCACGCGTGCAAGAAACAATGATGAGGCGGGAAGGGGAAAAGAAAAATCGGCAAAAAGGGGGGGGGGATACACAACCAAGACGACGGGGCGGGCACCTACATACAGATGATGAGCATCAAGCGGGGGCCCGGGGGGGGGAGGGGAGGGGCGGGGGGGCGGGCGGGACCGCCAGGAGCCGCGCGGGAAGTGACGGTCGGCGGGCGCGAGAGGGGGAGCGCGAGCGAGGCCGAGGAGGAGGAGGGAGTGCCCCCCCCCCCCCGTCCCCCGTCCCCCTCCCTCCCCCTCCCTCCCCCTCCCTCTCCCCCCCCCCCTCTCCCCCCCACTTGTGTCCAACCTCCTCGGACGCTCCGAGGACATCGCCTCCGGCGTCGAGAGCCCCTCCCCTCCAAGCGGAGGGAGGCGTCTCGCCTGTTCCCCCTCCCCACAGGTTTCGTCGTACTCAAGGAGAACGGGCAGTAATCGACAGAGCGGTCGAGATGAGGATCCCGCGCGGATGGTACGGTCAACCGCGAGCGCTTTCCCATCTCGCTCGAGCCGGCCCGTTCCCCGTCGAGCGAGATGGGAAAGCGCTCGCGGTTGACCGTAAAAGGTCTGTAGGGTACGCCCGTAGTTGATCGTACGTGTGCGCTGAGCTCGGTGCATCTCGTGCCTCGCCGTGCCTCCCTGCGCGCCGAGCTCGCTCGCTCTCTCCACGAGGGAGAATTCTCGCTGGAGGACCAATCTCTCCATCTCTCTCTCTCTGGGGGGGGAGTGGGCACCAGAGAAGAAAGTGGCCCTCTCACTTTAAAGGATCTGTCCCTTGCTCTCCTCCTCACCTTCGCCAAGGGTTCCATTGGAATCCATCCATCGAGAGAGAGAGAGACATCATCTGCGTCGTAGAAAATTGGAGGAGCGAGAGCTGCGCCCCTCTGTCTGCACCACCAGCACGGCCACTGCCGGCCGTGGACTTGGGCTCGGCGTCCCTCTCTCCTTCCCTCACCTCCCCGCCGTATCCACAAGATCCTGGGCCGACCGTAAGACCCCACTAGCGTGCGATCGTCGCGATGATCCACGTCAAGTCGGTGCCGGAGGAGTCTCAAAATCTCTACGGAGACACCAACTGGAGCTCTGAGACGATCGACTCGCTCAAGCTGCTGGACAGCCTGCAGACCGGAGACATCCTTCTCACACGCTCGGCCGAAATCGGCGAAATGCTCTCAAAGAATGAATGGTCTCACTCAGCCATGGTGATCCGCGTCGAGGATCCGAACTCGCCGCTCTGGGACCTTGTTGACAAAAAGTACAAGAACGCCACCAGCTCGACGCCAAGGCGAGGGCAGCTTCTCCTCTTCCAAGCGGTCAGCTATCTGGGAGTCCTTCTCTTTCCACTTGAGGCTCGTCTTGCTCGAACAGAAAGGTCTCTCAAGCGGGTGGGCGTAAGACGTCTCCAATGTGCGCCGATGAGTCGTCCTCAGTTTGATGCACTCGCGTCATTCATCATGTACACTGTCAGCCGAAGCTTACAAGTCCAATCGATGTCCAAGGTGCAGATGGTCATCCGTGCGAATTCTCTTCCTCGGTTGTTCGGCGCGCCAAAGAAGGCGTGGGACTGGGGTCACTTCTTTTGCGCGGAGCTCGTTGCCGAGGCTCTTCAGCAGCTGGCGATCATCCGAGAGCCAGAGTTCGCCGCCTTCCAGCCTAGTACCTTCTCGGGCTGCCCTGGCAAACACTCAGGCGCACAGCTAGAGAACGAGTTGTGTGATGGGTATTCGTATGCGCCTCTACAGCTACTTTTGTCTGCGAAGGGGCACCTCCGGCCATTCTTGCGAACAAGGAGGAAGGAACTCAGTGGGCGAGTCAGTGATGCATCGTCCTTGGATTCACATACCCGCTACACTGAGGAGCTGGAGATTTCTGAGCCGGAAGACATTACCGACTACTAGATCCACCATTACCAACTCGGGTTGCACACCTTAACACCGTGCTACTCGTGGGAGGATTGCTTACCCTGACACGCAAGCCTATTTGGGATGCTTGAGTAAGTTCTTCGACTTTTCCTTCTGTCTACCACTCACCAAGGATGGACAATCACACTGCCTCGTCCAGCATACCCAGGAATTGACCCTGACTAGCATTCTTCGGCCACATTCGCTGAAGATCACCATCATTCATCATTTATAGTTCATCCGTTCATCGCCCTTTCAGAAAGCATCGGGGACTGCTGACGTTCCGGCGCACAATCATATGTAATATGCGTCCCTCCACATCAACTTCTTTTCAGCCGCCTCTCCCTTGCTCTTCACTCGGACATCGCCCGTCCTGCGCAAGATAATAAGACGATGAGGTCGGGACATATCTCGCCTAAATTCTGAATCACAACTCCTACTTCCCCGAGTTCCGGCTGGTTCCTAGTTTATTGCACTAGGTTCAGTCCGAGGAGTCCAGCTTGCACTCACACTTGTCCTACTTTGTCTTCTACGATCGCAACCGCAACGAGTCACCGGCGGACGACTTATGGTGCATCAAATACATATTCATTAGTTTTCGGCCCTCGTGCTATGCGCATGGGCGACTGGAATGAATGGGATTCATACGATCCAACAAAAATAAAACTCCTGGCTATTATTGCTACTACGGACACAGACGATATGCTTATGGTTATAGCACACTGTAGTCTGCATAGTATTAAAACATGCCTGAAGAAAAGAGCTGCGACTACTAGCTGCGGGGGACCCATCGCGCTCAAGGGGATGCCTATCGCCTATCCCCCACACTCTCACTCCTCTCCCGCTACCCCCTGCATTCTTTTATCTTTGGTTTGTTGGCGGTGAGCCTGCGTGCTATAGACTATAGAATCAGGGGCTATTTGGCTGGACTACCTCCCGAATGACGAATGATTGATTGGAATCCGATTGGTGATTGGGCACACTGGCAGCTGGCGCGGTGGCCAAGCCTTGCGAGTGAGCGGGAAGGAGCGACGGCATCTTAGCGAGTTAGCGATTGCGCCGATCGACTGCGAATCTCGCGCGCAGGACCATCTAATACTAATGAACAGAGTACTTCTTACTTACCCTGAGTTAGAGATATCAAAATCTTTCAAACACATGAGTTGATTCGCATGTGATATGTGGAGAGAACGACCACATCTCAGGTCACTTTCCGTCGAATATGGGACAAACTCAAGTTGAGCCATCAAATGTCCATGGTCCATGGTCCATCCATGGTTCAACTAAAAAAATTTTTGAAGGAAGATTATGGGCTACTCGCCTACTTACTAGTTACTAGGTCTAGGTTACCTTGTCACTGCTACGAGACCGCCCTTACATGCCCTCCCTCCTCCCTACACCTCCTCCCTTTCCCCCCTTCATTCCTCTTTCTTCGGTTTCCGGGGTCCGACTCCGACTCCGGTGCACTACCAAGAACCTAGTTCAGAGCCTCAGAGCGCGGGGTTCGGGTTTGGGGCAGGCCTGTTGGATGTCTTCTACTTGAAATTGTCGGGAAAGTTTCGTTGAGTCTTTTCTTGAGGTTTGGGTACGGTGGTCCGGTGCGCGTCTTGCAGTCCGGCGTTTTTCATCAGGGCTCTCCATTTGTCCCCATGCACGTTGGCATATGGAGTTGGCCCCGTGCCTGCCGTGTCGGCCGCTACGTTTTCTACGCAGTTAAAGTCACCCCCCACTAAAGTCGGGGTTGTGATGCTTTGTGTTAAGTGTTGCTCTTGGCGTATTTTTGTTATCTGGGCGCCCCGCGGCCCTGGGCTAGCGCGGCTAAAAAGTTCCGTCCTACATTATAGGACCGCGTCCTACGGTTTCGGTGTATTTGTAGGACCCTGAGATTGAAAGCCACACAACTTTCGAGTGTGAATGAAGGATTGGGACTTCCGACTTCCCACCAACTGAAGGATAGTCCCAGCTCAGTCTTGAGATCCTTAGCTCCCACTATGGCCAAGGCCACCGGCGCTACCTAAACGCTCGACTTAGCCTAAAAACGCGAGGAGCACGCAAGGAGGTAAGCCAGGTGAGGGGCAAGCAGGCGACAAGGGAGGCGACAAAGGAGGCGAGGGCAAAGAGGGCGAATGTAGGACGACGCGACGGTGACTCGTGGCTCGTGGCTGCAAGGAGGGGAAATAAAAATAAAAAAAACTTCTTAATATTCTCGCCGCGCGCGCGACTACGCACCCTTATTGTGCTGCCACGCCCGCTACTCTCATCTCCCCTCCACCTGCCTTGCGGCTCGTCCCTCGTGCACTACCTAGGGGCTGGGTGTTTGGGGTTTCCTGCAGCAGGCGGTGTGCTCCGATCGATCCCCGATAGGTTTTCCACTCCTTCCTCCTGCGCCATCGGGCTATCGGTTTCCATGTTTTCTTGTTGAGTCCGTGAGTCCGTGAGGTGGGCGGTTAAATCGCGGGGAGTTTTGAGGGCGGGGGGCAGGTAGGCGGGTGAGACGTGGGACACGGCTTTGTGTTGTGCGCGGTTAGGCGAGTCTATCCATTATGCGGAGCGCTTGCGCTACCGCGGACAGGTTCATGCCCAGCGTTAGCGTGCCTTTGTCGTTGATCGTAAAGACGGGGGCGCATAGTTCTCGCGGGGTCTTGAGCTTGGGTTTTCTTCCCTGGTTCCCCTTGAGGAACGTGAATCCTTCTTTCTCGACGGCTTTGACGATGACGCTCAGCGTGATCACGGAGGCTTGCGCCAGCCCCTCTGCTTCGACCACGACGTGGGCTGCCACGTCTTGGAGTGCCTCGTACAGCGCCTTGCGCGACGAGGGGCCCTTTTTGTTGAGCTTGTCCTCAATGGCTTCTATCTTGATCCTCACCTTGACGTCAACGTTATGCACCTTGATCGTGGTTTGCTCGCCGTAGCGAGCTTTGAATTGTTGCATGCAGTCCTCATTCACCCCGATGTGCCATGGCCCTTTTGAGGAACGGGCCCAGAAGTCGGGCTCAGGGTCAACACCCTCGAGCTCAAGCAGAAGTTCGACGATGGCGGCGTAGACCGTCGTGTCGAGTAGAGTGAGGTCGCCCTCCTGGTGGAACGACATGTCGTACGTGGCATCAGTGTCCATGTTGGAGTCTTCTTCTTCAGAGTCTAGCTCCTGAGGGGCAGGGGTGGGCTGATCGGTGGTGAGCATCGCGAGATCTAGAGATTGGGAGGGAGAGTAGCGTGCAGCTCTTGAAGTCCGGTCTTGCCATCGGCTCACCGCTGGCCATTCCTCCCTGTCTTGACAGGGGTGTGTGTTGTGCGTTTTGCCAATGCTTGCAACCAGTATGTTGTGCCCATGAGGGCCACCCGGTCTCGAGCCGCGCCGCCGTGGCAGCGCGACCGTCACCAGGGTGAGAGGGGCCTCTGCCATAAGGCATGCCCATGGAGGATGAGGAAGTGTGGTCGTGGAGGTGGTGTGTTGGGGTCTACAGACTGCCACCCCCCATGTGGGGGGCCAGCATGTCTGTCTTGGCGGGTGTGGCCGAGGCCACGGGCCGCGGGGTGCGACCGGGGTCGCACACACCTGCTCGGCCTCTGACGGCGGACGCGGTCGCTTCGATTGCGACAGGTCCATGGGGGCTGGGGGGCCGCCCTCGGCGGGGGGCCCGAAGGAGAGGAGAGGCGCGCCGGCGCGCTCCATCGCGTCTAACTATAAAGTTAGTTGTGCAAGGAGGGGAAATAGAAATGCAAACAACTTCTAAAACAAAAAGGTCGATCGCGGATGCGACAAAGCTGCCAAAATATGTTTCAAAAATATGTCGTTTATATGCAGGACTCGGCCCAAATATGTCGAAAATATGCGATGTTCTTACTCTTAAAACTTAAAACCGGCGCACCGGCGCGCCGAATAAGCAACTAATGACTAATTAATAAACAATAAGAGTACTTGATACTTGAACTTGAGTGCGAGACCTATCCACGTTATGAGTACCTTAGCAACAAGTTGCAAGTTGCATTTGCATACCCATTACCCATTAGCACACCAACCATATCAGCACAGGAGACAGGAGCACACATTAGCTAACGCTTCTGCTCTCCCTCGCGCTTGTTGCGGTTATAACGCAACATGACAGACGCTTGCAAGGAAAGGGCGGAGATGAGCTGCACGCGCGCGCACACAACGCACCATGGGCACAGGGCTAGGGCCTTCAGCCTTCAGCCTGGCTCACCTGCATGACACTCCTGGCGGCTGGCAGCTCGCGGCGACCTCTCTCTCTCCTCGCTCTCTCTCCTCGTGCGTGTGTGACATTAGAGTAGACTGTTGTTGTAAGGGAAAGAGCGGTAATGTTAATATAACGGAATCCATCCCTACATTTACGTAAACGAACTTGGCGCTCTTGGGGCATGGGGCACAACGGCATTAACCGCCAAAAATATAGTTACGCGCGCGCGGGAACGCGGCCGCCCCACAAATATAGTAACTATGTGTGCAACTCTCACTTTTCCGTATGGCAGCCTGCATGCACAACCCCCCAAATATGTCGCCAAATATGTAGATCTCGGAAGAGATATGTCGAAATATGTTTTTCGCGAGCGGGCCCCCTAAATATGTTGTACGATATGTTGATATTTCTGCCTGGGCCTATAGCTACTAGCTCTAGCTTGCAGCTTGCGACGAATTAGAATTAACAGAACACCAAACTAGGAATAAAAAGGAACGACCGTCTTCTTTCTTCTTGCCTCTTCGTGGTGTTTCCTCTCGACTCCGTCTCACTCGACAGAGCTGTAACGACAGAGCTAGCCACCTCCATGAGGTGTGTGGACCATAGCCTTGGGTTACTGGCGCGTCGGCCGTGCACGCTGGATGCACAGTGCGGTCTAGGAAGAATTGATCTGCAACCGGGCGATGGACGCCAACCGGGCCTCTGATCGGCAGATCCGAAGCCCCAGCACCATCCTCCACCGGCTGCGGCCACCTGCCACGAGCAGCTGTCATGTCGCCGGCCTCAGTTTTCTGTGAGCTGCCTTGACTCACCACCGTTGCCGCACCTGGTCTGTATCAGTCTCAAGGTGACCACTCAGTGGGATTACATCCGCAATGGCGCGCCCACACGTTATTCGAAGTATCACCCAGACAACATGAACCGCACCGTGGACGTCTCTCTTCCCAAACCAGTAAAGGATCCTGAGCCGAGAGAGTTGTACGCAGAACTCACAGAGCAAGATCGCCAGATTCCAGGGGTCTATGGTCACAAACTGTGAGCTCAAGATGCGAAAAGCTCTTTGCCTGGTTGTCAGCTCGACGTGCTGTTGTCCGGTCCAACCTCAACTTGATCATACTAAACTATATCCACTCGTTTTCCTTCAGGTGCTGCGAGCCAGGGTACGGCAGCAAAGGCCTGATCGACACCATGCAAATTGGAATCCAACCCATCACTCAAACACTCAAGGTTGGACAGTCTGCACCCGTTCAGCGATTTGCAGGTGCTTGCGGACTGCCTTTCCTAGTCGTTGATGAAGTTGGTTATGAGGAGTTGTTGTCATGCGCACATCTTCGCGCCCTCATGTGTAAGCTCACTGCCTTGCCGCCCCCCTGGCTTTTCAGAAAAGGGAAAAGTGAACTCGTGCTCAGGCATATACTCCACTTCTTGGAGACAGGTGTCGTTGACTGAGCAGTCAGCCCAGATTGCGCAACGCCGCGGCCCGTCTTGACGCCAGACTATAGACATGCCTTAGATAGTTGCCATAGGATGGGCCATATCATCAGGCTACACGCCCAATTGGCTCATCATGACCCCAAGTCGACTTGTGACACATACGGCTCTTGCGACATTCTAGAGCATCCTCGCGATGATTCAGATGGCGAAGTACTTGTAATCACTCAGCGGCAACTGACATAGGGAAGGGCGAGGAGCCGCACCACACCTCATATTATAGCATTGAAGTGTCCACTAACAGCAACGTAACACAGGAGCAAATGTAGTGCGACACGCGTAGGCGAAGGGTCTAGTTGCATCTTTAGTTTTCGTCGCCAACGCGTGTGTTGAGCTGTTCCTTAGTGCATTAATAGAGTTTCTTGCCTTGCAACATGCAGCATTTTCAACTCTTTTTGTGTGCCAAAGACGCATGATGCTGAGATGTTGTCTCCTGGAGTGGGTTCAGGATCCGATGCAAAGAAGCAGATATATTCCCTGGAGCTCGCCGCAGGGCCCAAGCGCGATATTGGCCTTACGCAGAATATAGGTAGATATAGCGTGCTGATGCATATGCAAGACACCATATGAGCGAGCATCCATGTGCCATGTGGGCCTTATGCACGAGCAACCATATGTGGGCTTGTAATTGTAGTTGTAGAGAGCCGCTTTATGTGTATGCTTATGTTTTCTGCAGGTGCATCAATATCAATGTAGCCGATGTCGAAACTCGCACGGAGGGACGATATCGACTCGATGGTCGATGGCTCCGAGTGCGGGGCAGGGCGGCAGAGCGGGGCGGGCTCCGGCGCCGGCAGCGAGTAAGGCCTGGGGCCTGGGCGAAGGAGCGAGGCGGAGGTGCCCCCCCCCCCGTCGCTCGCCACTGCAACCAACGATAAAGCGTAAATTGTTGCGCTACTAAAGTGTGCCTACGCATTATTGCAGCTTAAGTCATGTTGCACGAAGGAAGGCGTGCGGAAGAGCGGCGGGCAAAGAACAAAGAGAGCGGCAGCAGAGCCCAATCCTCGTCGCATTGGGCATCTGCATTTGTTCCGCCATGAGGGCACGCATGGGAGGCAACTCAGAAAGAGCGGAGGGGCAGCTCAAACCCTCCACCACGTAGCCTCATAGCGGTTCGGTTGGGCCCGCGCGTAGCGAACGCAAGGGCAAGAGCCTTCATTGCTCTTCACTACATCTACATGCATAGTGGCGAAAAGCACAACGCGATAGCCAGGAGATTGGAGGAAGCATGCATCACTACAGGCGATAAAAGCATGGGAGCGGGAGCAGGCGGGAAAGTCGCAGGGTCGCGCGCGCGCTCCATGGCGCGCGACAAACGCTATCAATCACATTGCTAGTAAGATCGCCGAGTGCATAAATAGGACCGCCGGGTTTTCAGACGCGATGTAGCTACATGCTTCAGTGAAATCTGGGCATATTGCTTTCTCTCCTCTCGGAACAGACCGCGGCGCCCACCCACCTCACGCTCCACGCTCTCTCTTCTCGCGCTTGCGCTTCTCGCGCTTCTCGTGCTTCTCGCGCTTGCGCTTCTCGCGGTGCTTTCGTTTTCTTCGCCGTCCAGAGGAGCCCGAATCCTCGCTATCGCTGCCGCTACTGCTGTCCACGCAGGGGGCACTCCCAGCCGCCTCAGCCTTGTCATCTGCATGCGATGCACACTTGCCGTCCACATTAGGCAGGGAGGCCAACGCCACACCTCCAGCAGGCTCGGCGTGCGTATCATCACCCGCTGCACAGCCAAAAGAGAGGACGGGCCGATGTGCCTCGTGTGTAGCGGCGCTGCGCACAGAGGCGGGCCGGTCCGAGAGTGCCCGTGAAATCTCCGCCGTCGACTCCTCTGCCCAACAAAGCTCGGTGGCATCGATATGCGGCGGAAGCCGACCATCGCTCGTTTTCAGGAGAGTGCGAAGGCGGATCAAAGGCGCGGCGCGCAAAAGCGCTTCCTCATCGCTTGAGATACACGAGCCCTTCAGGTCCAAGATTGCAGGGCCGATCTTGGCGCAGGGCATCCCCTCGGCGATCTGCACAGCCAATGCGTGCACGCGGGCGCTGCAACCACGAAGGGCTATCATCAACCCATCGGGCGCCGGACGTGAAGCGTCAAGAGTGAGACGGCACAAGATAGGAGTTGTACGCGAGGCAGCTAGCGCGGCCGTGAAGAGCGACGCAACTTGTGGCAGTGCGGTGGAGCGTGCTATGACACTGGCCTGCAGCAGAGACGAGCCGGCGTTGGGGACGATAGCACTAGCTGCAGGAGGCGAGCAGCAGGTGGTCTCGTGCCTGAAAAGGCGAGCGAGTGGCGTCACAGCCCGAAGTGCTGAAGCGAGCAGCGCGGCCTCCGCCGGGAAGACGGTGAACGAGTGAACTTCCAGTGCCTCGACTGCAGGTGATCGAATGACGTCTCGCAGTATCAGCAACAACGCGACGCGAGCGGCGGCCGCTGGGCCCACGACGACGAGTGCAGGCGCACGGCTAATCGGCATGTGCTTCAGTGTGACGCGCGCCCCTGAGGAGAGCCGCATCGCTCGCGAAAGCACGCTTTCACCCGAAGCAACAGCCTGGCCACTGACTAAAGGCAGCGCTGCGCCGCACAGCGCGCCGTCCTCTAGCGGATCGAGCAGCTCCCACAACGTAGTCTCACGCGCCGCGCTCGATGCTGCATCGGCAGGCGCGCGCATGATGCGCGCCGCCGAGGCAGACGCATCGACGTGGTCAATGTCCACTTGGACTCGGTGCTCTTTGCAGAGCGCAGTAACACGCCTGTGATTCTCACCCAGCACCGCGTCGAGGGCAGAACGCGAAACGACAGCCGCCAAACAGTCGGGGCTCACCCTCGACACGAGATAGGCCTCGAGCTGTGTCCACTGCTCCTCGGCGAGTCTGCCGGCAGCGGAAGCTGCTGGGTCGGAGAGCGGATGGCGCAGCAGCAGAGAGGGCGACTGTGAGGATGCTTGTTGCGGTAAGGGCTCCTGCCGTGGCGTCATAGATGGCGTGGGGTGCGGCGCCAACACCTGTGGCGACGGGTACTGCAGCGCCGGATGCAGGTGCGGCGACGGCTGCGGAGGTGTCAAGTGCTGGTGCGGTGACGGCTGATGCGGCGGCGGATTCACTAGCGACAGCTGTGAGGACGGTTGGAATTGTAGCGGCAATGAAGTCACCGCGGCCGGGTACGTCGGAGACTGCTCGATCGCGGTCACGTTTGTCGTGAACGAGGGTTGTTGCACTGGCGAAGGCTGGTAGTGCTGAGGTACAGTGGGAGGCGGCATCGGTGACGGCTGCAGCTGAACTGCATTGGCAGCCTGCTGCGTGAAGGCAAAGGTGTTCGGCTGCTGTGCGGACGCCAAAGACTGCGGCGGAGCGATGGTAGGTTGCACAGCGTGCATAGTTGGCTGCGGTGGAGGCGGCAGCACAGGGGTCTCCTCTCGCCGCCAGTGGTCGTTTGCATCGGTCCCTCGCCGGCAGTGGCCATTCGCCTCGGTCCTTGTAGGTACCGCCGAGACTTGCATGGCATCGCCGTCTCTAGCCTGCGGTGCTCGGCTCGTGGGCGGCAGCGCGGATACCGCTACAGCTGACGGCGCAGAGCGCAGGAGTGCTGCAAGTGCATGGTGTCCCTTGTCAGCCGCGAGCTCGGCGGGGGTCTTGCCTTTCAAGTTTCGGGCAGATGTGCTGGCGCCGCGCTGAAGCAACACGTTGGCGAGCTGCGGGTGGTTCTTCACAGCGGCACAGTGCAGCAGCGTGTAACCCTTGTACATGCCGCCGGGCGATGGCCGGTTGATCAATGTGGGCTCGGATTGCAGCTGCTCCAGCACGTCATCCACCCTACCACCCAGAGCGAGAGTGAAGACGTCCATCGAGCTGGAGAGGGGGGAGGAGGCGCGCGGGGGGGGGGGGGGGGTGGAGAGGGAGAGGGAGAGGGAGAGGGGGGGGATGGAGAGGGAGAGACGAGAGAGACTAGTATGAGAGAGAGAGGGAGAGAGAGGGGGGAAGGGGGGGAGAGGGGGAGGAGGGGTTTAGGAGGGGAGGAGAGGGGGAAAGGGGGGCAGGCTAGGTAGCCTCGCAGGTATCTTGTACGCAGGCAAAGGGAGAAGAGGGGGGAAGACAAGGGAGGGAGGGAGAGGTGCGAGCCGAGCGGCCGGGCTCGCTCGCTCGGCGAGAGGAGGAGAATGAATGGTGTAGATAAGTGAAAGATAAAGATGTGTGTGAAGATTTGTAAGTGAGAGAAAGAGGTGTGTAGGTAGATGTGTATGGTGTGTGGGGTCTCTGGGTGTGTGGTGTGAAAGAGTGTGTGTGCCGGGCGGGGGGGGGGGGGGGGGGGAGAGCAAGACAAGGAGAAAAGGAGGCGAACGATCGAAAGAAAGACCGCGCTCTCCGCCAGTTGCTGTCCTCCTGTGGTCTACAGCCTGCTGTCCCCCACGTGGGGGGCCAGCATGGCTGCTGTGTGTGGTGTGGCCGGGGCCACGGGCCGCGTGGCGCGACAGGGGTCGCACGCACCTGCTCGGCCTGCCAAATGCTGCAAATTGCGGACGCGGTCGCTTCGCTAGCGACTGGTCCGTGCATCCGTGGGGGTTGGGGGGCCGTCCTCGGCGGGGGGGGGCGGGGAAGAGGAGAGTCGCGCCGGCGCGCTCCATCGCAACCAAGTATTGAAGACAAACAAAGGAATGAGGGGTGAGGGGGGGAAGCGGGAGGGGGGGAGCAAGAGGAAAGGGTGTTGTCAAGGGCGTCTCCCTGCATAGGGCGGGGTTGTAATAGTTGTAGCGGTAGCCGGCATTTTCAAGAGATTTTTTTTAGTTGTGGTCTTTGACCTATAGCTGCATGTTGTTGCTATGGCCAATCCCGTGCTACCGGAGCTCTCGTCGCAAAGACGCCGGGAAGCTGCCAGGCCTTGTCTGAAATCAACATATACATCACGGAGATGGCAATCGAAGGGCAGGAACTCCCGTGATGCCCCTACGCTGTATCACCAACGACCTCGAGCGTCTCTTCTGCGCTTTGGTCAATCTGGTTGTAGTCCCTTCTCGGTGTCTTTAAATGCTCACAACCTTGACGCCGTCCACACAGCTCATACTCACGGTAGCACTACTACGGGTGCTGGTGCGGTCAGTGTCGGCGCTACAACGGTGAGTTGGGCTACTGCACTCGGACCTCATCACGGCATGGCTCCGTGGATGACTGAGCGATGCAGAAGTGGTTGACCGCGAGACGTCATTGGACACGGGCGTCCCCGCCACGCGCTGGGCGCCCATCGGCGAGGAGCTCTCTTGACTGGAGCTCGCGCTACAGTTCCTTGGAGCCGGTAGGGGTGCAGGGCGTGCCGCAAGTGCTGGTGGATGACCTGCATCGGAGCTGGAGGAGCAAGTGCCAGTTACAGTGGTTCTACGGACAGAAGCTCGCGAGGCGCGGGCCAGAGTGGGAGATGACGTGAGCGGAGTGTGGCAGTCGAAGGCCGCAGAGTGCCTCGCCGATGACCGGCGGTGCTCGGTCGCCACGGAGTGCCTGGCGGACGAACGGCGCTGCTCGGATGCCACCGAGAGCCGAGCGGATGAATGACGCGGATCGGTTGCCACAGAGTGCCTGGCGGGTGAGCGGCGAGGCTCGGATACCACAGAGTTTCGGGCGGATGAGCGGCGAGGCTCAGAGGCGGCCGATTGCCAAACGGACGAGCCGCGAGAAGACGGGCTTGAGGCTCGTGAACCTGCGGAGGCGAGAGAGGCCGCCGAGGATCGGATCTGCGACCGACGGCGAGCCTCACTCGATTTGCGCAACTGTGACTCGCGCTGCTCGCGGCGATCCGCCGCGGCTACCGCCTGCAAGAAATCCCGCTCCTCCTTGGACGTGACGAGCCAGAGCTGCAGCGTGTCCCACCAAGATGGCTCTCGCGAAGTGAACGGCGCCATGGCAGGCGCGACGTCCTCCGAGGCATGCCCATTGAGAGAGCTGATCGACTCGTGCACGAGGGTTTCGGCGCATGCCATCACGAATTGAGGCGTGTGCGAAGCGCCGAGCCTCCCTGACGCGTGCCGCAATCCAAGCCCAAACGTGGCACGGACCTTTTTGGGCGGAGTGGCGAGTGATGCGATGGTGGAGATGGAGGAGCGCCGATGAGGCGGGGTTCCCACGGAAGAGACCGAGGAGCGTTGGTTGAGCCTGCTGCCGTTCGATGAGACTGATGAGCGCCGAATTGGGCCGCTGGCACGCGATAAGCGGTCGGCGCTCTGGACTGACACGGAGGACGCACGCTGCGCGCCCGAGCTGCGCGAGTCTGCATGCGCAATCTCGATGCCTGAGGACGACTGCTCGGTAGGCGGACGCATGGTGCGCCGAGACGTTCGGAATGATAGGCGCGACCGAGCTAAGCTCGCGTCCGAGGTTGACTTTTCCAGCTGCATCTCCGTGAGACAGGTCAGGAGAGTGCCCATGCCAGCGAGCCACGCCGTTATCCGGTCCGATGGCGTGAACTTGACTGCATCGAGCTCGTCGGCCGGGGCTGCGGCGGCGACCGAGCGCGCCAGCTGGCGCACAAAGTCGACATCTGTTCGCAGCCCCTTCTCCTCCCTCTTGTCCTTGTCGAGCACGTATTCGGCGAGACTACCAACCGTGTTGGAGCGCTCGATGCCCCAGTGGCCGGCGCGGGCTGGCTTACGCTCAGGGCTGTCACCCTCCTCAGCGAAGATGTCGTCGTCATCGTGGGCCGTACGCCGTGGCGGCGCCTCCGCCGTGGTCTCGTACCACTCATCGAGTGCTATGCCAGGCGAGAGTGCTGCGGGCCGTTCGGCCATCAGGAGGAGAGGGGGGGGGGGCAGGGGACTTGAGGGCTCGACGGGCGGCGAGGGCAGCGAACTTCTCAGCGGCGGTTTCGTGGGGGAGAAGCGGGGGCCAGCCATGAGAAAACGAAAGATAAGAGGTTACAAAAGAGCCCGTCGCCGCCCGCCCGCCCGCCCTCCACGCGGCTGTTAGTGTTGCAAGTCAGTCAAATTTTTACTACACTACTCCAGAGGCTGCCGCTTCGTGCGCGTGCCCGCTTCGTGGGCGTGCCGCTTTCTGTACCCTCTCACCCTCTCCTGGAACCACTTTCACTTCGGGACTGCTAAGGTTTGTACCAGTACCTAGGGGTGCCATATATCATGAAGTTGGCTATGTTCGCCCTTCCGAATATTGACATATTGATATATGCCTCGTAGCAAGGCTAGGGCTGGGTTAAGCCCGTTAACAAGTTAATACCATTAATACCCAGTAATGGGCAACATCTGACCTGTTAACACCCGGCCCAAAACTAAACCTGTTAATGTGCTGAGTTTGGGCCCTCTGAGAAACTCAAAATTGCCCGTTATTGTACCATTAATGGGCACTGTAGCTGTTTATGGTCTCCAGCTGGATTTTATGATCTCCGGCTGAGGCTCGTTAGCCCTCGCCACATATCGCTCGGCTCGTGGATCCGCACAGCGCCTCATGGAGGTTGCCCATGGTCGACGCAATGCGATGGAAGCAGAAGCACCTCGAAGCGCGCGACGCGCTCCTCAACGCCATCGGCGCAGTCACCCTCCCCACGCAGATGGCGCACCTGTTATTGTCTGTTGTTCTCTCGCTAGACACTCGAGCTCAAGCACACGGGCCGGCTCAAGATGCTCACCTTCTTGTGGGGCAACGGGGTCGGACGCGTCATGTGCCTCCTGATCCTCGCGCCGCTCGTCAAGCCGCAGCGCGAGTTCGAATGCAAGCAGATCCTGGACTCGCTGCAGTCGCGCAAGTGCGATGCCACCTGGTACTACTACTCCTGCATGTGGCGAATTCACCTGTACCTGGATGGGCGAGTCAAGGAGGAGCTCAACGACTACACCTCGTTCTGTGGGACGCTGACGCTGAAGTCCAGTGGCTTCTGACCTTTCTCGCGCCACGCCAAGGAGGGTGGCGCCACGCTGAAGTAAACCCACTCAAGGAAGCCTCATTCACCTCCTCTTCTGGCCTGTTTACGCGTTTTCTTGTTTCCCGTCGCTTTGGGGGCTACCGTGGGGGGTCTGAGGCCCAAAGTTTCCCGGATGTGTGCTAGTTACACCTATACAATCACTTTATGCAAAAAATCTCGTGATGAAACCTGAATTTTAACTTGGTCAATTTTCACCCTTAGAAAATAGCTGTTTGACAGCACTATTTGTAGGCATGCAGTATGGGTGCATCATTAAGAAACCCCAGCATTAAGTAAGCTTAACATGAAATTGGCCGCCGACCCGGTAAGAAACTGGGGGTCGAGCCTGTGGCTCGACCCCCAGCTAAGAAACTCCGGCTAAGAAACCCCCCTTCCCGGCCGCCGGCCGCGCACAGCGCGGCCCGCCGCGCGGGCGCGCCTGCCGCCCCGCACGGGGGCGGGCGCGCGGACGCGCCCGCGCGGGCGCGGGCGCCATGCGACGATGAGAGGACGAGCCCGCGCCCGCTAGCCGTGTCGCTCCAATAAGGCCGGCGCGCCCGTGTACATGTATGTGCATAGAGCATAGAGCACATACTACATGTTGCATGTGCATACATATTACATATTACATACATACGACATACGATGCAACTGAACCTACAATTCACCATCACTCTCGCTATCACTCGGAAGTAGGTCAGCCAGGCGTTGCGGGGTACACTCCAACTCCAAGGCTTGGTTCGCGCTCTCAATGTCACTCTCCTCACCCGCACCATCCTGAACACGGGACACTGGCTCGACAAACACCCACTTGGCTGACTCTGTCGTGCCGACAGATTCGCCAACGCCGAGAGAAGCGACGCAACCAACCCGGCCCAGCAAGGAACGTCTGGCCATCTCGCAAAGCTGAAGCGTGCTTTGTTCGCATGAGGTGGCGGGCCATGTGCACAATCCAGCGCGCAGATGTCTTCCGCGCGCGTGCCCGACGCTCCTTGAACATGCCGTACAACTCCTTTTCCATCTCGGCGAAACGACCCGTGCGCCTCGACGTCTTGCAAGGCTAGGGCTGACCATTAACAGGCAAGTTTTTTGGAAACCCATTAGTAGTTTTTCAAGGTCAGCACATTAACAGGTTGAGTTTTTTCTTGGGTGTTCACAGGTTGTTTTAGGGGTGTTAATACCCTGTTAGTGGCCATTAACAGGTTAAACCCATTACAAGCTGTTACCCCAACGTTGGAATACATGTTTGGGGCGGGATTCCCTTCCCCCCTCCCCTCCCACCGCCCCCCGACGCCGGGAGCTGTCCCCCCCCTTACCTGCGCCCTGCCCCTCCCCCCCCCCCCGACGCCGACGCGCTCATGGGTAAGCGCGGACCGCCATCGAAGCGCAAGGCGCCAAAATGGCCAAGCAATTCCTAGCTTCGCCGGCGTTGACCGCAGGGGTGGAGCGTGTGTTCTCGGCCGCAGGGAAAATGCACGGTGATCTACAAAAATCTGCGAAGGATACTACTCTAGAGGCGTCTTTGTTTGCTAGTCAGAACACCGAGTGATATCGATATCGACACGGCACACGGCGTGTGTGGTGTCTTGGTGTGTGGCTCTCGTGCATAGTGTAGTGTGTAGTGCTCGTAAGAGGATGAATGCTATCTATGTACCGCATCTATAGTTACTATCTACATTTCGATAAGTTGGTGGTGCGCGCGGAGCGCGGCCGCTCTGAACGCTCCTATGCCTCCAGCGCCCAACGCGAGGTCAACTGCTGGTGCTCGGAGCCCCTCCCACACGTGCCCATTAATGGTACAATAACGGGCAATTTTGAGTTTCTCAGAGGGCCCAAACTCAGCACACTAACAGGTTTAGTTTTGGGCTGGGTGTTAACAGGTCAGATGTTGCCCATTACTGGGTATTAATGGTATTAACTTGTTAACGGGCTTAACCCAGCCTTAGCCTTGACGTCTTGTCGATGCGGAGCAATGACGTCGCGTACTTCTTGGACGCCGCCACGTAGATCTTTCGCCGCTCGGCATCCTTCGACCACTTGGAGACCGTCGTGTACGGGGCGCCACGCGCACGGGGGTGCGAGTTGAACGCGTGGAGTTTATTCGCGCACGTCGGGTCCTGTGCAACCTTGTCGAAGACATCAAGGAGCATCAACTTTTCCTTCACGGTGTACTGGTGCCTACGATGGGAGCCCCGCCTCCCCTCACCTACACCTCCATTCTCGTCGAAACTCATGCGCCTGTAGCACTCTCGTTCTCTCCGCCTCATCCGAGCCTCAGCAGCCGCCGCCTCATCCGCCTCTCACTTATTTGGAAGACCGGCTGACGGACAACTGTGCTCGTCCCTATGTGTGCAAAGACCAACGACATCGGATCACGGGTCTCTTGCGTGCATTCAATCCCGCGTACGTTGCTCGCGCTCAATCACAGATAGACGCGCTGTGGGTGCAACAACTATCCTCCCTTCCCCCTTTGGCGGACATCTCTCTCTAGAGTTTGCTCAATGAACTACCTATGTATGTTGCAGCTTGTCGGAACGTCGACATGGACGAATCAGATGTTGTTCAATTCACCAAACATGTGTTGGCATGGTGGCGATCTCATAAGGGCCAGTTCCCGGCATGGGCTGCTGCTGCGAGGATTGTCTTGTGCCTCAGTCCCAATTCAGCTTCATGTGAGCGTGTCTTTTCTTTGCTTGCATGCATGTTTCCATCCTCGAGAGGTACCTCCCTCCAGGACCAAGTGTCTGCGTCTCTCATGTTGCGGTTCAATCGCAATAAGCGCAAGCACGAGCGGGGAGAGTGATACTTCTCAATCTAAAATGTCGTTGTTGAACAATGAACAATTGCTTATGGCTAACTAATTAAGCATTTATGTGTGTGGGTTAGTGAGATATGGTGTGGGTATGGGCTAGGTAGGGAGCTAGACAGGGAGGATGGGGGCCTATATAGTTGCTCTTGGTCATTCTTGTTCTACGCAAATAAGCTATAAGCTATGTGGGCGCCGCCGCGCCGCCGCCGCTCGTGGTCGCCCACCGCATATTTTGCATATTTTGCATATTTTGCTGCATATTTGGGGTGTTTTTTCTGCATATTTTGCATATATGCACTGCATATTTTGGCCAAAAAAACTGCATATTTCTATTTACCCCTAGGGCCGCCGACGTCACGTAGATTCTCGTCGCCATCGGCATAGTCGTCAAAAGGGTCGCCTGCTTCGGGTCCACTACTGCAGCGCTCGTTGCCGCCCTCTTCCTCTTCGTCCCCGTCTGTTGGCCCGCATCTCCTCCCCGCCGAGTTTGCTGGGCGAGCCGAGAAGTTGCTGCCGTGCGTCCTGTGCCGCCGTGCGTCGCACTCGTCCCCCCTTCCTCCCGGTCGCAGGGCTGGTTTGGGGGGGGGGGGGAGCTGCCGGCTCCGACGCTCTTCGGGGGGGGGGCTGCCTCCCAAACCAGTGATATTCCACAACTCCTCCACCTGCTGCAGGAGCGAGCCTGCGGCGGGCAAGCCCATTTCGCGTCGCATCTTTGCGACGTCCTTAGTGAGCTGCCCGCCGGGAGGGGTGCCGAACAGCTCCCTCAGTCCCAAGACCATGGCGACGAGCGAGGGCATTTGGGGGCGGAGTTTGTTGGGGCCACGGCGCGCGGGGGGGGGGGGGCGCGGGCGGGGGGGGAGGGCGCACTCGACTTTCGTCTCCGCAAGAAATAAGAACCCCCCCCCCACCCCCACCCCGCCCCTAAGAAACCTCAAATAAGAAACCCCCGGGCGGAGCCCGGTGGGGGCAAGAAAGCTTTAGAAGCTTTGGAGTCCTGTTTTCTTAATGGTGCACCCATACTGTAGAGGGTTTTTGCAGGGCTCAAGAAGGTCCCAACAAGAGGCCCCCTCAATGTGGCTCTCCTGCTCCACCTTCTGCGCCCTCGCCTACTTGCTTCACATTTTTAAATGTAACATGCCCATTGGATGGCTCAACCGAGTCTGACCCATGTTCCAACGGAATGCGAGCTGCCCATCGGCTCGAGAGTCACGGCCTTGGACCATGTACTGGCCCCGGGCAGGCTGGGGGTGGTTGCGGGCGGGCTTGCTGCGGGGGAGAGAGGGGGGAGGGGGAGAGAGAGAGTGAGAGAGAGAGGGGGGGGGGGGGAGGGGGGGGCGGCGTCTTGTCCACGAAGCGGCAGCCTCTACTGGTAGGGAGGAGCTCGACCTCTCTCTCTCTCTCTCTCTCTCTCTCTCTCTCTCTCTCTCTCTCTCTCGCTCTCTCGCTCTCTCTCCCTCCTTCCCTCCCCCTCTCTCTCTCTCTCTCTCTCTCTCTCTCCCTCCCTCTCCCTCCCTGTCCCTCTCTCTCCCTCTCCCCCCTCCCCCCCCCCCTTCTCTCCCCCTCCCTCCCTCTCTCCCTCCCTCTCCCTCTCCCCCCCACCTCCCCCTCCCCCACTCGAAATGGTTTCTGGTTTGCGGCCTAGCCAAGCTGAAGTGTCCAAGGGGCATGGAGGGCACATGGAACCAGTCAAACAGCTCCGCGACCTGACCGTCGACGAGGTCACACAGCTCATTCCGCAGAAAGGTTGTAAGCTATTTGCTCGCGTGCTCCGTCGTTTCGGCATGCTCACGTCTCATTGTCAGCCTAAATGGACTACTCTACCCAGTTGTGTCCCGCCGCAGAAAGTTGGTCAAATATCTAATCACGTGCCTCGTTGCGTCGGCATGCCGACGTCTGACCCTGCCTCTCTCTCTCTCTCTCCCTCTCTCTCTTCCCCCCCCCCTCTCCCCCGCCAACTCAAAATGGTTTCTGGTTTGCGGCCTAGCCAAGCTGAAGTGTCCAAGGGGCATGGAGGGCACATGGAACCAGTCAAACAGCTCCGCGACCTGATCGTCGACGAGGTCACACAGCTCATTCCGCAGAAAGGTCGTAGGCTATTTGCTCGCGTGCTCCGTCGTTTCGGCATGCTCACGTCTCATTGTCAGCCTAAATGGACTACTCTACCCAGTTGTGTCCCGCCGCAGAAAGTTGGTCAAATATCTAATCACGTGCCTCGTTGTTTCGGCATGCCCACGTCTGATGGTCTGCCCAACTGCAGTACTCCACCCAGTTGTCTCTGGCCCATTTTCATAGTCTCGGTAGTACTAGCCGGGGCGATTGGACAACAGTGCACTGATATGACCGCACTCAAGCACGACCCCTGCCCAATCTCATTCTTGCCGCTCGTCTCTACAAACCACTCCTACTACGTGGCCATTCGAGCACTGACCATCGTCCTGAACATATTGTTGGCCGTAATGCTCGCAAACTATTCGGCATTCATGAGGGAGGCAGCTGCAAATGAATTGAAGACCGTATTCGACCAAGATAAGCTAACGCGTCGCGTCCGTCTGATGGTGGGCATCATTGTCGCGGTCGAAGCCTTTTATGCAATGTCTGCTTTCCGCACGCTACTCAACCCGAGGTTGGCATACACCACATGCAGCGCTCTCATGCTGGGTCCAATGTTGGCTGCGGCGCTCGCCATGCTAATTGTACCTTGGCTCGCCGGCACGTCCATACAGTATTGTTTCCGCGGTGTATGCGAGTCGTGGCTACTTTTTTGCCAACCTCGTGGGTTTTCTCCGCTCAACGATGACCATGATGGAGCTGTACCTGAGGGCAAGACAGACATTGCACGTCCCGCGTGTGGCAAAATACATGAGGGCAAGACAGACATTGCAAGTCCCGCGTGTGGCAAAATTCGGTGCAAAACGTTTTGCTGCTCGATATGGTTGTCCATGGTCGTGGTATTGGGCTTGTCACTTCCAAAAGCCATCTTGAGCATGCCCGAGCTCGACTTCCCCGAACATCTGCTTCGGCCACCTGCTCTGCCGCCCCTGCCGCCCCCGGCGGCGCCATACAGCTGCGATTGCCAGTGGACGTCCTCCTACCCTTGTCCAGGCACTTCGATTTCGTTTTGGCAGCGATATGCCAAGGACGATGGATCTGCCTGCTTTGGACACTGTTGCCCGACATCGCATACAATCTTGCCGCATGGAAGGAAGACGCTGTTTCTAGTTACGGGTGCTGCTGTTACAACAGTGGCGACAGTTGAGGCCGCCGGAGGTGCAACAGCAGGCGAGGCCATTATTGCAAGCCTTGGTGTTTTGCTGGCCCCAGCAGTCTTAGCGGGTGCGGGTGAGGGAGCCCTTGCTGCAGGCGCAGCCCCGGCGGTCTTAGCGGGTGCGGGTGAGGGAGTCCTTGCTGCAGGGGCGGCTGGGGCGGCCGCGGCGGCTGCGGGGGTGACAGCAACGGAGACCGTGGTGCCCGTGGTCATTGCGGATGTGGCGGCGACGACAGCAGAGACGGTGGCTACATCGGCGGTGGTGGAGACTGCTGGTGTTGCTAGCACGCAGGCGGTAGCGGATGCCGCTGTTGCCAGCACGATGGTGGAGGCTGGTGGGGCAGCGGCGGGCGAAGGAGCGGCTTCTGTCGGCACCGTCAGTTCTACTTCTTTGACGATGGGCGCTGGCGCTACTGGGTTGGGTGGGTTAGGGGGGGGGGCTGTGGCCGCAACCGGGAAGGGCGCGTCGGTTGGCTCATGGTCAGGGTACTTTGAAGGTGCCTTTGCTGCCACTCTGCTTCAGGGGCTGAGCGACTGCGGCAATGTTCTCACGCAGCTCTTTGCACCCGGAGGAGTGTCGCATTTGCGGTCATTGGCGAAGGATCGGAACATCACCATCATCGAACAGGAAGTGTTTGGGATCGCAGCGTTTATCCTCGATCTTGTGGTGGAACAAAGCACCAATGAAATATTGGATGACATGGAGAAAGGGAAGTCATGCGATCGCTCCAACCCCACAGAGGTTCTTTGCGACGTCAGTAGAGTTATTGCCCAGCGCAACAACGAGTTCTATGGCTATGGTTGAAGGAGCAACTCATCGACGAGGAAAACAGGAGTGCGAAGTTGCTCGTGCACACGGCTTGGAGTGACGGTAGCCAACGAGACTGGCGCCGGCGCCTTGGTGGTGTTGTACTGCCCATCTGGCCGGCCCTCGCCGTCAATGTTCGCATCCACCCTCGCGAACGTCGTCGACGGCGTGTAACGATGTCGCAACTCCATCTCGGAGTTGCCGATCTCGCGGCCCTTGTCGAGCCTGGTGCCATGACAGGGGCTGAAATTGGGCATCATGCTGTGCGAAGATGGTCCACTAGCTGTAGGCATGCTTGCAGTTGCATCTATCTTCATAGAATCGAATCTTTAGCGGCCAAAGAGGGCCATCTCATCTTGCTTCCACAGCGCGTAGAGTCGGTCGGCCGCGCTCCGCCTCGGGCCGCCGCCCTCCGCGGGGCGCACGTGCTGCAGGGCCACCAGTATGAGTAGCGCAAATGTGCCCTTGACTAGCATCTCTCTCACTCACGCGCAGTCGGAAGTACCACGTGGGCGGCTCGCTGGTAACTGGTGGGTATGGTCTCGAAACTTATTCAATGTGGACTATAGTCTTAGAGGCTTGAGCTTCTCAAAACGGCCCCATTTCTATTGGAAAGCTTAAAATTTGAGCCTTAAACCTCTAGAAGTTGCTCCAACTAGATGAAAGTTGCCCCCTGCCACTATCTAGGCCGACATGTGCTTCTTTTTTCAAAAGATGGTGCTGGTGACTCACAGTGACGTTATGCGCAAGCGCGCTTTTTTCAAAAGATGGTGCTGGTGACTCACAGTGACGTTATGCGCAAGCGCGCGAGTAGATAGAGGAAGTGGGGGATTTGGTACAGTAGATCGAAGTGCCTCGAGGGGGCCCATCTGAAGCCTGTCATTCGAGATTAGGGTTAGTGGTCCGGGGCTAGGGTTAGGGTTGGGGCCGCGAGGAAAAAAAATTGCTGAGCTAGAGGTGAGGTCCGACCTGGGTTCGATCGCGCGACCCTGAGGTCAGGCGGCCGTACCAGTGGGGCACGGTAAGTGGTTTAGCGCAAGGAGGGTTCCGCATGCTAGCAATATAGTTTCATGTCCTCCCCTACTGCTGTGTGTCCCCCTCTGGCACCTCCTCATGTCCAGCACCTTCGTGGACCAGCACGTCCTGTCCTGCCCGCCTCGCCCGCCCCCGCCTGCCCCGCCTGTCCTGCCTCGCCTGTCCCGCCTCGCCTGTCCCGCCTCGCCTGTTCCGCCTGCCTCGCCTGTTCCGCCTGCCCGCCTGCCCTGCCCGCCTGCGTGCCTCGCCCGGTCTCTGCTGCTCTTCGGTTGGTGCATGTATGTATCGACGCAGCGCACCTGTGGTGTGTGTGGTCCACGAAGGTGGTCCCGCGTGTGCCGCAGGTGTCCTGAGAGAGGCGCCCCGCACGCAGCCGCACGCAGCCGCACGCAGCCGCACGCAGCCGCACGCAGCCGCACGCAGCCGCACGCAGCCGCACGCAGCCGGGGGAAGGGCGGGGAGGGTCCACGAAGGGGGTGGTGACGGTCCACGAAGGGTGGGGACGCGAGAATTTTTTTTCTGTGCCATAGGGTAGACACCACCCACCCACCCACCCACCCACTTTTTAACTTCTACCAAAAGTGGAGACGCGAGCAAAAAATTTCTGCAGCCTATATCAGACAAGCACCAACCCATCATGGTACTCAGGTTTGGTAAAATGAGCAAGAGGTTCAATGTCACTCGCGAGACCCTACCATTCAAATTCAGACACGGTCCACAATCGGAGTATGTTAGAAACAGTGAAAAGCGACGTATGAGGCGAGAGATTATAGATGGATGGAATCGTGGCGATCTTATAAGAACCATTGCGTTCGAAGTGTGTAGAAATGATTTAGGTATTACATTCGGGTACCTCCCAAAGATGGGAAATGATAGGAAGACTTTGGTATGGGAATTTTTCGAAGAGGTAGAAGGTACTGGTGAAACATACGACTACTTGTACGATAGTGCGATAACCGAAAGTCTCGAATTTCAGTACAGTATTAGCAGCCGATGATGATCGCGCGTCGGGAAATTTTTTTCTGTGACACAAGATAACACCACACCCCACCACCCCCACCCTCACCCCATGCCATTCACCAATATCTCGCTCGATGAGATTTCGTATGCATCCTTGGTCAAAGGGAAGACAGCTGTATCGCCGAAGACTGTGACTGTCCGAGTCAATGCAAAAGGAGAGACCCTGAACCTACAGCTAGGCAGCACTCCCGACGATGCACACACCGTCCTGTACAAGCCGACCCCGCCACCAAATGAGCCGACGAAAACGATGTGGACGTTGGATCTAGTGGTTCCTCATGGAAGTGACACATGGAAACTGTTGAGTGAGCTCGACGAACGGAACATTCGTGAGGGCGTGACTAGATCCCTCGAATGGTTTGGTCGGTCTATGGACGAGGAGAGTGTGAAGGAGGCGTACACCCCTATCTTACGTTTCAACGACAAGCAAAATATATGGGTTGCGCGGGTCAAGATTAATGTCGGCGAGAAGGGTGCAACGAAGGTTTTTGAGCACGAAGTGGGGCAGCTAGGTGAGAACATCAAGACACTTGCCACATACGACAGCATCCAAAGGGGTTCGAAGTGCTTTGTCAAGCTCGGCTCTCCGGGTTTGTGGCTCATGAATCGAGGCTTTGGCATGACGCTGTACGCGAAGAGCGTGCTCGTGTTCCCATGGTGTGAGGGTGGTGGGAATGGTGATGAGGATGACTTTGAGTTCTTGTAGATTCGTAAAAATCCGGAAAATGAAAAAAGAATTTTTTTTTGATCCACAGGATTGTAAGAACCAAAAAATGTGGGAGATCCGATCCGTTCGCGACGGCACGCACAAGATGGAAGCGCGAAACAAGAAGACCGGAAAGACGGTACGCTTTGGAGCCGTCGGATACAGCGACTACCTACAACACAAAGACGAAGACCGCCGCCAACGCTACATCGAACGCCATCGCAAGAATGAGAATTGGAGAGACCCAGAGACCGCCGGCTTTTGGAGCCGATGGATCCTGTGGGGACCGTACACTAGCATCAAACGCAATGCTGTTCATGCGGCACGAATCATCAAGGAGGACGTCCGTGTCGTCTAGTCATCTTTACGACCAGCTTCCACGGCGCTTATCACGCCTCCAGCAATGACCGCGCTCACCGCCAGAGCACCCGCGATCCAGCCGAGAGGGTTCCAGAAATCGGCGGCGGCAAACGCGCCAAGGCTAGCGGCAGCTCCTTCAAAACCTAAAGCGACAGCGCCAGCTTCAAGAGCCCCAACAGTCGCACCCACAGCCGCCTCCGTAGCTATCCCGATTGATTCGGCGGCAGCTGCTTGCAGGGCTGTGCCGCTAACAACGCCCGTCACAGTAGCCACGCTATCGCTAGCGCCCAGAGCCTTGGCGCCCTCATAACCACCAACGAATCCTAGACCGCCAGCTGCTCCAGCGCCAAGCGCGGCCGCCCCCTCTGCGACAGTTCCCACTCCGGCGGCTCCGAATAGCGCTTCCTGAGCGAGGCCTCCCACAGCGCCGCCCGCCACCGTTTTGACGTTTTCGTCTTTGACGCCATAGCCATCGAGAACGACTCCTGTTAGAGCGCCGGCCCCCGCCCCAGCCACCAGCCCTCCCGCACCGGTAGCCAGGGATTTCCCGACACGTCCGGCTCTGGCGAGCACCGTCTGTTCGCCACGAAGCGCCGCTTGTCCGAGGAGAGGTGTGGCTTCGGTAGCCACCTCGCCTTCGATGAATCGGTCGAGGCTGTGAGCATGGACTGGGTCGACCACACTACGCGCACTGGAGCGCGGAATGACGTGGAGTTCGGTGCCTCTCCCAGCGTTCTCGATCATGCCGCCACGTTCGCTTCGTGTGATCGCCTCAAACGAGAGCAGGGCCGGATCATCTCCGGTTCGATAGATTGCGTGCTGCGCATCGCCAATGCTCGATGGACGGACGAAAGGATTCAGTGTCACGCTCCGCTCGACGAGGCCGCGATCGGCGAGACGAATCGCGGCGTTTCCGCCCAGGCTATGGCCGTACGCGGCCACAGGCTTCGCGCCATACTTGGCGGCGACCCGGCGCGCGAGATCGTAGTAGGTCCTGTGAAAGAAGGGTGAGTCTTCCTCAGCGGCACAAGTGAGCAAGCGAATCAACCTGTTCGAGCAAGCTCCGAGTGGAGGGGTTGTCCGCGTGTCGCTAAAACAATTTCAGAGCTTACGGACGTTTGGGAATGTTGACAGAGAGTACCTCCAATTCTGGATCAAAATCGACAACGAGAGCCTCCCACAGATTCAGATCGATAACCAAGCATACATCGATGGTATGCGAGATATTACTCTCCCCGATGTCTATTACAGCACACCTGAGGAGCTATTCGCAGCGAAAGCCGAGCGAATCAAAGCCTTCATCGATGTGACATACCCAGGAAGCATAGTGGAACATTATAGCTACCTCGACGCGAATGGGAATGATCGAGTGAGATGGACTATCTCGGGGGATTTTGTAAACGACCGTAAATCGGTCTATATCAAGGACGTCAACCTACCCAACGCAGAATACAGCTCAGCCACCCCTAGTCGGGACATCTTCCTCGTGCACGAGTGGTTCGCTAAGTTCTTCTACCTACGTGTGGATGGGGCGACAAACAACCTCGAGAGCAAGGAGCTTAGCACGGCAAATGTCGATCCGAACGACGACGAGCTCATTCAGTCGGATGTCCTCGCAGCAATACCATTTGTGGGTGGGATCAATCCTTACTCCTACCACGCTCGCATCAAGAATGAGAGCTCGTTCACGAACAGTACAGCAGTCCAATCGCTCGAGCTACGAATCACGGACCATAGGAATGAGCCTATTCAAAACATCAGTGCGTTGACCGTCTCGTGGTCCGCCGTGTTACATGTCGAGCTCGTGATCAATCATGCAGTACCGACTTTAGGATTTGGGCCAGCGCCGAGCAAGGTGGACCCCAAGCTGAGCGGCAATGTGTACCGCCCTCTATGAAAAAATGTGTAGCATTATGTAAAACCGGGGCACAACCATGCGGCAAGGCGCACTTGGTGATGATAGTGTTCGACGGTATTGTGACAAAACTCGTGACGAGATCACACCAATTCTTTCCCACAACCCAATGTCTACTCGTAATGGTCGTAGGGCTCTCCGCACTAATCTTGCGCAGGAGTTCTTGGGGCGAGGAATTGCGAGCGATGCTGAAATGCTCACTATCATACGACAGGCTATCAAAATACTGACTGCTGAGGGCGAGGAGGTCGAGGAGGATGAGGGAGAGGAGGAGGAGATGTTAGAGGACGAGTCGGCAGCGCCTGAAGCTGTTGTAGAAAAGACTTCTGAGCCCGAGACTCCGTCCACACCGCCTCCGCCGTCCAGAAGGCGTAGGTCTGAAGGGCTATCGTCTGCATCGTCCTCTTCGATGGACAAATTGCGAACCACTCCAAGACTCACTGAGAAGCAGGAGAGAAAACGTATATCGCAGCTCGAAAGCATGTCTAGGGAGAGATTGTTGGGCACGTACAAGCGTGCGTACTTAACGACTGTGGGGAGGAACCCTAAGATACCCGCAGATATTCAGACTGAAGAGCTTGTGCAAGCTGTCATGACCATGGAGGAGCAGCTACGTGCTATGCATCATTCGTAAAAAATTTGTTTGCTAACAAGGAAAAGGACCAATGCTTCCTCCCCAACCATATGGAATGGAAGGTCGGGCGGAAGTCATCATCCAACCGCCTCGTGCTGACTTCGGTGACAAGTCCTTCAAAGCATCCACTTCTGTAGCCCCAGAATTTCCCTTACCGAACATTCTCGGTGAGGGAGTTTTCGACTACTCCTCGAGGCGCGGCGTGATTGCCTGTGACGAGCAGTTGAGACGCACCGAGATGCGTGTCCCACCGCCTAGGAACAGCTCTACGTACCGTCCCCCGAACCCAAGTTCGTTCAGATAAAAAAAAATACAGCCACGCATGTGGTAATTTTTTTTCCACATCACAAAGTAAAACGCTGCACACGAAAAAAATGGACGATCTCAAGATGGAACAGCTGGCTCGTGCGAGGGAGCTCGCAAGAGCTGCCAAAGAGCGCATCAAGCAGATGACTCCGGAGGAGAGAGCTGATTACGAACTACGGCGACAAGCTGACGCACAGCGGAGGGCTCAGCGGAAAGCTGCGATCCAGAAGCGTAAGGAGGCCGGCGCCAAGAATCCCTACAAGGAGCCTTGTGAGGAAGGGTCGTCACACACCTCGCCACCTCCGGAAGAGGAGGTCGAGGAAGCTGAGGCACCCGACCCTCCCCCTCCCATTGCTCCTGACCACATTGTCCCCACCGCCGACTCCGACCCCACGACTCCGAAGCCTCGGAGGAAGCGGGTTCGACGCATCATTGTCGAGTCGAGCGACTCGGCGAGTTCGAGTGGTGAGGACGAGATTGTTATGCGCCGTGCGAGCCGCGGCAAGTCGCTCGCGAAGCCACGTGAGCAGCAGCTTGCTGGCGTCGAGCACAATAGGCAGCAGAGCGGTAATGAGAACATTGGCCATTACTGGCAGATGCGAGCTCTAGGTCTTATCTGAGATGTTTGGAAAAAAAATATTGAAAATGTGTCCTCTTTTTTTTATGAGATTTTTTAAGGGATTAACATCACCTCGCGCCCAGGCATGACCCTGAGCTCGGCAGTGCTTTCAGCGATTACAATGTTCCGGAAACCTCCCGGAGTTTGTGTCAAGCGCAAGTTTCCGCTAAGAGAGACGCCTCGACTGTCGAGCCCAGACGAGTTTCTCATGTCCTCTTTTGGGGCGCACAATCGGAGGCAGCTCAGGTAGTATGCATCTCTCCATGAGCTGAAACTCGTTGGCAGTCTGATTACGTCCCGAGGGCAGCAACTGCGACAAATCATACGTTAAATTGTGAACGTGAACGCGAGCTTTGAGAGTCGTTTTATCCTCGAAGTCCCTCGGACCGAAATTGGGGTTAGCCCTATCGATTATCCACGAAAGTGCTGCCTTGACTGGGTCGGTGTGTGTATTCACGGTTGCGCTAAATGTAGGTCCTCCGCCTCCTTGAGACACCGAAATCGCATACAGTTGATGCTTGCCATAGGGGGATGTCTCTGTATCTAGATAGAAGTCTCCATGCATACTGCAATTGCGTGTGCTCTTTTTGATCTCATCAAGCTGCTGCTGGTGGCATAGCCCTAGGCGATGGAATTTTTTGTAAAGCCGCTCGGCTTCCTCCTTGTTAATATCCACGAGCTTGGCCATCTTGGAGCGGATTAAAGTCCTCTGCTTCTCCCAATACTTCTGCTCCTTGTCATCGAACTCTCCCATATCGTTATACCTGCGTAGCAGTGGAAATAGAGTTGTTTTGTGAGGCTTTGCTGTAAATGGCATATGAATTCCGTGCCTCACCTCCAGATTCTTCGTGATCTCCTCACAGATCGAGTTAGCTTCATCGTAATGATCACCATACAACATCAATCCGTCAAACATTAACGTACATACACTCATCCCCAATTCGCTCTGCACATAGTCAACGGTGTCTAGCAAGAACTCATTTTCATAGTGACAAATGATCAGGTTGAACAATGATCCCTTACGATTCGGACCGTCTCGAGCTTGGTTGTCGAACTCGCGAGCAATGTCGAGATCACACACCTTCTCGCGAATGTTTTGAAGCTCTTCGAAGAAGTCCTCGCTGATACCCTTCGGGCAGCGGTTGTGCGAGTTGATGGCCTCTAGGATCAGCTTCTTGGAC
This sequence comes from Isochrysis galbana, assembly GCA_018136815.1. Classification (NCBI taxonomy): domain Eukaryota; phylum Haptophyta; order Isochrysidales; family Isochrysidaceae; genus Isochrysis; species Isochrysis galbana. Next base: position 158,837 of record CM030943.1, on the reverse strand, counting down.
CCTTCGCCCATCACCTCATAAACAGCTTGGCGATTGTCGATGAAGTACTCCATGAAGGGACATTCGATACCCTCCTTTTTACACAGCCACACGATTATCCGAGGGTGGGCGTTGGACATGTCCAGATCAGTCGTCTTGCGACCTAGGAGGAGGCCTCTGATGTCGCTCTTGACCCCTTGCACGCCCCTGTTAGCAAACAGCCGGCCACCGAACTCTTCCTTATCTCCAGCCCTCTTCGAGAAGCTGTATTCAACCGAGCCATGCCCCTTCCCAATACGTTTTCGAGCATATTCTACATGTTCGCGCGCCTCCTCTTTGTTTTCGCACCCCATCAACTCCACTATTTCGTCGGTGCTTGTGTGAGTGAGAGCTGCCACGCCGGCAGGGTCAAGCACCTCAAACAGTTGCGCTACATAGCTCCGATTAAACATCATACCATGTTTGAATCTAGCGTCGTCCTCTAGAACGTCCAATTCGGCGAAGTTGCTTCGGTCCATACCTCGCCAGGCGATGTGTTTGTAAATGCGCTCGTCGGACGCAGTGAGCGGCTTGAGTAGGTCCGGGATCTCACGCATTAGTTTGAGCAGCTCCCAAGTATCGAGCCCTGGGCGCTCTTTGCTGATGCGCCTATCATTCGTTCTGAATTCCCACCACCGATCCTTCTCTCTGAGACTTTCCCAATTCTTGAGCGCAAAGCTCGCAAAGTCAGTCTCGAAAATCGGGATATAGTGCGAGTCAATCAATCCTATTTTGATTATTTTTGGTCCTTTCCCGAATCTAACTAAGTTTTTATCGTTCAGCGTCCTTATTTGCAGTTGGATTTCGTCCGATTCGCCGATAAGATCTTTGATGTTAGCCCTTGAAATGCGAGAGCGCATGAAGCGACGCTTTATGCTTTCAATGAGATTGGCGGGCACCCCCGACTCCTCAAGTGCGTTGATAAGGCATGGCGTGTTGTGATTTTCTGCGTCGGTGTGACGCTCATACACCTGGATGCGCTCCAATATGGGCAGGATGTGCTGCCTGAATTCGTGACATCCAAATACATTCAGATTGACGTACCACTTGAAAAACTCACCATTGGGGCGGCTCCAATTGAAGTTGCTCGGATGGTGCACATCTCGGATACTGAGGGACACTGGACCACTGGCCATCTTCATCATCGCTTCGACCTCTTCGTAATCGCTCTCGTATTGTTCACCATCCTCTGCATCATAACCATTTTCCAAACGATCGAGAAAAGTTGGCGTCAGTGTCCAGTATTTTGACATGATCGTCTTGTTCTTGCCTTTGCCAGTCGGTATCTCCATCTGCACAATGTATTTATTTTGAATGACCTGCTCTGCATATCTATTCTTTAACACGTAAGCAATCTGAGCGGCACTGTCCACAATATATCGTTCGTTAGCTGCAGGCTTGCTTGTTCGACTCGAAAGGTCGCGTCTCCATCGCCTCTCTTCACGTCGGGTAAAGCTCATGTCCGACGCTCCGTAGCGATACTCTGTGAGGGTTGTCTGTCTGAGTGCCATGATGGGTTGGTGCTTGTCTGATATAGGCTGCAGAAATTTTTTTTGCTCGCGTCTCCACTTTTGGTAGAAGTTAAAAAGTGGGTGGGTGGGTGGGTGGATGGTGTCTACCCTATGGCACAGAAAAAAAATTCTCGCGTCCCCACCCTTCGTGGACCGTCACCACCCCCTTCGTGGACCCTCCCCGCCCTTCCCCCGGCTGCGTGCGGCTGCGTGCGGCTGCGTGCGGCTGCGTGCGGCTGCGTGCGGCTGCGTGCGGCTGCGTGCGGCTGCGTGCGGGCTGCGGGCGCCTCTCTCAGGACACCTGCGGCACACGCGGGACCGCCTTCGTGGACCACACACACCACAGGTGCGCTGCGTCGATACATACATGCACCAACCGAAGAGCAGCAGAGACCGGGCGAGGCACGCAGGCGGGCAGGGCAGGCGGGCAGGCGGAACAGGCGAGGCAGGCGGAACAGGCGAGGCGGGACAGGCGAGGCAGGACAGGCGAGGCAGGACAGGCGGGGCAGGCGGGGGCGGGCGAGGCGGGCAGGACAGGACGTGCTGGTCCACGAAGGTGCTGGACATGAGGAGGTGCCAGAGGGGGACACACAGCAGTAGGGGAGGACATGAAACTATATTGCTAGCATGCGGAACCCTCCTTGCGCTAAACCACTTACCGTGCCCCACTGGTACGGCCGCCTGACCTCAGGGTCGCGCGATCGAACCCAGGTCGGACCTCACCTCTAGCTCAGCAATTTTTTTTCCTCGCGGCCCCAACCCTAACCCTAGCCCCGGACCACTAACCCTAATCTCGAATGACAGGCTTCAGATGGGCCCCCTCGAGGAACTTCGATCTACTGTACCAAATCCCCCACTTCCTCTACGCGCGAAAGCAGGAGCCTCACAAACCAGCCCCGACATCAAGGGTAGGGGGGCAGGCACTCACGGCAGCCTCTTGCGCCACGAGGGCGCCTTCAAGCCCGGAAACTGCACCCTTACGACGCTGCACACACTCCCTCTTCTTGCACACCCCTTTCTTCAAGTTTCCACATGAACACAACATGAAACCCACCCACGGGCACGGATCAGTCGCACACGTACACATCATCTCACATGCCCGGAAGGAGGTTACCCGCGCTTGCGCGAGTTCATCTACTACGGTAGTCCGCTCAAGCCGTGCTGCCTTCCTCCTTTGCCTTTGCGCCTCCTGAGCGCCCTGAGTTGCTAACGCGCGCCTCTTAGCCTTCTCTGCCTGCATATCTCTAAGGGTCCAAGAGCCCGATAGCTCGAACAGCCGGATGCCGGATCCTGCGCTGACCCGCTGTCCCGTTGTCACCATCGCTATCCGCGTCCGAGTCGCAATCGGTCGCGTCACCTGCGCTCGCCCGAGCGCCCGAGCCACTAGCTGAACTCATAGAAAGCACGCCACGAGACGGGTCATAAGGAGCCTCCGCCTTGTCTTGCATCTTCCGAGCAAAAGCCTCAAGCTGTGCCATTTTTGCTTCAGCGGCCGCCAAGCTTCCACGCCGCACGCCCGGCGGCGTCTTCTTAGCCTCGGCAAGGGTGGACGGGCCTGGAGAGGACACGTCCGCGTTGCTCGAGACGCCCCTGTTCGTCGATTGGTCAACAAAGTGTGAGCGGTCAATGAGCTCTGGGCAAAGCCTATTCCCCGCCACACCTACACGCTTCCACGCCTTTATGATGTCGTACTGGTCGCACCATGTGAACCACATCCCGGGGACGCCGAGGCGCTTGGAACCACCCAATATGGATATAAAGTCGGCGAGGGAAAGGGTCTGGAGCTCCCTTCCTTGTGCTGCAAGGTAGGCGTCCTTGTACGCATCCCTAGCCTTGTTGTAGCACCTGTGAAACGAGGAGTTGAACTGGTCTAGGGGACATGGACACAATACCAAGGGGGGGACGGGGGTCGATGGGCAATAAATATACTACTATTTGGGGGGGGGGGGTCGGGAATGACTGGCGCGAAATTCCCGACGCGTGACGCGCGACAAAACCGCGGCTTTTCACGTATCCTCCATCATGAGCTGGAGTTGGTGGCTGGTGGAGGGCAAACCACTCCCAGCTTCCAGCTTGGTCGCGAGGTGCCCGTATTTCTTTTGCTTTGTCACCTAACTTCCGCGTCGTGTGAGCGCGTGTTTTTGTTATTGATGTGCATGCATGTTTGGAGGCGTGCAAATGAATTCGTTGTCCGATCAGCTCCAATGTGCGCATTGATGCTTTGGTACAACCAACGTGACACGTGCTGAATGATGACAAGTGAGGTCTGACTCGTGGCTTGTAGTTTGTTTATCATTATCAGAGGGTAAATTACAGAATCAGAGTAATGTATGTAGTTATAATAGGTAATAGACATCTCACATCTTAATTAATACTTAATACTTAAACTTAACATTAACACTAACACTTCGTATTAATTATAATAGTTAACACTAGATATAGCATACAGCGTATCGCGTCGATCGGCGTACGACGTAGGCGTAGTTACAGTACATAGTACACGAGTACACGTGTACACGTGAGCGCAACTCCACAAGTTCACCGCGAAATATTGTCGAAATTTGGGTGGAGAAACGCGAAATATTGGCGAAATATCGAACGAAATTTGGGCAGGTCTCAAACGAAACTCTGGCCTGTCCCTACCCCTCCCCACGACGGACGACGGTGCCGCCATTCAGCATGTCGAGCAGGTGGTGCTTACCGGGTTACCGGGCATTGGCGCGGTACTTGAACCCGCCGGCTGAAGACAACTTAGCTAGACCTCGACGCCGCCAAAAGCACGAATATGTTTGACGATGAAGTTGGAAGTTGGCTATGTACGCCGCGTCCTTTGTCGCGCCTGAAGTGTCGTCCTCAGCAGCCAAAAAATAACCCCCCACAGGCAACGATGCCAACGCGTTGATAATGGGCCGACTCTGTACATTCGTCCATCCGTCGGAGATGATGGTGACTCTTGTGAGATTGGCCAACAGTTGCACCTTTTGCCGGATGTTGGCGTCGAGCCGTTGATCAAGTCGGGGCAGCATCTTCTCCGTGAATATCCTGCGATGGGGAAATCGCAATTCGGCGCCAACCAGCAAGTTTTTTGAGCCACATTTTGCAGTAAGTGCTACAGCTTCGCGGAAAAGGCGATCGTCGACCAGATCGAGTGGCAAAGCCTTCTTCACAATCACTTCCAGCCACGCCTCTGCGACACATCCCGCCGTGGTTGCCTAAAAGGGCGATACCATAGCAGAGGGAGGGAATGGTGAGATGGGCCACCTCTCTTCGCTACTCGCACCGGTGGGCCCGAACGCCACCACCACCATCCCGATCCGATCCCTACGCCGCTTGGGAAGAAGAGCTGTCAACGCGGCGATTCTCCCCCTGTCTCTAGCTCTAATCAGTCCTCGACGGTGGGAGCCGCCTCGCCGGCTGAAGCCCCCGCCGAACGGTTATCTCGGAAGCCGGAGTCGACACTTGACCCGGGCTCCTGGAAACAGGTTTGCCCCGGAGATAGTCGCGACCCGACTCTCCGAAATTCGTGTACGTCTACAAGTTCTTCTATTACTCCGCACGCTATTAGGATGTTAGGGGCCGATTCTCGCTCGCTGCCCCTCTTGGAATCTATTTCTACGGATACTATGCTGTCTTCGGTTTCTTCTAATTCTCCTAGGTCTTTCGACGCATCTTCATCCCTGGGTTCACCCCCCGACGGCCCTGCCCAAGGGGGTGGGCTAGGTGGATTCGACGCGTCTTCGGTCTCTTCGTTTCGTAAACAATCAGTTGTGAAGCCCTCGAGGGCTGTCGACTCGGTATCATCTTCTGCTCTAGGTTCTATGGATAGGTCCGACGTGGCCGCTGCCGCGTCCGAAAATGTTGTTGCTGCTTTACCTGTTTCTGCTCTTTCCCGGCGGGACCCCACCGGGGACCTCTCTCCCAAGGGCCATAGCCGGAGCCGCTCTGCGGACGAATCGTCGTTGTCTACCGTAGGTTCTCGTGCTGTTGAGGCGGAGACTAGTGTCTCCTCTTCACCTCTCTCCCCGGTTCGTTATATTTCTCCGTCGTCGTGTTCATTCTCTCGTCTCGAAGTTGCACCCGTTCTCGTTTCTGATCTGGTTCTCCAAACCATACGCACGTTCTCGAGGTGGAGTTGCCACTCAACCCCGGCGCTGTTCCTCACCGGCATGCTCCGTCTAGAGTGGGCCGCGCAGGCGAGCTCATCATAGAAGAGGAGGTAGCCAAGATGGAAGCCGCCGGCATTATTCGCAAGTCAAATTCGGCTTGGGCTTCCCGAGTAGTCCTGGTCAGCAAGAAAGATGGCTCCGTTCGATTCTGCGTGGACTACCGCGACACTAACGCCAAGCTACGCGTCGAGGATAGCCCTCTACCCCTCATTGTGGAGGCTATTGATAGGCTAGCGTCCGGCCAAGCGTAACCTGTTGTTCTCAGCTCCGTTGTCCGTCGTTGTTCGCTGCGTCGCTGCACTCAAGCAGCCTAGGCTCCCTCCCTGAGGGAAGAGTTCTTTGTAGGTCTAACAATCTCTTAAAACCCAACACACTAGGGCCGCTAGGAGCGCCTCGCCGCCCCACAGCCCTTCGTTCGCCGTTCGTTCCCCGTTCAGACACCCAAATGGGGTTGCCCGACCCAGTCCAGAATTTCATTCACCCGACTCCCGGTGGGGAGGAGGGCCAAAGCGCCGCGCTAGCCGCCGGTGCTGCTCGCGACGGAGTGGCTCAGAGCCCTCCGGCTCCGCTCGACTCGACACGCTGCCGCCTTGATTGACATCCTCGTAAGTCTTGACGCCCTAGACCTAGACGAGCGAGGCCCGCGCCGATGCAGTTGTTGAATGTTCCACCCGCCAGAATTCCTCCTCCCCGTCGTCATCGTCCTCGCCCCCATCCTCGTCCTCGAACTCGACCTCATCCTCGAGCTCGACCTCCTCCTACTCCTCCTCGGTCGCCTCGGTACCCATGCGGCCATGGGAGCGGCGGGGCGAGACCATGCCGAGCGCGCGCTCCCGCGCGCGCCCCCCTCCCCCCCCCCCCCCGTCCCCGGTCCTCTTTTCCCGCCCCCCCCCGTTATAGCCCCCTTGTGGATCTCTTTTGCCACCTAAATTTCGCGAAATTTCGCGCGAAATGGCGCGCGGCATAAGGGCCCCAAATTTTGAAAAAAATTTCCGAAATTTGTACCCGTCCCTACGGTAGGCCTGCCAGCTCGGCCGGAAGGAGTTGAGCGGATGTTCTCTAAGTCCGGTTACGTTAGCGGTTAGGTGCACTAACTATGATCTCAAGGATCAAAGAATCCCAAGCAGATGCTGAAAGCTTAGAGCATGTTTTGCTCGCTGCTCGCAGCTGCCGATTGCCAATTGTGAATGAGTGAGAGCTTGATTGTGATTGAGCTGCTTGCGCATTTACTTATCATTACGTGGGCTCGCACACGCGCACGCGCACACGCACACGCGCGCGCGCAGGCGGCATTAATGGGGTAGTTACAGGTTATGCCCCAAATGCTAAGTACCTACTTAGAGAGATGGTGCTCCGCCACTGCTAAGTACCTACTTAAAGAGAGTGCCAAAGCTTGGTAGATAGCCAACTAAGTAGTTAGCTGGGTAACTTGTTCCACGCCTTACGCGCTAGCTAGTGATGTAGATAGAGATTCAAGTGGTCTCTCGGCTCTCGGCGGGGGTACCACGCTTGGAATTGTAGTTGTAGTCTTGTAGATCATCTTGTTGGCTAGCATCCCTAGCCACATACACCGGACGAGCCATGCGCCAACAGCGCACAGCGCACAGCGGGGTAGGGGCTCCGTTGCCGATGAAGGCTACGGACCACAGCAGCACTAAGGTTATACTCGCACAACAAGAAAAACTCTAACGCTATTTCGCCGTTGCCAAAACCCTCGAGTACTCTATTCCTCTCTATTCGAGTCTTCGTGTCTTCGTGTCTTGCCCCTTCTGTGTGTCGTTGGTGGCGGCGGCAGGGGGGGGGAGGGAAGGGCGGGAGGGGGGGGGGGGGGGTACAGCGGAGGGGAGAGCGGATGGAGACGTGGCGCTCCTCTCGCTGCCCCCCCCCCCCCCCCCCTTCTCTCTCTCTCTCTCTCCCTCGTTCAAACTGATCTGCCCTGCGTGGCGGGTGGGGGGGGCGGGGGGGGGGGAGGAGACCCCGAACGAGGAAAGAGGAAGGGGGAGGGGGGAAGTGGCGCTCTTGCCAGGGCTATTACAAGAATTGTATCTCCCTATTTGCCGGAGTTTGGGGGATCCACGAGAGAGGTGAGAAGAGGAGAGAGAAAGAGGGCGCCGGAGAGAGAGAGAGAGGGAGGGAGGGGGCGACACAGAAGAGAGGGATGGGGAGAGAGAGACCGAGAGGCGGGAGGAGCGACAGAGCCCAGTAGTTAACAATTCGTGGTGGTAGGATAAAGGTTCACCGCGCCGCGCCGTTTGCGGCTCTCCCCCCCCGCCGCCCCCGTGGTCCTCTCTCTCTCTCTCCACCTCCCCCTCCCCCCCGCGCCGCCCATGTTCCCCTGTCCCCCCCCCCCTCTTTCTTCCCCTTCTTTTCTCAATCTCCGAGGGCTCTCCACCCCTCGTTCATTAAACAGCGGACGTGGCGGGCAGAGAATGGAGGAGAGAGAGAGAAGAAGAGAGAGTAGTGCGGTGGGGGCCACGCGCACACCCCCCGCGGCGGCGGTGGAGAGAAGGAAAAGAGAGCGGGCAGCCGGGGAACGGAGAGAGAAGGCGAGAGAACAGAGAAGAGAGCGGTGAGAAAGAGAGAAGGGGGAGAGAAGAGAGAGGGGGGGGGGGAGAAGAGAGAGAGAGGGAGAGAGAGAGGGCTGAAGGGAGAGAGAGAGGGGGAGGGGGGCGGGGGGGGGGGGGGGAGGGAGGAGCCCTCCTCGCCTTGCGCGAGGAGACTGGGAGCGCTCGCGCGCCCGCTGCAGCCGCGGGGTCCAAGCTCCCCTCGCCGCCCTCCCACCCACCCCCGCCCCCCTCCGCCGCGCGGGCTTCCAGCCCCCCCACCTCTCCCCCCGCCCCCTTTTAGCGGATGGCTGCCATGGAGTCTGCAGGCTACGGCACTTCAGCACTCGAACCCACGATGAGGATCAACAGGCCAGCCACGGCTCCAGCCTCGTTCGACGACATAGACGCCATCTTCCAGAAGCTCAACTCTGCCATCGCCACCTCCAACCAGCTCTTCGAGTCGGCCATGACACCCACACCGGACGGGATGCCCTCGGACGCTGTGCCGACCAGGCAGCCCATCCCACAGAGGGCAGCCTCTGTCTCAATGGCCGGTGCGCTATTCGGGAAGTCGGAGCCGCCAGACTGGGCGGCGTACGAGAAGAAGCTTCAGGTGCCGTTCCCGGAACGCCCTCCCAGCACGTCTATCGCTGAGAACAACCACCTCGCCGCGGCGCCGACGCCGCTCGCCAACGACGTGGTGTGCGGCCAGCCCTCGTATATTTGCCCCTAGGCCTGCCGAGCGAGCGCCCGCCCCATCTCAATCCCATGCTGAACCTAGCATCCATGTACATATGATTCCCCTCACTCCACATCCCCTCACTCTCCATCGGTGCTACAGGTCGTCGGCCACTCCAGCGCATCAGTTCCGATCGACCTGCTCGACGAGCTTGCCGCCATGTCGCTGTGCGAAGATCTCACATCGGGTACCTCTGCCTCAGTGGGCCAAAGGCTCAACCTCAGATCGCCGTCGCCATTCCCGAATGTGCCCTCGGCCGCTTCTTTTGCAAGCCCACCGTCGGGTAGCTTTTCTGCCAGCTCCGCATCCGGGCTGCCGCCGCGGCCTGCGTCCGCCTCCATCTGGGGTGGCAGCGGGATTACACCACCACGCACGCCTGAGCTCGTCGTTGAGCCCGAGCCTGTGCTCGCTCCGGCGCCGCAGCCGGCGCCGCAGCCGCATCAGCCAAAGGCGGGCCGAGGCAAGGGCGGAAGGCACCAGCACCAGCTGTCACCGACGCAGACTCGTCGGGCCGACGGGGAGCGATCCCCGCCGGCAGAGGCGCGCAATGCGGTCTTCCACGGTGCCTCCATGCAGCTACAGCCGCCCGTAATGCAGCCAGTGGCGCTGGGCCAGCCACCGCAGATGATGATGCCCCAGCTCTTGGCGCACGCGCCGGGGCAGCAAGCGCAGCAACATACCGCCTACCCTGGCGTGCCGACCAGTCTGCCGCTTGCGACGATGGTCAACATCAACGGCGTGCCACAGCTCGTCGCGCTCGTGCCGCAGCAATACGCAATGCCTGGCGGGCAAAGCCTCATGGCGCCCCAGCCGCAGCAGCAGCCGGGGCTGCTCTCGCCGCAGCAGCAGCTGCAGCAGCTCCACGCGCTCGCGCAGCAGCAAAACTTCTCGATGCCTTACCACGGCGCCAGTTTGCCCGTCATGCCAAGTGGCTGGAGCGACGGCAGCGGCATGGCGTCAGCGATGACCGGAGTCGTGCAAACTGCGCAGCCGCCGGCAGGGGCGGTGCACGTTGGCTGGCAGGGCAGCGGCGGTATCGGCGGCGGTGGTGCCAGGGGTAGCGGGAAGCACGACGGCAGTTGCAACAACACGGGCGCCGAGCCACGCCACTCGAAGCGCGTCACGTTCCGTGGGCGTGAGACGCGCACTGTGGACGAGGCCGCTGAGGCTGGCGCCCTGCGTCACCTGGCGCACGAGCAGCATGGCTGCCGCTTCCTCCAAGACCAGCTCGATTTGCGCCACAAACCGCATATTGACCTCATCTTCGAGGCGACCAAGGCGGATGCCGTCACCTTAGCGATGGACCCCTTCGGGAATTACCTTGTGCAGAAGCTCGTGCAGTACGGCACGACAGAGCAGCGCGGCGAGCTAGTTGAGCTGACTGCTGCGCAAATGGCGGAGGTGGCTTTGAATGTGCACGGCACACGCGTCATCCAAAAGATGGTGGAGTGTGCCGACTCGTACGAGCAGAAGAGCACCATCGCCACGGCCATTATGCCGCGACTCATGGAGCTCATCCGCGACATGAACGCTAACCACGTCGTTCAGCGCTGCCTGGCTGCGCTCCCCTCAGACCTCGCCGCTGGCATCTACGACCAAGTGACGCTCGACTGCCTCTCGATTGCGTCGCATCGCCACGGCTGCTGTGTGCTACAGCGTTGCCTCGACCACGCCGACGCGCCCAACCGTGATCGGATCATCGCGGAGGTTGTGCGCAACGCGGCCGAGCTCGTCGTCGACCCCTTCGGTAACTATGTGGTGCAGTACATCCTCGACCTCAAGCAGCCAGCGCTCACCACTGCCATTGTCAACGCATTGCGTGGTGGGTTCGCCGAGCTGTCTCTACAAAAGTTCTCGTCCAATGTCATCGAGAAGTGCCTCAAGAGCAGCGACCAGGTGCAGCGACGACGCTGATCGAGGGGTGGGAGATGGGGGAAAAGTTCCAATTCTCTTCCGGGGTGGAGGGGTGGGGGGCAATGCGCCGAAGCCCTCGCGCGCATCGGACCAAGACCGCCGCCCAAGCTTGATGCACTGGGTCTATGAGGCTGCATTAGGCGGATGTGTGGCATACTGTGCACCCGGTGCTCATGTGATTCCCATGCGCCGGCAGGTTACCGTGCGACTCGTTGCCGAGGAGCTGACATCAGCCGAGACCTTCCCCAGCTTGCTACACGACCCTTTCGCCAACTATGTTATCCAAACGCTCCTCACCGTGGGACACGATGATCTTGTTGGCATGATAGTCGCCAAAATCCAGCCTCACCTGCAGACACTCCGCTCCACCCTCTATGGCAAGCGCATCCAGGTGTGCGCGTCGCCACATGACGCGGATGCCACCAGCACTCGGGCGCATGCCGCTTGGCGCCGCACGTGCGTCCTCCCTTGCCGCAATTGCTGCCCCAGGTCCGGAAGAAGGTGTCGTGACCCACCCACCCCATTTTCTCGACTCCCACAGGCGAAGCTGCTCAAGCGATGCCCCAATTCGAAGGCCGGGCGCTAGACCACCCTCCGTGCGGCGTTGTGAGCGTTCGCCGGTTTACGGCAGGACAAGGCATCACACCACGGCGCCGGCGGCTGGCTCACACATTCGCCCCTGTGTAATCTGCTCCCCGTCCCAACCCTCCGTTGTAACTGTTCCCGCGCTTATGCGCCCAATCAAGAGTGCTTGCTTGTACAAGAAAATGTTGAGAGTTGAATTATGCACTCTGAGGGAGCTCCTCCGTGCGTCAATGGCATATTTTGTTGGGGATACGACGGACCGGCCGGCGAGGGGCCGCGCCTACGCCGTGCACCATGGATCGCCCATCAACGTACACTTGTTTAAGCTCTATCGACGGTCACATGCTACTGAGGACGTGATTGTTCTTGTCGACGGCAGCGTCGCGCGGACCCTCGCACAGAGGAGACGCGATATTGATTTGAGAGAAGCATTGTTAAATTGGTTTGCTGCACGCCGTGCGTGTAGCCCAGCCCACGGCGATCGGTGGATGGCACAGGCTCATCCCTGGCCCATCGGGAATTGTGTAGCGGCGCGATGCCTCGCAACCGGTTCTTGGCCGAGGAGACCGCGTGCTGACAGCCCGCCTAGGGTAAATGTCAAGTAGGCAAGAGTGATAGCCCACTATGCACGGCGGCAATCATCAATTTGATTCATCGGATCGAAGCACACAGCAAAAGGCGTGACGAATTGAGGTACCCTTCTAATCCATTGAACGAGGCTCGCATGGCCGCTCCAGACCTACTCGTGCTTCTTCTTGACGCGCTTGACCTTTTGTTCAAGGGCGCAGCATGCCAATGGTCGCGGAGGCATGCGGTGTGTACATCACGATGATAGTGTGTGTAGGGGCTATGTGCACGGCTGCCGATGGATCGTCAGGGCGGCCGTCCAAGGTGCGTTAACCAAATGCCTGCATGTCTTTTACGATCGAGGAGGAGTGAGACGCGCCTTGGGAACCACTTGCGGAGACGCCGCAATTAGGGTTGTGGCGAGCCAAGGCTGTGCGGTTGCTCGTTCTCTAGTTTACTTGTTATTGTGGGAAGCGTTGGCCGCCGCAGCAAGTTGCGTGACAGATTCCCAGCGGCCAACCTGGTGTCCACGAGTTGCTAGACGTGATGTGTAGTGTGTTTTGGGGTAAGCGAGAGCCGTCCGTGAAGTTCCGCGAGTGCGCGTTCACGGGCACATAAGTAGGTGTGCGGCATGATGATTCCCGGGGAACGAGCCCGTGGTTGGAGTCGTGGTGGCTTGGGATGGCTGTGTGCTATGTCCACAACCACTGGCGGAGACTAGAGGCGCTTGCTTGGAGATGTGTAGGTGTGGAATGCGGAAGCCGTTTCCGTTTCAATGGCACCTCTATCAACAGGTATTCAAGGGCCACACGCCACATTGGGAGAGCGACGCATTGGCATTGGGCAAGGGAAAAAAAAAAAAAAAACTTCTGAAGATTCAGGGCTACACACCTACTAGTTATGGGATTTCCCTTCGCTATCTACACCGCCCTTATCATCCCTCCCTCCACCTCTTCCCCTGCCCCCCTTCTTTCCTTTTTCTTCGGTTTCCGGGGTCCGGCCTCGGTGCGCTACCTGAGGCCTGGTTTAGAGTGTGGGGTCCGGGCAGGCCTTCTGGAATTGTCTTTGTTGTCGAAAGTGTCCGTCTGGTCGCTTTTTGTTTGTTTGGTTTATAACCAGGTTCCATTGTCTCTACCAGCGGCTTAGGTAGGTGTATCCATGTTTCAATTTCCTTTGTTCCCTTGGTCTATGGTCCCCTCGACAGCGTGTGCGATCCCCAGCTTGGAGGCTAGTTCCACTAGCTCCGCGCTGGGCTTAAGACCGCCTTTGTCGTTCCTGTTGAAAACGGATCTCAAGTCATTCATGTCTATCCTTTTTTTAGGCTGTCTTCCCATGCCCGCTTGGGCGGTTCTCGCCGAGTCGGTTTCTTGTGCGAAAAGGAGTGCTTTACTTAGTATGGTGTATCTCTCTATTATTCTTATTAGTATGGTTTCTTCCGAGAATTTAATGCCGTCGTAATGTATCCTATAGAAGTCCGTGAGTATATATCTCCACGCTAATAGGTATAGTACGTATATCGCTTTTGGGGCGTCTCCTTTTGGGTATATGAATAGGTTGTCTACAATTGTTTCTTCCCTGCTCCTTTCTAGTCCTGGTGTGAACCGTGCAATTTTATTCAGTTCTCCTAGGATGTTAGTTATCCCGGGGCATTCGCCTAGGTGTATCGAGGATTCATCCGTTTCCCCACAAATGCGGCACGTGCTGGTTCTGTCTGGAAAGCGGTTGTACGTGCCCACTCGCCTGTGTGTGATATGTTTGAAATGTAGGTGCATGTCCCTCGCCGTTACCATTGGCGTGGTGTATAGTCGCGCCAGGTGCGCCCATGTGTCCCCTGGTATTTGGAGTTTTTCCTCCCATTTGGCCGGCCCCGTGAGGCGTTTGCGTTTGCGGTCTTTACGCTGAAATGCCTCGGTTAGATGTTCTACCCCGGTGCCGTCCAGCGGCGTCTTGCCGTCTAATGTATATTCGTCCGCCAGCGGGTATTCTAGTCTCTTGTTGGTTTTGTATCCTCCCCCCCATTGCGCCGGTGGGGATGGGTCTAGGTTCGAGGGCGCGGCGGGTAGTCTTTTTCCGATTATGGGCGTGCCTAGGTATGAGAGTTCCGCCTCGTGCCATCTCTCCTTGATGTTCACATAGTATTCCCCGTCTACCGTTATCCGCAGTTCGGGCGTCGGTTCTTCCGAGATGTGTTCATTGTCGGCCTCTTCTCGTCCCGGTGGTGCGCATTCTAGTTCGGCCGTCTTATCTACCGCTGCCAGTGTCTCCTTGGCGTGTTTGACTATCGTATCCCATGTTTCCAAGAATTTGTCTCTCGGGATATATTCACCTTGGAAGTGTATATACGTGTCATTGTTCCTGAGGTATTGCGCGCATTCAACACTGCTATAGGGCGTGTTCGCCGCGTGGTCTTTGAATACGTTATGTGTGGTATTACATTCAAGCTTGTTCCATAATTTTATCCATATGGGGTTTATTTTAGGTCCCGGGTGCGTTGGGCTACCCCACATGGGTTGCGAGAGAGCTCCTTCTCTACTTACTTTCAGTGATGTGAGTTTAAGTTCGCGAATGTTGTTTAGCGCCTGTTTCCAAAACGCGGGAAGTTTACTCGTGCCCGCTATTCCATCGGTGAGTTTGTTCGTGGGGACCGTCGAGAGAACCGCTGCTCTTCCTAGGTTCGTGCGGCAGAACCACGCGTCAAGCACTTGTTTCCATTGTGCTTGGCGTGCGTCAAGATAGTTTAGGATCCATTTGGCTTGTAAAGCTTTGACATGGTTGCCCCAGTCGAGCAGTCCTAGCCCTAGATGTGGCCCTTTCTCCGAAGTGTTTTTCGTCGGGATCTCAGGGTGCTTTATCCATTGTAGCTTCCGGCCGGTGCGTGCGTTTGTCCACATGATTCTTTCTACGGCTCTTTTAACCGCCGTGTGGAATGATCTAGGGGCTGCGAGTGTCTGCAGCCAGTATCTAGGTATAGAATATACTAGGAAGTTAGCCACCTTCGTTTTCCCATGTATAGATAGATTATTGGTTAGCGGCGCGTATATAGTGGTTTTCCTCTCTATCTTGTCGGCTAGTTTGCGCCAGAACTCTTTGATGGCCCGGGGTCCACCTAGTGGGACCCCCAATATGGTCGCATACTCGTTTCCTTTCAGCCACTTGTACCTTTGGAATCTCGCGGGTGGGCGCTTCCTTCTCAGGGAGCCCATCCTTAGTCCCTCGAACTTTTGATCGTTGGGTTTGCCACACGAGGCCGCCGCGTATCTTTTTACCCAGCCGAGGGATCGCGCCAGGCTACCGTAGTCTGCCGCTAAGAGTTGTGTATCGTCCGCGAATTGGCTTATCTTTAGTTCGGCTCCGTTCACTATGATGCCCTCGATGTCTTCGTCTTCGTTTATCGCTCTGGTGAGGGCTTCTGCCGTCAAGAGGAAGGCCAGTGGGGAGAGCGGGCATCCTTGTGGGACGCCGCTCGCTATGTTGAAAGGGAAGCTTCTTCCCCCGTTCGCCTTTATGTAGCGAATTGGTTTTGCCTCGGAATTCGTGAGAGCCTTCGCATACCTTTTGAAGTTCTCTCCGAATTTTAGCTTTTCGAGGACCAAGTGGTAAAACTCCCAATTGACCCTGTCGAAAGCCTTTTCCCAATCGAGCGCTAGGAGGAGTCCTGGCTCCCCCGTTTCGTCTAGGTACGCGTTCGTCAGTTGCAACAGATGGGTGGCTTCGCCGATTAACCGTTTTGGGACGAAGCCGAGCTGGTCTTTCGAGATTATGTTCCCGATTACTTTTTTTAGTCTATTCGTGAGCACCTTAGCTAATATTTTGTAATCGCTTTGCAGTAGCGTGATGGGTCTGTAGTTCCTAGGGTCTCGCGTGTCACCTTTTTTATATAGAAGGATTATATCGCCTTCCCTCATTGATATGTTTAGTTGTCCCTGCTCTAGAGCTAGGTTTAGCATCCTAAGAAAGTCATGCTTCACTAGGTCGATGAAGCTTTTGTAGAACTCCGCCGGAAGCGCGTCCGGTCCCGCGCTTTTGCCGCTTCCTATTTGGGTGACGGCGTCGGTTAGTTCTTCCATCGTTATTTTCCCTTCTATGGCATCGCTGTCATGGTTGTTCATTGGGCGCGTTTCTAACGTTTCTTCGAGTTCGCGGTCTCTGGTGCTACGTCGTTCCTGATATAACCATACGTAATACTTGCGAAGTTCGTTTCGTATTTCCGTATCGTCCGCGGTCGTGTTCCTCGTGTCGTTCCCCGGGGCGTTCCAGTCGCCCGTGACGAATAGTTCCGGAATTGCGCTGTTAGAGGCGCGTGATTGAAATCTGTGAAAGAATTCTTTCGTCATTCTCTCCTCGTGCTTGAGGGAGTCGAAGCTTTCTTTGGTCGTCGGTCTGGACTTCTTGCGAATCGTGTCTATCTTTTTGTTGAGTTCGCGCATCCTATCCACTTTCCTTGCGTTTGGTTCGCCGTCGTTGAGCTCTATCCCGATCAGTGCGAGCTCTTCGACGGCTTTCGCTATCTCTTGCTGCTCTCTGTTTTGTCTTGTTGCCCACAGAAGGTAAATTGCCGCCGCCTTTTTCGCGTTACTCCACGCGTCGTCGACGTCTTCGTCCGGTGTCTCGGGTTTTATGTGGCTTCTCCACAAGTGTGTTATCACTCTCCGTGTGTCTTCCGCACCTAAGAGCTCGTTGTCGATTCGCACGTCGTACGTGCGTCCGGGTTTGAACCCTACCATTTCGAAGGTGCCCATCACCGGAAGGTGGTCCGAGGCGCCTTTTCCCGTGAATAGTGCCGGGTGTGGGCCGATTGTTTGCCAATTGATGTTCGAGCATACTATGGGAGAGTAGATCCTGTCTATTCTCGTGTGTATAGTCCCCGAGAGGCGGGTGAAGCCCCCCTTGTTGTTACCGTTCACTAGATTGTATGCGTCCATTAACCCTATTTCGTTCATAGCCGTTCTCAGTTTGGATCCGTGAGCGTTTCCATATTCCTCTCGGTTCGCGTGCTTTCTTGTGTCTCTCTCCACATCTTCTACACAGTTGAAATCGCCCCCCATAAGGGTGTCGTGTTCTCTTCCCACGGGGCTAGTCCTTAACGCTTCTATTTGGGTGGCTCTTAGGTTAGGCGTGGCGCTCAGATATATAGATATTAGCTCCAATTCTTTAGATTCTATTACGCATCTAACTCGTAGGCATCTGCCTTCGACTAGCGTTTCCGCCGTGTCCGGTAACATTTTCACTCTTGGGGAGGAGTCGCGTATCGCAATGCCTACCCCACTCGCCGGGTCAGTGATGTTCGCTGGTGCGTGCACCATTTGCCACCCCAACGCTTTGGCGGTCATGCATGCGCGATGATGTCTGCCGTCTGCATAGGCATGAAGCTCTTGCAGAAGTAGAATGTCTACCCTCGCTTTTCTCGCTTGAGCCAGCGCCGAGCCTAAAGCGCCGTGCCCGGCACCGTTGATGTTGTAGGACACGATAGTGACCGGTCCCTCACCTGGATATCCAAGGGTGGAGTTAAAGGTGAGTGCGTATATGATCAGTGCGTTGCCACGACACATCAAATAGGCTAGGCTCGCGTACTTATGAAGATAGCGGCAATCGGCGCCTAGGGCACAAATTCCTCCCTTCGGTTGTTTTCCGGGGGGTCCGGCGCTCGCGCGCGGAAACGCGCACACGATTGTGCACGCGCCATCTTTCCATGCGCCCGGATAATCGTGCGAGCGGTTGCACGCCTTGCCCATGATGTTCATGGGGCATTTCCCGTTGGGGAAACGTTTGCATAGCTCGAGCGAGCCCGGGTTGATGGCCTCTTGGATGGTTTTCTTCGGCGGCGCCATGCGCTTTCGTTCTTCACGCTCAAGTCGCGCTGCCTTTTCCTCCGCGCACACGCATACGCGGAGAGGGGGTTGGAAGGCCAAGGCGTAATCTTTTTTGTATCCTTTGCATCCCTTCGGGCCCGCGTGGATGTACAGGTTCTTAATGTCGCCGCCGAGTTCGCGGCAATTCCGGACCGCGTACTCAATGGGGTAAGGAGCCCCATTAACGCTGAGGAGGATCTTGCGCGGAAAGTCGAACGATTTGAACGAGCCCTGTTTGGGGGTCACGTAAAGGTGGTAGACTTCTTTCTTACCTTGGGTTACTAGGACCCCTTCTTTAGTGAGGATCTTGGTCCTTTCTTGGTTGCCTTGGAGAAAGAAGAAGCCTTGATTCTCTACCGCCTTGGCGAGCGAGCTTATCGTAATGATACTTTTGAGCTCGAACTTGTAGTTGCGCACCACTAGGTGCGCCGATACATCTTGGAAGGCTCCGGCTACCGCTTTGTCGGACGCCCGGGGTAGCCCCTTGAGTTTTTCGTCGAGAGTTTGATATTTGACCGCTATTGGGCACGGAATGCCCGCCTTGCGAAAGTCGACTACGTCTTTGTACATCTCGCGAAACTGATTCGCGCAATCCGCCGTGACCATTATTTCCCATGGGCCGGAGGCGCTCTTAGACAAAAAGTCAGGTTCCAAGTCGACGCCCTCTAGTTTGTTGAGATGTGCAACAATGGCGCCTAGAGTCTCTTCGTCCTTGGCCTTGTGGCCCTTCTCGTACGCCGTAAAGGTGATGACGATTTTGTGGGAGTCCGGAAACTCGGCCTCCTCTTGGAGCTCGGGCTCTAGGTCTTCGTCAAGGAGGGCCACCTGAGTGGCCGTAGGGGGAGACGAGGTTAGTCTTCTGCCTAGTCTTGTTGCTCTAGGGTCCAATTGGCTCAATGCGTCTACCGTGCTGTCTCTCTCTCTCTTGAGTTTTGTGTGAGGTGTTTGTTGTGTTGGCCCATTTTCGTGTTTGTGTTGGTCTTGTTGGGTCTCCAGGGCCAGTGTCTTGCTGGTCGTCTCCGTGCTCGAGGCGCGGTCGTCCGTCTGATTCTCGGCGTCTGTGAGGGGTGCCTCCCCGTGACAGTCCTCATTTCTGTCTCTGTCTCCCCTGATGGGGGTCCCAAGTTGTTCTCTCCATTGTCTGTTTTGGTGCGACATTTCCCCAGTGGGGTCCTGTCTTGTATGGCGCCGGGCCAGCCCCTCGCGCCGGAGCACGAGGGCGGTAACGCGGCTGTGTAGGGTCCCGGCCCGGGGGCCTACCCTGTGGAGTCGTCCCTCTGGTGTTCTGTGGTCGGTGTGGCTGTGGGTTGTGATGGAGGTGTGATGCATGCTGGCTGGTGCCAGCATGGCGGCTTTGCACATGTCGTTCTTGGTGGTGCGCGGGCGCGGCCCGCCGGCTCCTGTGCCCACCTGACTGGGGGGGTCATCCTGGCGCGGTCGCTTCGGCGACAGCGGCGTGTCCGTGAGCTCTTCGTCCATCATGGCGAGGGCGGCGGCAGCGAGAGCGGGCGGCGGCGCGCGCTCCATGACCCTATCGTTTTAACGATAGTTGGCATTGGGCAAGGGAGCACGGGGGGGCGAGCGTCGGAGTCAAGGGCGAGGGCGATCCGTGATGGGATGGCCATATGGCCATGACCATGACGATCGGCACGAGTTTCTTGACGCACGCACGGCTGCCTGCGGAGGGACGCCGTGCGTGCACATCAATGTTTCCTGACACGGCGTGCAAATATTTTTTAGATGTCAATAATTGAGTCATGTTTTTGAAACTCCATGATCCATGATAGGAATTGCGAGCGAATTTTTTTCGTGCAAGCGAATTTTGTAAATCATCAATACAAAATTCGGGAAGCAGGCGACGCCAGCAAAAAACACCCTCCTCCTACCAGCAGGAGGAGAACGTTATTGCAGAGGGAGGGGAGATGCGTCGGTCGTCGATCGATCGAGAGCGGGGAAGGAAGGGGGGGGGGGGGGGGGGAGGGCAAGGGAGGGGGGGAGGGGGGCGGGGGGGGAGGGGGCGGGGGGGCAGGCCGACGTAATGTCCCGGAAGGTTCTAGGGATTTGAGCCGGTTGCGCATCGTCGTCGATCTCGCACTCTCAAGGTGAGAACGGGAGCGAGGCGCACTCCGCCAAAGGCATCCCCTCACACCCTCCCACAAGTCTGTAGCCACACTTTGCGCCCGACACGCAACCCTGCGGCATTGACGTGCTACCTCTACCCAACCCCCACGTCAACGTGCTCACCAACGAGCGCGACGCACGTAGAGCTCACCCCACTGGATGCATCCCTGATGCTGCTCACGTGAACCTTACCTATCCTGTTACAGGACAAGATGATTGCTGCCGCCACTGTCGCTGCCCTCGCCTTCTCGCCCAACATGGCGCCGCTCGCGGCCGGCTCGTCGGTGCGGACGACTATGCCGGCCATGATGGCCAACCAGCCCATCGTTGCGCGCCGCGAGCTCCTGACGGCGTTCGCTGCGGCGTCTGTTGCTGTGAGCCCGCTCGCGGCCCATGCTGATGGCGCTGCCTCAAAATACACTCGCGAGAAGGTCTTCATCCAGCAAGGCTCGCGCATCTACCGTCTTCTTAAGGCCGACAGCGCCCGCATCCTCGAGGAGAAGAATGCCTTCTCCATCTTTGCTGAGGGTGCATATGCTGGGCTGAAGGAGAAGAAGCCACTTTCGAAGCAGCTTGCTGCCATTGGCAAGAAGGCTGTCAAAGCCGCCGAGGCTGGTGACTCTGCCGCGGCCAACGCGGCCGTCAAGGAGTTCGTCACCGTTGCTCAGATCGAAAAGGAGTACGACCAGGTGCCCGGCGGATCATACAACCCAACGCAGCGCCGTAACGCTGGCGACCCACCAACTGCTGCGATTGAGGCACAGATGGGCACCGCCGTGAAGGCACTCTACGGTAAGAAGATGTAGATGCACCCTAGGAGTATTTCGAGCATATGAGGCACCGCTGTCGTAGGCGCCGCTCTACCGTTGTCCTTCAACACCGGGCTCATACGGACACCCATGGAGTTGATGTGGCGCCATGTGCGAAGTTATTAGTGCCGATGTTCATGTTCGTTCATGTGTCGTCGGATTACTTTCATTAGAGGGATTTGGAGAGGTTTGAATAAACATCTCGAAGACTCTGGGGTAGCTCTAGTGCCTACACTGGACACGGTAAAAACTTCAGCATATTTTTCTTACTGCTACTGCTACTGGCCACACTCGGCATCGGTTCTGGGCACCCACTACCACGACGCTTTCCATAGCCCCACTCCTCCGGCCCTTTCCCCCTCGCCATCAGGCGACTCCCCCATTGCACTACTAGGGGGATAGACGATAGAGGGGTCAACTAAGTTTAAACTTGGCTCATCCATGGGCATGGGGAGTGGGGAGGCACGAGCACGAGCCCCCCCTTCTCCCTCCCCACTCTCCACTCACTCCTTCCATGCTGTGGGGGGAAGGAAGCAGCACAATCCTCCTGGCATGCCCTACGGCTTGCCAGGAGCACACTGCCCTGCTGACCCACTCTCTCCCTCACAGGCTCGCCTGGTTCGCTCGTCGCTCGTCCTGGCCCGTCGTGGCGAGCCAGCCCATTGCTCCATTGCTCCATCCAACCCCTCCTCCCCCCCTGCGGTTGATTGACAGCATATAGCATACAGGTGCAACGTGGGTGCCTCTGGATGGAGCGCGGGAGAGCCGACGAAGGAGAGGCAGGGGCAGGGGAGGTCATGGCCTAGACCCCGCCTCCTCCGCCCTCTGAGCTGTGAGCTGGCCTCCAGGAGCCTCCAAGGGTGGGCCTAAAATATATTTCATATGTGGTTAACTGAACTCTCTTGGCTCGACATCGGGTATTCCGCACGGCCGTCAGAGGCCTGAAATCGGGTATCTTTCGAAAATTTTGCCGGAACACCCCCTGTTGTTTTTGCTGATCTCCCATACCAGAACCTATAGGGAGCCTATTTAGGCCTTCGTTTGCCCATGCATGCTACAGATGGTGCCTTCCGCACCCCCCTAGTGAGTGACCGGGCTACAACACACAACACACAACACACAACACCGTGTCCAACACTTGTTGTGCGTTGCGTCAACACTTGTAAGTGTAAGAGGCCAGATGGGTTGCAACACCTTCCTTGCCCAAGCTACTGTAGTGGTAATGGTAATGGGCCCTCGAGGGCGTGTCAATGTGAACCCATACGCCTTGGCAGCTGCAGGCTTGCCGCATGCGCGCCATCGCGCGTGCCGCAAGAGAGGGCACACGCCTAAACGTTTTTCTGCTGATTTCTGCATATACCATTGACCATTGTTCAATAAGGCGATCGCATAGATCTCTGGCCCCGATGTTAGTAGGCATGAATTTTTATCCAAGTTGTTCTGTCATATATGATATCATATATGATATCTCAGTATTAGTTGCTCTAGTAGACCTGATACTGAGTGTCATATGACAAGACTAGAGCCTACAATTCAACTTGTTTTACTAGTACAAGTTCAGGCGCGGGAAATACCGGCGCTCCCAGCTCCGAGCCCCCCCCCCCCCAATGGCCGCCAACCTGATGTGCAGCAACGACGGCGGCGGCGACGACGGCGATGACGAGTGTCACACCGCCGTGGAGTGGGGGCGGCGCCATGTGGAGACGCTCCAGGGCTGCTGCTGCTGTGTAAGCAGATTTTTATCATAATGGCGGGTTTATAAGTGTAGATGTTTGGAGTGAGTATCATATGATATTATATGTATGATATCATACTCAGTTCCATGGCAAGTGTCATATGACGGTATGACGGAACAACTTGGATTTTTATAACTTTCTACTACGTCTCAAGAGGTTTGTGATTTGTGAGGAAATTCAACGGACGTCATTTTGTTGTATTCACGGTCACATTGTTTTTGTCATTTGCTTGAGGACTCTCGTCATTTTCTAGACTCGTCATTTTCTAGTCCTTCTCATGGAGGCGCGCTATGCGAGGGGTGGAGCGCAGTGCTCATCCCATCCGAATAACCCCAAAAACCCGCCTGAAAAACTCCACTCTCACGGTGGCAAACAGCCCTAACTCCCTAACTCGATGGCACTCTCGATAGCTCGTGCCCTCATTGAGTGCGTAGCAAGCGCCATAACGAATGGCTTGCGCTTGCGCGGGCCTTGCGGAGGTCGAGGCGTGGAGGCGGCGAGGGTGGCGGTGGAGAGTGGAGGATTGAGTTGCGCATAATCGTAAGAATTCCCTCAATAATCAATGAAATGAAAATCAACGGGCTACAGATCGGCTTAGAGTGCAGGTTGTAAATTTGTGTAACAAGCAAGAATCAAACGCATACCCGGAGGCACATAGCACATAGGTAAAACAACCAAATACTCGTAGACCACATTCGATGAAGTGCGAGGATGCGCACACCAACTACGATCCACATGCTCATCAGATGCGGTTGATGTATGGGTGAGAATCAACAAGTTGTGCGCCTTTGCCTGCGCCACGCTCCTCCTGCCAGTCCCCGGAAAGCGTGGTCTGCCACGGTACACAAGACGGAGACGAAGAGCGCGAGGGTGTCGTAAGCACCCAAGGTGACAGCAACATCGTAGTGTGACACATCGGATAACAGCAAGGGAAGATGGCGTGGAATCGAGATAATGCGAGGAGCCGGTAAGAGCCCGCCACAACTATATGGAGAGTCCTTTAGTGCGGTGGATCTTCCTTCCCATCGCCGTTGCGCTGAGCCTTGCCACTCTTCACATGGATCGTCAGATCAACATGCGAGCGGGCGGCTGCTGATTGGCTGCTCTGCTCAGTCGTGTGGCCGCAGCTGTCTCTGACGTTATTTTGGCTTTCGCTTGTGCAAATTGCTACGGTGCACAGCACAAGCGCGCCCTTGGTCGGAAGAACACAGGTGGCCTCTCACGGAGATCAATCGATTATCTTGTAGCGGCCATTTCATCACTACATCACGTCTCAGCCCGAGTGGCTGCCATCTCCTTGAGCAACACTCATGAGCCAGGTGCGGGTCTTATCCCTCCACTGCGTCGTCCAGGGTGCTGAGGCGCGCATACGCGGCTGTGGCTGCTGCCCGTCTGGTGAGGAGTGCAGCAGCGCCCAAGGCAAGGAACGAGATCGCCTGCTCTATGGCGATGAGCGGGCCAAAAAAGGAGTAGAGGCGCACTTGGAAGATCATCCCCACGAAGAAGGGGCACAGCATCTCACCCGCGGAGGCTAATAGCTGCAACGTGGCCATCCGGTTGGGCGTCATCTCAATATTTGCCTCGGGCGGCAGAGTGAGCAGCGCAGGAAAGACGGAAGACACGCCAAGGCCAAGGCAAACTGTTGCGGCATACAGCGACCGCTCCGATGTGTTCATGTAGAACAATCCGCCGAGGAAGCAGAGCGCGTGGTTGAGGACGAGAGGTGGGATGACCGACGGGACGAAACCCGAGCAAAATGCCCAGGCCAGCCTCCCGGCCGACATGGTCGTCCAATAGTTTGAGGTGAGAATGGCCATTTGCTCCTCCTGTGTGCAATAACCGCGAGTAGGGAAGCAAAGATGAGCAATACATGGCATGCACGGCCCAGACCACTCCGCCCTCATGCCCAAGACTCGACCAGCGCGCCGCCAAGGTGGTGCGCGCCCAATATGCGAACAACCGTATGGCCGATCCCCTTTCACCTACGCTCTGGCCGGCGCTTGGACCCACCTTCATCCCGCTCTGATGGACTCCGTACGCTGACAACCACGTCGCCACGGCATGCTCACAGCCGTTGGCGAAGAAGCCGATGAGGCCAGCCGACGCCACGACCATGGTGATGCGCAGCTCCGAGAGTACATGCCCGTCGACCCCGTGCCCCCGTCCGCTCGAGGCGGGCTTGACCTCAGCCCTCTCGATGTCGTTGTGTCGGCGATGCCTGCCGCTCTTCGCCTTGCGGGGATCCCCGTGGGTCAGTGCAACCGCCTCCCCCTCGCTATCCTTCGGCTCGTCGGCAGCGGCCGGCTTGCGCGACGGCATAGGCGAAGGTAGTCGCACGAGGAGCAGGGCCGTGAGCAAGGCAACAAGGGCGATGGCATGGAACGCGGGCCAGATGGTTTGGCTCAGATAGTGCAGGGCCGCCGCGACGAGCATTGGCGTGATAAAGGCTCCACCAGTGAAGAAGACGCTGGTCAGCGCGACACAGCCGCGCTGTCGGCGCGGGTCGTCGCGCCAGAGCCAGAGTGATAGCATGATGCAGCCCGAGTCGGTGAACCCGTACGCCGCGCCTGACGCGGCCATCACGAGCTGCAGCACGAGTCCACTCGACGTGAGGCCGAGCACAGCGCAGCAGCCTCCGACCACTGCGAGCCCGAGGGCCATCGCGGCGTGCGGGCGTAGGAGAGGTTTGGGAGCGTGTGGTTGGGCCAGTTTGCCCGCGTACCAAGCCCAGAGCAGCGTGCCGCCCAGCTTGCTCAGCCTATTCTGAAGGACTGCAGTGCCGAGCTGCCCGGCGGAGAGCGACGTTGCTCGCTGGAAAGACTCGAGGGAGGGGCCGAACGCGCCGATCATGCCGCCGTTGATGAGCATGCAGACGCAGTAGACGGCGGTGATCAAGTAAGCGTGTGAGCCCGATGACGCCCTGCGGCCGAGCAACAGTGCGGAGCTCTCGCTGGTGGCTCCCTCGCGGGACCCCATCGCCTTCCCCTCCCCGCGCGAGACGAGAAGGGGGGCGGGAGAGGGAAGGGGGGAAGGGGGGAGGGGGGAGAAGAGAAGAGAGAGAGAGGAAGAAGGGGGAATTCGAGGAAGCAAGAGACCCAAAGAGGACGAAAGTCTGTAGAGTATATATAGAAGGGGCGGGGGCGGGGAGGGGAAGAGTTGGGGGGGGGAGGAGGGGGAGAGAGAGAGAGAGAGAGAGAGAGAGAGAGAGGGAGGGAGGGAGGGGAGGGAGGGAGGGAGGGAGGGAGAGAGGGAGAGAGGGAGAGGGAGAGAGAGAGAGGGAGAGAGAGAGGAGGGGAGGAGAGAGAGTAGGGAGAAAGAGGGAGAGGGAGGGAGAGGGAGAGGGAGGAGGTGTGGGGGGAAAGAGAGAGAGAGAGAGAGAGAGAGAGAGAGAGAGAGAGAGAGAGAGAGAGAGAGAGAGAGAGAGAGAGAGAGAGAGAGAGAGAGAGAGAGAGAGAGAGAGAGAGAGAGAGTACTGTAGGCCGCGCGCACGCCGTTCGCTCGCAGCTCCTCATTTTTGTAGAAGAAGAGGGCACGTCTACTCTGCAGTATTGTATTCGATATTCTAGAAGTAAATACGACGAGGGAGCCTACAGTCTACAGGGGGGAAAACGTTTTCACCGTTTGTCGAAAGAGGGTAGAAAACACATTTTTGCCGTGTTTGAGGTGTGCCCCGTTCTGGCCACCGTTTTTATGTCTGAGGCCACGATTTGTGCGACACGTACCATTCGTCAGTCGTCAGAATAATGAATAATGGGCAATTTGATCTCAACCGCATTGCCACATCGCCACATCGCGAGCCGCCGGGATAGGTTGTGGAGTAGGAGCCGCCCGTCGCCAAGACTGCACACACTTCGAGGCAAGGGTACAAGTTAGTATCACAATAGATCTTTGAGCCGTCCAACTTGCGACTTGAGCTTCGACAACAACAGCAGGCACCGATTGTGAATTGTGAAGGGGCGAGAATTCTTAATTCTTTTTCTTTTTTAATGATTAATGAAGAATGAAGGTCTATATCTATATAAACTCATGCTTGATGTTGATGTGGGGGGTCCTGCGTTTTTGGTTTCTGGTGGGGTCCCCCATCCGGATGAATCGTCTGACGAATTGTGATGGCCCATAGGGCCTGAGGGCAATGAGGAAGGGGCCATGCCGGCGGCAGGCGCGGCGGAGGAGACGAGTTCGGAGGTGCTGACGGGCTGAAGCCCGTCAGCAGAGGAAGGCGGGCAGGCGGGCTTGAGCGAGGGCGAGGACGGCGGCGAAAGCGACATCGAGCGAGCGGCGAGAGGCGGGGGTGAGTGTGAGGAGGGCTGTGATGGCAGGGGCTGGCGAGGCGAGGCGAGGCTGTAGGGTATGAGTGTTACGAGAGCGAGAGCGACGAGAGCGAGAGCGACGGATGACGACTGACGACAGGACGACGGACAGAGACACCCAGGAAAACACCCCGACTCTCGCCCCACGACTTTCTCACTTAACTCGACTGAAATCAAACCCAAACACTCCGGCCAGACGACAACGGACGACGATCAGAAGGCGATCTGTCGGCGATCCCGTCTGGAAGGGGAATCGCACCATAACGGAAACGAGGGGCAATCCTGCCGCACAGGATTCCAAAAGACTTACCGAATAAGACGAGAGAGATGCGGTGTGCCTAAGGGGGAGATGCGATGAGATTGCAAATTAAACCTGATTGCAATCACTGCAGTAGATAGAGAAACGTGGAGAAGATAGCGAATTAAACCTATTTGCGAGGCGCCTAGGAGGGAGAAGGGTGGGGAAACTTCCTTCTCTTTCGAGAGAAAGAGAGAGAACGCTCCACAACCCAAGACCCTATGCGTCCAAGCGAAGCTTTTTGACCGAGAACGAGAACGAGAGAATTATAACGATAAATGCCGAACGACGAAGAGGAGCCTATCCAGTGTCGATTCGCGAATGCGACACCCCCCTGCTAGGATCGAGCGTCCCGCGAGGAAAGAAGAGAACCTAACGGACATCGGAGAGCTCCAAGCAAGCCACGAGAAAGGCAGAAGAGCAATCCTGAACGAGACCGAATGAGCCAAGAGCGAAGAGCGAATAAATCCGAAGAGCGAATGAAACAATAAATCTGAAGAGCGAATGAAACAATAAATCCGAATGGAGGGAGAGCCGCGCACCCAACGCCGAACCAAGACGGAAGACGTGATGAGCGACGCACCGAGAAGTTACGAATTACGAACAACGAACAATCGAGGACCGATGAGAACGCGGAACGACAAGAATCGAGAATCGAGGCCGAGGAATCGAGAAGTCAACGAAGCATATGGCGGCGGCCTCGCCGATTCCCTAACGGCGGTTGCGGCCAAGGACGACGAGACGACGAAGGTAGGCGCGGTGGGCGTCGGGAATCTCCGCCTCGCCCTCGCAAAGGAAGCGGATGAACGGCTGACAGTAATACGGCGAATGGGCGCCATCGCCTGTCCCATATCGCCAATTGTCGGGAGCCGCCTTGTTCGGGTCGGTAGAGCGAAGGTCGGCGGGGAAGCGCAGCGACTGCAGGCTCTCGAGGCTAGACTTAGCATCGCGGGTTCCGCCCTTAGTGCGGACGAACGTGCGAGCGCGCACCCATTTCGTAAGGGTGCGAGTTGTGTAAATGATGCGGGCATGCCAGGACTCACCAGATGGGACCTCACGGGCCGCCATCACCTGGTATTCGAGTGGGGCACTAGCGGAATCGGAATAGGCTTTGCCGTGGCGCCCATAGTGGCGCAGCCACTGCTCAAGAATGTCCGGTTCATCGGACAGGGCTGGGTCCGCGGGAGGAGCGGCGTGGCGTTTAGCGTGACGTCGACTCTCCCGGCTACTGTGATGGCCTGCCTTGGACTTAGAGGCGTGGGGGCGAAGAGATCGGCGAGGATTAGAATGCAAACCTTCGGGGGCCATCATAGACGGCCGTCCCTCTTTAGTATGATAACCTTTGCCCGCAGTGGTATAGTGGCCACCCTTGGCGCGGCGAGGCCTGCGGCGAGAGTCCGTAGACTCGGATGACCCATCGGACTCCGAGTCGCTGGTCGGCGAAGAGTTGGATGAACACGGGCTAGAAACCGGGGACGATGACGAGGAGTACGAAGAAGTAGAAGGACTGTAGCGGCGGCGGCGGCGGTCCTTCTTCTTGTCCTTATGAGGCTTTTTAGATTTCGATGAGGAACGAGGGAGCGGCGGTGGCGGAGGCACAACAACTTCGCCGCCATCATCGGATGGAGGTGGAGGCGGGCTGGCTGCCTGGACTGGAGCAGGAGGGAGTCGGCCCCGTTCGATCGCGCTGGTGACCGCGGCGAGCTGCTGTGAGAATTGTGCGGCCATAGCCTGCATGAGCTCGATGTAGCGCAGCTCGACGGGGTTGAGCCCCGGTGAAGCCGAAGAAGTTGGCGGCGGGACCGTAGCAGACGGTGGAGAAGGAGAGAGATGAAGAAGGGAGTCGGGCAGCAGGCCCGGGGCCTCTCCACAACGAGACGGCTGGCTTGGCGCGACCGAGGCGACCGAGAGGTGTTCGAGCGCGGGATGGTAGGGCTCATAGGCGGCCTCCGAGTCCGATGGCAGGGGTGGCGGTGCCTCGAGGCATGCGCGGGACGAGTGGAGGGACCCCCCCAGAGGATTATCCTCATCCTGGAAAGACTCGGGCTTGGACCTGTCCTCCATGGGCTCCGGCGGCGATGGCGGAGATGATGGTGGGGGGACCGCAGAGAGATCAGGAGGCGAGGGAAGGGAGGGCATCACCTCCCCCTGTGAAGGTGGTGGTGGATGACCGTCCGGAGAGGAGAAAGGGGGCAGGGCAGGCATGATGCCCGACTCTGCAGAGGTGGGGGTGACCCCCATTGAGACGTCCAGCGCGGGACGCACCGGATAGGATTCTACACCTGACGAATTGTGATGGCCCATAGGGCCTGAGGGCAATGAGGAAGGGGCCATGCCGGCGGCAGGCGCGGCGGAGGAGACGAGTTCGGAGGTGCTGACGGGCTGAAGCCCGTCAGCAGAGGAAGGCGGGCAGGCGGGCTTGAGCGAGGGCGAGGACGGCGGCGAAAGCGACATCGAGCGAGCGGCGAGAGGCGGGGGTGAGTGTGAGGAGGGCTGTGATGGCAGGGGCTGGCGAGGCGAGGCGAGGCTGTAGGGTATGAGTGTTACGAGAGCGAGAGCGACGAGAGCGAGAGCGACGGATGACGACTGACGACAGGACGACGGACAGAGACACCCAGGAAAACACCCCGACTCTCGCCCCACGACTTTCTCACTTAACTCGACTGAAATCAAACCCAAACACTCCGGCCAGACGACAACGGACGACGATCAGAAGGCGATCTGTCGGCGATCCCGTCTGGAAGGGGAATCGCACCATAACGGAAACGAGGGGCAATCCTGCCGCACAGGATTCCAAAAGACTTACCGAATAAGACGAGAGAGATGCGGTGTGCCTAAGGGGGAGATGCGATGAGATTGCAAATTAAACCTGATTGCAATCACTGCAGTAGATAGAGAAACGTGGAGAAGATAGCGAATTAAACCTATTTGCGAGGCGCCTAGGAGGGAGAAGGGTGGGGAAACTTCCTTCTCTTTCGAGAGAAAGAGAGAGAACGCTCCACAACCCAAGACCCTATGCGTCCAAGCGAAGCTTTTTGACCGAGAACGAGAACGAGAGAATTATAACGATAAATGCCGAACGACGAAGAGGAGCCTATCCAGTGTCGATTCGCGAATGCGACATCGTCGGAAAACGGGCACGCAGTGCGCCCAGTCTCGAGTTGAAGTTGAGAGCTTTTCAAGCTTTTGCGATTTTAGCGTCTTCTGTCTTCATTCTTTTTTTGCTTACGTCCCTAGCCCTAGCACAAAGAGGCAAAGAGGGTGGCAAATAGACAACTATCAACTATGGACATAGTTGTCTATGATATTCCACGCCTTAGAGGAAACGGAGACGAATCGCAAGGGCGCAAGGGCGCACTTGACACTTGACACACTTGAGACTTGAGACCTTATTGACCTTGAGCCTTGACCTTGACATGCCTTGCGAGTCTTGACCATTGACCATTGACCTCTCGGCGTCTAATTTAAGGTCGCCAAATGCGAGACCTAGATCCTAGGATACGAGAGTGCGAGAGCTGTGCCTTAGCTAAGCCTTAGCTATGCCCATGAGACATGAGATAGAGATAGTAGCTGTATGCCACTAACGGGTACGTGAGGAGCTCTAGCGTGAGCCTAGCAACGGCAAAGGTTCGAGACACACACTAGACACACACGAGGTCCTGCTGTCCTGCTTACCTTTACCCTCCTCTGGACTACGGACTTCACTACTACAAAATTCAGACCGCCACAGCCACAGCGCACGCTGCTGCAGCTTGCAACTTCTGCGGCGTGAGTTCACAGGAAGTGTCCTTCCGATTCATATATGAGATAGAGGGTCTTAATTAAAGAAAACTACCTCGTCGTCGTCGGCCCCCGCGCCCCGCGCCTTGCTCCTCATCCCCCTGCCTCTCTCTCCACCCCCCCCCCCCCACCTCTCCCCCAGCCCTCTCCCCCCCCCCCCCCCCCTCTCCCCCCGTCTCTGTAGCACGAGCGGCGAAATGGCGTCGCTGCTGCTTGCGCTCTTTTCGACTGCGCGAACCACTCGCATTTGCCTCCCGGCCCGTGGTGCACTACGCACCCACCCCGTGCGGCTGCTGGCCACTGAGCGGCGGAAACTCGTCTTTCTCGGGACTCCACCCGTTGCCGCACGATCCCTCGAGCTGCTGCGCGAGGCGAGCTTGGCTGGCGAGGGCGGCGGATTCGAAATTGCCGCTGTTGTGTCTCAGCCTGCCGCCCGCTCCGGGAGGAAGAAGAAGCTGACACCCTCGCCGGTCGCGCAGCTCGCCGAGCGAGAGGGCATCGAGCTCCTGACACCTGTTAGCGCCAAGGACGAGGACTTCCTCAAGAGACTCGAGGAGATCGCTCCCGACCTGTGTGTCACTGCTGCTTATGGCTGCTTCCTGCCTCAGTGCTTCCTCGACCTGCCGCGCCTCGGCACCCTCAACGTGCACCCATCGCTCCTCCCACTCTATCGTGGCGCTGCGCCGCTCCAGCGCTGCCTCGAGTCGGGTGACGAGGTCACTGGCGTGACTGTCGCCTTTACAGTGCTGAAGATGGACGCAGGGCCCATCCTTCGTCAGGAGACGTGAGTTAACTACCTGCCTGATGCGCTTCACTGCCCACACCCTCACCGTCGCGTTGTGCCGCTGGTCTCTGCTTCCTTCGCCGCCCCCTTTCGTCAAGCATGATGTGCTCCAGCATGTCTCGCCGCGCATCATGACCTATCTGCTCGCCGATGATGGTTATGGCTAATCACACCTTCTCGGCGCGCAGGCGCTCGTTGGATGGAAGCGAACAGGAGCCTGAGCTCTTGATGGAAATGTTTGAGCGGGGCACCAGATTGCTCATCTCCGCACTGCCCTCTGTGTGGGACGGCTCGTGCAAATCGGTTCTCACTCCGCAGGACGACTCGCGCGCCACCAAGGCGAGCGCCGGTTCACATGACCCTCTGCGACAACGCGCGAGCCGCCCTGCTTGCGGCACCTCTAGGCTTCCAGAGGGCCTTGCTGACGCTCGCCTGTGCAAGCCCTCGCCTCTGTAGGCGCCGAAATTGGCGGTGACCGACGCCGAGCTGCGGCTAGATTCGCTCTCTGCGATGCAAGCGCACAACAAGGTCCGTGCCTTTGCGGGCTGGCCAGGCACGTGGACGCTGATCCGGATGGGCGACGGGACTGAGCCAGTTCGCGCCAAGCTGTTACACACGCGCGTTGGCGCACCGGACATGGACGACTCGCAACCGCCCACCGGTGAGGATGCGCGTCGCGTGAGTTTCGCACGCTCCACCAATGCTCTTCGCCTGCGATGTGGGGACGGCTCAATCCTGGAGGTGACTCGCCTCACGCTACCGGGAAAGAAGCCTGTTGATGCGAAGGCCTTCTGGAATGGCCTGAACGGTCGGCCGGCATGGTGGGAAGTGGCACCGACACCCCTGGAAGTAGAGGCGCCGCGGCAACTATGCGAGCCTTCGGCCAGCTCCACTCCTACGCACGCGCCGGACGCAACCGCGCGAAGCTTAAAACGCTCCGCAGCCGTGGCGACTGAGGCACCGCCGCCAAAAGGGTTCAAATGGGGGGACACCTATTGAGCTTGAATCTCGGCCTTGCTGTGAATCATCTTTTCTCCGCTTTTCGAATCGGATGGTCGCCAGTGGTGAACCAACTTTTACCAAATGCAGAGCAAGCTCCGTCTCACGCTGCCGATGCAATCACACAAGATCGAGTGTGATCATTCGTCGGCTAGAACACCGCGAACATTCTGGAGCCGAAGCCATGGCTAACTTTGGCTTGCACACGCATATTCATCGGTTGTTGGGGTAAGAGAGAGAGGTTGTCCAACATTGGTTTGGCGTTTGATGTGCTCGCCAAATTCCGCACCCTGCATCCATCCACATACTCGTGCCTTACCTCCGTTATTTTGAACTTTGTCTCTCCACACCCTTTCGCCATCTCATGCGAGCTGACTTAGGTTCTTTGATTGAGACCGATGCTACTGCCTATTGCCGACGGCGAAAGCGTGAGGTTGCAATGAGCTATTCGATTCTTTTATATCATCCACGAACACAATTAAGTTTATACTTAGTTCACATGGGTAGGGCGGTCAAACAGGGCTTCTAAACTAATGATAGCTGGGGGTGCATTTCTTGACCACTTAGATGCTCCATTCGGCAACCTACTTTTATAAGTGGGGGTCAATGGGGGGCCCTCGCACGCCCCCCTCTCTCCTCTCTCCATCGCGGACACCCCTGGGGGTGGGCCCGTACAATCACCCCCAGCCCTTGCCTTGTGGCAGGGGCTGGGCATTCAACAATCTGACCCAGACCCCCAGTGGGCGCGGGCCGTGACTCGCACTCCCAGGCCCGCATGGGCCTGCGCTTAAGGCCTGTAACCAGATAACTAGGTATCGTGCTACTCACCTACCCACATCCGATTTCCACTACCCACCTCCATGTGGGTAGGGGGTGGGCTACTACCCACTGGTTCCGAATTGTGAAAATCCACTATTCAGGATAATCACCCGGGTAGCGGCGGCGGAGCCGCCGTACAGCAGTGCGCAGTGCGCCGAAGACAGGCCGGCGGCCTCGGCTAGCTCCCTACTAGGAATGTAATGAAACCTTATAGATACGAGCAATGATAATGAGAGAGACCAGTGTTGGAATAGGTGTACACACACACACACACACACACACACACACACACACACACACACACACACACACACACACACACACACACACACACACACACACACACACACACACACACACACACACACACACACACACACACACACACACACACACACACACACACACACACACGGTGCATATTACACGCGCACACATGCAAATGCGACAGTACACGGACGCCCAAAACGTACCACGTACCAACGCACGACGCCCTTCTCCTTCCGAATCGCACACACCGCACCGGCCACCCAACGTACAAACAAAAGGAAGAAAGGCAGGCGATCAATCGGTATTATGTGATGCGAGAAGGGCATGCTCCAAAGTGTCGTCACTTTGGCTTGCCTTCAAGTCGTCGTGGAGCTTTCCCGCCTTCGAGAATGCGCGCTCCACACTGGCGGAACTCGCCGGCCGGCCGAGGAATTGCCGCGCCATCTTTGCCAGCATCGGCAAACCCTGGACGCGTCCAGTCGAGGGGTCCGGCTTGTGCTGGTGGTCGCGTTGCTTCCACCACTTGAGCACGTCCAAGTTCAAATTCTTCTCCTGTGGGAGTGAAAGGTAATGCTTGAGTTCGTCCGCGATTCCCGGCGTCTCATCCGCAACGGACCCTGCTTGCGCGACGGCAAAGTCGACCTCGGGAGCCAGCGGCACCGAAAAGATGGAGGTGACTGTCCCGATCTCCTCTTTCCCTTTTGCTTTGGCGAGCGTTGTGGTGTTGGGGTTTGAAGCTGACGGACTCGCCATCGGCTGTCTTCTTCTACAAGATCGGCAGGGAGCGCACGCGTCTGGAATCCGATGCCGGAGTCGAGACGGACGAACAGCACGAGGAAACGCAGCAGGGTGGAACAGCGGAGGGAGCAAGTTCGAGCGTCAGCGACAACAACGCGCCCAGTCTCTGAAAATGGGCCCCCCGCTGGAGTGCACTTCATGCGTTCAGCGCGGGGCTGTTCTGTTGCTGCTGCTTCCGCTGCTGCGCTTCCCATGTCCGCATGAGTGAAAGAATCAGCTTGAGGATCTTGTTTGAATAGAACGGGTGTGTGCGCGCGGGCTTCGATGTGCGCGCGCGGGCTCCGCAGCTGTATGTGGCGTCGATGCCGCAGTTGGAGTGAAGGAGTGTGCGTGCAGTGCAGGTGCCTGCTTATTTTTTCCGATAACATGGGTGGTGTGCCCCACCACTTGATCAATTTTGGCTCTCAACTTGCAATCCCACGCGAGCACGATCAACAGCCACCTTGGCGGGCTACTGGCCGCCCAGCGCGCCCCGTTCACCGTGTCTTCTTCACCTGCACCTGCAGTTCCTGCACTCTCATCTTCACCTGCACCTTCACTGAAGAAAAAACTTCGGAGCAGCACCTTCCCAGTTGGAAAATTTTTTTGCTATGAAAGTAGCGCACATGGCACATGGGTCGACCCCCCGAAACCGACAAAAAGGAACGAGGGGGGGGGCGAAAAGGGGAGTGAATGTGGGGCAAGGGCGATGTTAGGTGTGGACCCCAGCCAGCGGAAGGGATAGCGGTTAGCAGCGTAGTAGTCATCTTCAAGAATATTTTTTTAATAATTGATCGCGGAAACGATAAAATAAGTATTTTTAGACTGACTATTCAACACACCGGATTCTTTAGTTCTTAGTGATCCGTCCCATGCTCGTCGGTCGTCGGCCGCCCGAGATTGATTGTCTGCAATCTGAAGGCAAGGCGTCATCTTCATCTGCGCAGTGCGCAGCCCTCAGGGCACCTCGTAACGCGCGCATACGGCATACGGCCCCCTAGGCCACACGCGTACCCGCCTTGACTGACCACCCTGACCCGACCCGAAGGGGGCACGAGGACTTTGATATTTCTATGTCAATGATCATGTGATCCTCACCTTCACGCCCTATGAGCGTGGGTATAAGATCAAGGACGAGGAGGCTTTCAGCGCAATTGTAGCGCATCTCAACAAATTGGAGGGCGTAGATCTTGAGCCCGACTTCATTTCAAAGAGCGCCTCCGCCCACGCACGGTAGTGCACCTGGGCCGCACCCCGGAAACGTATGAATCAGGAGCAACGAAGGGGGCAAGGGGAATAGAACGCTAAGGGCGATGTCAGTGTGGAGGTAGTGTTCACCTAGACGGTAGTAGGTGTTAGCCCAGAATCTTCAGATTTTTCTCTATAATGGTATGTACAATGTAGCCCCAATTTCACATTACTTCCTGCGCCTGCGCTCGTTCCGCTCGCACTACTGTGCTCAGAATTTCGTTCATGGTCTTGCACGAGCGTGAACGTTCATACCACGTAGATGACGCGGCAAAACCATCGGAAAAGAATTGGTCAATGTACAATGCTTGTTTGTGCGGCATATTTCGCAGGAAGCAGCGCAAGAGACGCTGAGTTTCGCGTCATGGCGTGTACTCGCTGCCAATGCTGTGCCACATTTGCTCCCATGGCCTTTACGAGAGTGGGCGAGAGATAATGCCAATAACTGTAGGCCCCACGCGGCTCTTCG
Organism: Isochrysis galbana; assembly: GCA_018136815.1. Lineage (NCBI taxonomy): Eukaryota > Haptophyta > Isochrysidales > Isochrysidaceae > Isochrysis > Isochrysis galbana. Next base: position 122,522 of record CM030943.1, on the reverse strand, counting down.
TACTTCCCGGCCTGAATAAATGCTCTGATGAGTTCTCACCTCGCACACTCCACGTTGGTCAACGTGCAGACTCCACTCTCTCCTTGCCGCCATCGAGATCTCCAAATCGAACAAGAACGGTGCTCGAACGCTCTGCATTCAGTGGAATCAAGACGAGTGAGGAGCTCGAGAATGTTCGGCACGGCGTCCGCTGGGTGTGTTTGTTCGCTGACCCGCCGGGGATATTTTGTACTATTCGTCAAGACGAGCGAAAAACCATCACCTCATGCGATGGATGAAGATTTGGCCGCACAGCCTTCAGAGGCCGACAGCGGCGTTGATTTTTGCGCGAGCTTCTCCCGAAAAAATATTCACCGGAAGGATGGCCTCCATTGACGCCTGGGGCTTGTCGACAACCTGAGCAACCCGGAGATCAACCGCGACCGATGAGAGGACTAGAGCCTGCGGGCGGAGGCAAGTTTGGAGGGGCGGGGAATCAGATAGCCTAACAACATAAAATGTTAGTCGTCAGGCCACCACGAGCTGATCACTTGCGCAAACGTCAGGGCAGGCGCAGCATTACGAGACCCGCACTTCAGAGCTATACCTGATTGAAAGAGTAGCCCAGCACATCGTGAAGAAAGGTGATGCACTTAATGAGTGCATTGCGTCCAGACAGCTGTAGGTTGTCTGCGACGAAGTCCTTGCCCTCGACGGCATCGCCGAAGGTAAGGTGCTGCTGAATGGGCCACGGCACATCGACTTCGTCGACAAAGGCCGGCAATGGGAGAGGCTTGTTGCTGAAACCGTGAAAGGATACGAACGAGGTGGGCGAATAGTCCTTCACCGCGCTGGTCCCAACGGTGGTGGGTGACGGTAGCACGTACATCGGATCGTCAGGCTTGATCAACTTGATGGACACCTTGACCTTTGCCTCGATTTCGATTGCAGTGATGGAAACCTCGCCGTCACCCTGAGCGCCATGGACGTCGCCAATTCCGACACCACATCCAGTGACGAAGCACTCGAGGACAAGAGTGCTCCCTACCGCAATCCGTTGCGAGTCCTCGTTGCCATAGTAGACGTCAGGTGCAATCGTGCGCAGACAGTTTTCAGGGTCAGACCCACCAACGCCGCATATGGAAGATGGAAAGGCGGAGGGAATGTCGCCCGTGACGCCCATCTGCAGCGACCCAGCAGCTTGTGCAGTGCCGCCATCCGCGTTGACCTGCACTTCGCGGGCCTTGACGCGTTCGACGATTTCCATGTTTGGCAGGACTGTGATGATGCCTGGGAATGGGTGGAAGGGGACTTGCACCTCAGGGAAACGGTCGGATACCCAGTAGTCTGGACGTCCGGGATCTGCTCCTACCGGCTGCCACCAGCTGAAGTACTGCGACAGGAGACAAGGAGGCTCGTCACTCATGGCGGTGCCGGTCGGGGCACCCACACTGGGTATGCGACAAAGCACAGAAGCGCACGCGTCACGGCCTCGCCAAGGTCTGCGGCCAGGGTGCATAGGCACGGCAACCTCTAGCTAACCTCGGCTTTAACCATATCAGACAGATATCCCAGTCCAGGCGCTGCGTGGTTCCAACCCCAGCCCTCGGCCTCGATGTCGAGAATGGTGATGGCGATCTTGTCTCCCACATCGGCGCCATAAACGCCGAGTGGCCCAGCAAGCTGATGGAGGGTGCCAATATACTCGACCGATGGGGAAAAGGCGAGGTTCTCCTCGTAGAGCGAAGTGTTCTTCTGGTCGGCGGTGGAGGTCGGTGTATCGAAGAGGACCACATCGCCCGGGTTGGCCCATGCAGCCATGGGAATCATTGGATGGAGCCGGTTGAAGCATTGGCTGCAGGGAATGAGGGTGAGGGGTAACGGTCGGGGTTCGCCTGGTGGGGATACCTCAGTCACAGAAGAAAGGGCACGGGAGCTCGCGGTCAAGGGGTGCGGGAGCGCGGTCAGGGAAGGGTTTGGGAGTGCCACTTGGTTGAGCCGAACGCAAGCGAGGGCATGCGCTCCCTGTGTGGGGCCGGCTGCCGGGAGAGGGTGGCGTACCTTCCGTCGCAATTCTGACTCTCAGCGGTGAGTACGACGTCCGGATCGTACGTCGGCATGGTGGAGAAGCCTGAGGCTCCGGCTAGTCCCGCGAGGAGGCAGTACTTGCCCAGCATATGGCCAAGCTAGGGAGAAGATGGAGGGGGGGGGGGGTGAGACGGGCGAGAGGAGGCGCGATGGGAGGAAACACCTCGCACGAGGAGAGAGAGAGAGAGAGAGAGAGTGAGAGAGAGAGAGTGGACGGACCGAGAAGATGAGGAAGAGAGGAAGAGAAAGAGAGAAGGAGAAGGAATCTCTTGTGTGACGCTGAGCTCTCTCTTCTCGAGGGGGGGGGGGAGGGGGGGGGGGGGGGGACATCGGACGGACTCACAGTACTGGAGTGCCGCCTCCGGCTCCCGCCCGTGGTCGCCCCCCCCCCCCCCCCCCCCCTCCCCCTTTTCCCAGCCGGTCCCGTCCCCCCCCCCCCCCCCGGTCCCTATGCCCCCCCCCCCTCTGTCCCCCCGGTCCAACTCCTATGATCTCCCCAGCTCTCGCCCGTCCCCTCCGTCACTCCCCTCGTTGTTCCCCCCCCCCTTCGCCTTCTCTCCTCTGTGTCTCTTGCCGTGTGTCCCCCCCCCCCCCTCTGCCACCACCGCCGTCATCACGTACCCCTCTCCTGATTCACGATTCACACAGTCTAGTATTCCATCTAGGCGAGAGGGAGGGGGGGGAAGGGGGGGGGGGGGGGGCTCAGTCGTCAGTCGTCATCAGCCGGCCGGCGGCGAGCAGGAGGGACGGGACGGCGGCGGCGGAAGGGGTGGGGGCGGCGGCGACGGCGGCGGACCTCCCACACACACCGTCCACTACCGCCGAGCTCCCGAGAGGCCCAGATCTAGCTATACAAGCTCCAAGGCACAAGGGACGATCGACACGCTCGACGCGAGTATGAATGATGGCACGATGGCTCGCTCATACGGACACCACACCACACTCTCACTCTTGGTCCGCTTGGTGAGGGCGTGAGGGCGCGTGAGGGACGGTGCTCCCCCGCGTTCAGGTCTCTCTCGCTCTCGTTTGCTCATCGGGTCCCGAATGTCGAATGTGACCTTCCCCTTCTAAGGGTTTACGTTAGTATTTACGCGTGATACTGTAATTGGCTGCTTTGTGTCTTCAGTGCCCGTCTCAGTCAGGTGAGGCGCCGCGGTGCTCCCACGCCATGGGGAAATGATGGTGACCACTGGCTCGACGCTCGACATGCGAAGATACGGAAGGGGTCCAGGCGCGGCGTGAGCGGACGAGGAGAAGGATGGAATGTGGAATGGCGGGTTTGCAAGCAAAGGCAGAGGAAAGGCGTGGGCGTGGGGGCAGAAGGTGTCGTTCCGTCAATTGTGGGGCATCAGTCGAATTGAGCGAGCAAATGTCCATAGTTATCTACTACTATACAACAATATTCACACGTGACCCTAGTATCGGCGTTCAACATCTACGGTGCGCGCTTTTAAGGACTGGTCTATTTTGGGCAGCAGT
>CM030943.1:80876-118876 GCA_018136815.1 Isochrysis galbana | reverse complement strand
TGTCACAGTGTCTTTTTCCTGACGAACCAGCGCGCCCCTATGGAGACGCCGTGCGTGCGTGTGCCAATTTGATTCTCTGCGATTCGCCTACACTTACGCAAACGTCTAGTATAAGAGAGATATCTCACGGGACATGTGTGATGAGTTTGTAATCACCCATATGCACGCCGTGCATGTGCACGGCGCGATGTGCATCGGTTCCCCCGCGGGGGCGCCGTGTGTGCGCATAGCACCTTGTTTCTCTGCGGCTCCCCTATGGATCGGTTCCCCCGCGGGGGCGCCGTGCGTGCGCATAGCAACTTGTTTCTCTGCTTCTCTGCGGTTCCCCTGTGGTGCCCAGGTCGCACAGCATTACGTAAACGTTCAGTATAAGATAGATCTCTCACGGGACATGTGTGATGAGTTGCAATCACCCATGTGCACGCCGTGCATGCGCACGGCGCGATGTGCATCGGTTGCCCCCCCCGCGGGGGCGCCGTGCGCCGTGCGTGCGCATAACGCATAACAACTTATACAACTTTCTCTCCTACTATGAAGGTGCACGCCGTGCGTTCACTATTTCCGCGGGGGAACTCTGGGCGCGGAGTGCGGGCGGGAACCTTGGGGGCACCCCCTGGGACCGAGGGACTTTTACAGTATATGATGATAACATTAACGTAAACGGGATCTGTCTTTTGATCTCCCCCCCTCCCCCCTCCCCCCCCCCCTCCCTGCCGAGGGCTGCGCACCGATTTCGGGCAACCGTTGGGCCGAGAGGGCCGCCATGGCGGGGAAATCCGGTAGAGGGGTACGATTCCATGGATTTCGTACCCCAGGGGGGTACATTGTAGCACAAAACATTTTAACCGTTCGTTCTACTGTTCTACTCACACGTGGCGTATCGTCGGCGTCGCTGGAAGCTTACTTGAAGCAGCAGCAACAACAACAACAAAGCACAACGCCCTGTTTGAACAAATCAAAAAAAAAAGATCTGAAGTTTCTGGGCTACACACCTACTACTAGACAGCGCGTACTCTTGCCGCTGCACTGCCGCCAACGCCCTTAACTCCCTTCTCTCCGCCCCCTCGCCTTCCCCCCCTCGTTCCTTTGTCTTTGGTGTCGGGGGTGCGGCCCTGGTGCGCTACCAAGGGCCCGGCTTCGGTTTCGGGGTCTGGGCAGGCCTTTTGGGTTCATGTCTTTGGTTAGTTCAGGCCTCGCGTGCTGTGGCTGCCCCGAATGTGGTGTCTCGGCGTGCTCTTCGCCGTTCTCACGATTACCTTGTGGTCTCTCTCGCTATTTGGTGTTCGATCCCTAGTTTCTCTGCCAGGGATACGAGCTCCGCACTGGGGGTCAAGCTGTTATTATTGCCTACTTCGTATAGTGGCCGGATGTCGGCCAAGTCTATCCTTTTTTTGGGTTGCCTCCCCATGCCCGCCTGGGCGGTTCGCGAGGTGTCTGTTGAGTTGGCGAAGTTTAGCGCCCTGCTTAGCTTCGTGAATCTTTCCAAGACCCGTACTAGTACTGATTCTTCTGAGAACGTGGCGTTGTCGTATTGTATTCTGTAAAAGTCAGTTACGATGTATCTCCATGCTAGCATATATAGTGTTGCCAGTGCCTTGGGGCATGAGCCTTTTGGGTGCATAAACAATCTGTCTATGATGCCTTGCTCGCGTGGTTTGTCCGGCTCGCTTGGGTGTCGGGCTAGGGAGTCAAGGGTGTCGAATATCTTCGTTAGTCTTGGGCACTCTCCCAGGTGTGTGGATGATTCGTCGGCTGTCTCGCAGAAGCGGCACGCTTTGTCCCGTTCTGGGAATCTGTTGGACGTGGCAATGCGCCTATGCGTTATGTGCTTGAAGTGTAGGTGTGTGTCTCTCGCTGTTACCATGGGCGAGGTGTAGATCCTGGCCAGATGTGCCCAGATATCGTCCGGTAGTGTTAGTCTCGTCGCCCAGTTGTCGGGGCCCGTGAGCCGTCGGCGTTTGTGTTGGGCTGTTTGTAGGGCTCTCGTTAGGTGTGTCACCTCTGTCGCGTCGAGCGTTGTCTTGCCGTCTAGGGTGTATTCGTCCGGTAGCGGGTATTCTGTTCTCTTGTTTGATTTGTATCCTTCGCCCCATTTTGCCGGAGGGGATGGGTCCAAGTCGGCGGGCGCCGCGATCGTATGGTCGCCTAGGATGGGGGTGCCGAGGTATGAGAGTTCGACTTCGTACCAGGCGTTTCTCTCTTTGGCGAAGTACTCTCCCTCTTGGTTGATATGGATCTCGGGAGTTGGGTCTTTCGTGTTCGGTGCCGTGTTAGCTGTTGTGTTGCGAGTTTGGGCGTCCGTGGTTTCCTGGTCAGCCGCCTGTAGTAGGTCGTGTGCGTGTCTCACTATGTTCTCCCAAGTGCCTAAGAATCTATCGCGGGGGATGTGTTCTCCTTTGTATTGTATATATGTATCATTATTTTTTAGGTATTGTTCGCATTCCTCCACGGTAAACGCGCTCGTGCACGCGTGGTCTTTGAACACATTGTGTATCGTGGTGCATTCGAGTTTGTTCCACAGCTCTGCCCATTTCGGTTGCATGGTCGGGCCGCTGTGGTGCGGGTTGTACCATATGGGTTGGGAGAGGGCTCCGTCCCTGCTCATTTTCAGCGGCTTTAATTTCAGAGTTCTCACATTCGTGAGGGCTTGCTTCCAAAAGGCCGGGAGCTTGCTCCTTCCTTTTATGCCGTCCGTTAGCTTGTGCGCGGGCACGTCGGCTAGCACCGCCGCTCTCCCCAAACGCGTGCGGCAGAACCATGCGTCCAGCACTTGCTTCCATTGGGCTTGCCTGGCGTCCAAGTAATTGAGTATCCATTTGGATTGGAGTGCTTTTACATGGTTATCCCAGTCAAGAAGTCCCAGGCCCAAGTGCGGCCCTTCTTCCGTGTCTCCCTTGAGCGGGATTTCCGGATGTTTTATCCATTGTAGTTTGCGTCCGGTGCGGTGGTTTAGCCATAGTACCCTTTCCACTGAGCTCTTGAGCGCCCTGTGAAACGATTGTGGCGCCGCGAGTGTCTGAACCCAATATCGTGGGACTGATAGTACTAAGAAGTTCGCTACCATCGTTCTTCCGTGAATGGATAGGTTTGCGATTATCGGTCCGAGGGCGGAGACTTTCTTGTCTATTTTGTCAGCGAGGCGCCTCCAGAAGGTCTTGGTGGCCCCGGGTCCCCCCAGTGGCACGCCCAGTATCGTCGCGCATTCACTGCTCTTCAGCCATTTGTATCGTCTGTAGGCTTGTGGCGGGGCCTTTCTTTTTAGAGAGCCCCATCTGAGTCCCTCGAACTTTTGATCGTTCGGTTTGCCGCACGAGGCGGCCGCATATCGGTCTACCCATTTTAGTGATCGGCCTAGGCTTGCGTAGTCTGCCGCAAGGAGTTGGGTGTCGTCGGCGAATTGACTGATTTTGAGCTCAGCTCCGTTGATTATGATTCCGTTGATGTTGTCGTCTTCGTTGATTACCCTGGTGAGGGCTTCCGCTGTGAGTAGGAAGGCTAGCGGGGAGAGCGGACATCCCTGTGGCACCCCACTGGCTATGTTAAAGGGAAAGCTTCTGCCCCCGTTGGCTTTTATGTATCTGATTGGTTTGGCGTCAGCGTTGGTGAGGGTTCGCGCGTATCTCTGGAAGTCGCGTCCGAATTTTAGTTTCTCGAGCGCGAGATTGTAGAATCCCCAGTTTACCCTGTCGAAAGCCTTCTCCCAGTCCAGCGCTAACATGATCCCGGGTTCCCCCGTTTCGTCTAGGTACGCCTGCGTGAGCTGGAGAAGGTGCGTGGCCTCTCCTATGAGTCTTTTGGGGACGAATCCCAGTTGGTCTTTGGATATTATATGTCCTATCACTCGTTTTAGCCTGTTCGTTAGTATTTTGGCCAAGATTTTGTAGTCGCTTTGCAGTAGTGTTATTGGCCTATAATTTCTCGGGTCTCGCGTGTCGCCTTTTTTGTATAGGACTATAATGTCGCCCTCTCTCATGGATACGCTAAGATGGCCTTTCGCTAGGGCGAGGTTCAAAACTCTCAGAAAGTCGCGTTTCACTAGTTCCGTGTAGCTTTTGTAGAATTCAGCCGGGAGGGCGTCCGGGCCTGCGCTCTTCCCGTTGCCTATCTCGTCTATGGCTTTCGTCAGTTCCTCCATTATTATATGGCCTTCGAGAGTTGCGCTGTCGCGTGCCGTAAGGGTTTGCGCTTCCAGCGCGTTCTCTAGTTCCGTATCTCTCGTTGCTTTGCGCTCTTGGTATAGCCATACGTAGTATTTACGCAGCTCTCTGCGTATTTCGTCGTCGGAGTTTGTCGTGGACCGTGAGTCACCGCGTAGTCGAGTGGGTAGGGGTTGTTGTTGATGTTAAGTATGATTTTGCGTGGAAAGTCGAAGGTCGTGAAGTTGCCCGTCTTCGGTGCTACGTACAGGTGGTAGACCTCTTTTTTGCCTTGGGTTACGATGACTCCCTCCTTGGTTAGCACTTTGGAGCGTTCTTGGTTGCCCTGCAGGAAGACGAATCCCTGGTTTTCGAGCGCCTTAGCCAGCGAGGTGATGGTGATGGAGTCTTTCAACTCGAACTTGTAGTTACGTACTACGAGGTGCGCAGTAACGTCTTTGAAAGCAATGGCTAGCGATTTGGATGACGCTTGAGGGAGTTCGCGAGCCTTGTCGTCAAGTGTTTGGAATTTGACGATCATGGGGTACTTGACCTCGTGGATCGCGAAGACGCCTTGGTCCTTGAATTTGGCTTTGTATTGTTGTGCGCAGTCCGCCGAGACCAGGACCTCCCACGGTCCCGACGAGCTTTTCGCTAGAAACTCCGGCTCGAGGTCGACGCCCTCGAGTTTGTTGAGATGCGCCACGATGGCGCTGAAGGCCTCTTCGTCTTTGATTTTAATTCCGCGGTCCGTGGAGGTGAAGGTCATAATGATTTGTGAATAGTCATGTTGGTATTCTTGCTCAGCTTCTTGTTCGTCCCCTCCTTGGGGGGTTACCTGTGCGTATCCGCGGGGTGGGAGTCTTCGGGTTAGTTGCTTTGTTGCTTGGGGAGATGTCTTGTTTGGGACGTGTCTTGTGTTGGGGTCCCTCTCGGCCCCCTCCTTTTTGAGTGTTTGTGGTGTGCGTAGCCTCTGGTGTGCCAGAGGTGTTGGGTGTGTTGTTGTCTGAGTGTGCAACTCGCTTGTCTGTCCGTGCGGTTCGTTTGCGTCATCACGGGCTCTCGTGCCGCGTGTGATTGGGTTGGGATGGTAGTCTGACCTTCCACATGTTTCTGCTTGGCCATGTGTCCCTATGGGCTTCTCGGTGTGTTGGGCCATGCAGTTGTTGTTGCATGGATGCAGTTGTATGTTGCTGGTGGTCTGTTCGACCGGCCGGGCCTGTGCCTCGTGCTTGCGCACGTGGTCAGTGCCGTGGCGTTGTAGGGGCCCAGCCCGGAGGCTTTCCCTATGGGAGGTTTCGCGTTGTGGATCTGGCTGTGCGCTGGTTCGCTTGTGCTGGCCTGGCTGTGCTTGTGTGTTGTGTGTTGTTGGGTTGTGTTCTGTCGTTGTGGCTGTGTGGGCTCGGCTCGGGCCGTGGCTCGCGGGCACCTGGGCTGGCATGGCCCTGGCTGGAGGGCGCTGCGGCTGCGCAGCGTCTGTCATGTCGTGGTCGGTCGGCGCGGCGGGGTGGGCGGCGGGAGAGGGTGGGAGCGTGGCGCGCTCCATGACCCTATCGTTTATAACGATAGTTGGCTGTTTGAACAAATCAAGAAGATGCAGCCTGCCTGCGACAAGCGACAAGCGACCAATGCTGCTAGCTTACTTACGGCGCATGGGGACTGAACGCGCACACACAATGACACAATGACGACGGGCCGCATAGGCAACCCTCCCTCCCGCGCTTGGCATCGGGATGGCGCGCATGCTTGCAAAGCGCTTACGAGTGATTTGGACACCCGAGTACCGAGTACCTTAACGTCAAAGACAAAGACGTGCGTTGCGTGTGACTAAAAAAAAGGAACCTCGAGTTGCACCTTCACCTTCTCAAGTTTGTAATAAGTAATAAGGGATCAGGGAAGGTTGGGAAGTGGGAAGTAGAAGTAGATAGAGCAGAGTAACACTAGCACGCCTATCTCATGCCGTACATACAGCGGAAATTGTTATTCCAAGACTTTTTTTCTGTCACCCTTACCTACCTAGCCTATCCCCGTGCCCCCGTATCCGTAAGCGCCAGCTAGAGTTCCTTTGTGAACTCTTCTCTCCCCACGTCCAAATATGCCGTGAGGGTCGCCGCTCTGTCTTCCCTCTCGTAGCCCCTAACCAAGTGTCTCGACCCTTAGTGTGAATGGATCCTTTCACTTCTCTTGCTCTCTCCGTTTGGAGCGACGTCGCGATGCGTTCACCGCTCGCCCTGAGTCAGCAGGCAGTGGTCTGCGCGGGGCTCGGCGAGAGTGGGGCAGTGGACGAGGCGTGCGCGGCAATCCGGCGTGCGTGCGATCTCTCTTCCTCTGCCGAACTCGCCGGCCGCAAGCCCATCGACGTCGCATTCAACCTGGCTCTAGCAGGTACAACCGACAGTCGGCTGATTTCCGACCTCTGCACACGTGCGGAGCAGAATCTGCTGCGGCCAACGCGGCGCAAGGCGGGGCTGCTGAGTGCGGCGCATATGGTGGAGCGCGCCGCTGCTGCTGGATCCCTTCCGCTCTTGGGTCTCTACGACGCCGCAAGGGAGAAGCTGGTGCGCGCTGGCGTGTGCCTTGAGACGGCCGCTGAGCTCGAGGCCGGCACGCTCACCCTCCTCTCTCCGCGGGCTGCGCGGTGGCTTCACCGACGGCATCATCACCACACCCTCACAGCCAAGCAGCGCAGGCCAGGGAGGCCAGTCCCTGCTGCCCGCGTGTCTGCCCCGCTCCGAACCCTGTTCGACGACCCTTCCCGAGACTTGACGGTCGACCTTGGCTGTGGCTATGGTGTGGGGCCTCTAGGGTTAGCCTCCTCCGATCAATCGATAAACGTGCTCGGCTGCGATGCTAACACCGCTGCAATAGCTTTTGGCCGCGGTGTCGCGGCTCGTTGGCAGCTGAATGGCCGCTGCAGCTTCGTCGCCGAGGACGCGTGCATGCTCCTTAAAAGGTTGCAATCGGAGTACCCAGGCCGTGTCACGAGAGTGGTGCTGTCGTGTCCGACGCCCTTTGCCGTCGAGTGGCAACAGGGGCACTTGCCGGCCTTATCCAACAGTGTTATCATGGGGACAGAGGGACCGTCTTCCCAAGGCCCGATTGCTGCCACAGTCTCCCCACCAGTGTCCTTTCCCCGGGCTCCAGCTGAAACGCTCGACTTCTTTGCCAGCGACAAGATGTTTGAGGCGGTAGCTGAGATCCTTGAGCTGGGAGGCGCCCTCCATCTGGCGAGCAATGTAGAGGACGTTGCTCTGCAGCTTCTCGACAATGCAATGCGCACGCGCCGCTTCTTACCTCTGGGAGCAGTGCAGTGTGCGGCGACTTCGCTTGTCACCACAAAGACCAAGATGGCGGGAGAAGTGAAGGCGTGCCCTGAGGGGCAACGATGTGGACAACGTCGAGCAGAGGCGTCTGCAGTGGGCTCAAGTGCACAAGTGCGACTGCCAAGACGCCAGGCAGCCTTCCATGCAACGAGTGACAGGAGGGCTTGGGGACCTGCATGGACACTTGGGGCGAGCACCCTCCTAGAATGCCGCTCTGAAACGGAGCTAGCGTATGAGCTCGAGGGAAGAGAAACGTATAGGATTGCGCTCCATCGCGTGTGAGCTGTGAGAAGTAGGGCTCCGCCGAAGTGAAAAAGAACTTCTTGAAGAATCGGGGCTACTCACCTATTTGGGGACACACTACTTTCCTCACTCTACGACTCTACTAAGCTTGCAGACACGCAACCCTATCTCTATCGCTCTTCTCCAACTCATCTATCTGCCCCTCCTTCATTCCTATTACTTCGCTTTGCTGGGTTTATGCGGCATGTGCACTGTAGTGGGCCGGGGTCTGGCGTGGCGGTGAGAGTGACAATGGCAATGGAGAAGGGCTTGGGGCGAATGACGCACACACAATGCAAGTACATCTCGTAGATCTCACACCCTCACCCTCACCGCGCCTCAAAGCTCAGAGCCCATTTCGTCAACGTATCTTCAAAGATAGCGCTCATGGAGCGCGCGCCGCCCCCCTCCTCCCTCCTCCCTCCTCTCACTCGCGCCCATGTCGCATTCGCGATCGACCTTTTTGTTTTAGAAGTTGTCTGCGTTTCTATGTATCGGACTTGTCGCACTGCCGTCGTGAGGCTCTCCGAGGCATGCCCCCATCGGAGGCTGTAGTGGTCGCCGCAATCGAGGCAACTTCGGCCGATGACTCAGCTTATTAGTTCTTTCGTTCTCTCGCCTCGTTTCTTCTTTCACGACCTGTCCTCGTATCTCGTATGGCTCTCGCGTTTGCGTTTGCCCCGCCTGGTAGCAAAATACCGGGCCAAAGTGAGCCAGAGGTAGGCAAAAGCTGGTAGGCTACTGCACTCGCGCAGAGAGGCGGGTGGCTGGCCGCCGCGCATTGGCCCTCTGGCCCGGAGGAGGCAGAGGAGTTGGAGAAAGTGCTCCATGAGCATGAGCACGCTTGCTTATAACATCACCTTGGCGCAGGGTTTGTTCGACAACAAGCGCCGAGTAGTGTTGGCAAAGATTGTGGATGTAGATGTGGTGGGAATGAGTGTATGATTTGCCGCACGGAGCGTTCGCTCTGACAGTGAATATAGTGCGTATGCTTGTCGCATTGGCTCTAGGCGTAGCCTCATACTAACTAATGACCTTACAAGAGCTCTTATGTTAAGTAAGCCCCAATGTACCCTCCCAAACACCATACCTTTGATGGAGCCCCTAGTCGTTGAAGTTTGTAGACCTTCCATTCAACCCAAAGCGTGCGAGGCATCTCAGTTTTGGGACGGAGGTAGTATGATCATGTGCTTAGTTCTGTGCTCTGTGCCTTTGCCTTGGGTCTCAATCTTCATGCGGTCATGTGTGCCGTGGCTTGGCGTGTTGGTGCATGGCTAGTGGCAGTAGCGGCACTAATGTTGAGTTGTTCTATCCCAGGTTTATATCCCTCGCCTACGCAAGCCCCCCCAGCTCCCCTACACTCACCTCCCCACAAACGAACAAGTTACACGGTCGCGAAAACCAGTGAGCAGTGAAGTGTGAAGCTGTTGAGGCATAGTTGAGTCCCCGATGAGAACCCCCTGAGTAGTAGTAGCTCTAGTCTAGGTGCGTGCCGGGGAAGTTCGTGGGAAAGGGCGGGAGCGCAGCGGCGGCGCCGAGGCGGGGGGCGGAGAGTGGCCTCTCCGCCATGTTCCCCACCGAGCCGACGGACGGGCGAACAGCCAAGTTGTACGTGCGCGTGATCCTCTCGATTGCGTCCGCCAACTGCGCCCACTTCTACTCGATCTGCTCCATCTTCTCGTGCGTTCAGCCTGCTGCTTCAGCTTGCAAGCCGTGGGTGTGTGTCTGCGTGTATGTTTGTCGCGATGGCTCTCCTGCAAGCCAGTCTACGCCACGACGGGCACAGGGCGGGCGATCCCCACCCTACCTTAGTACTGATGGAGCAGGAAGAGCCGTCCGAATACGCATCCCACCTCGCCTTGTGGGCGCTAACCTGATGGAATACCCTAAGCAGGTATGCCGGTTTCCTGGCAGTCGATGCTGGCTGGGCCGATGATGCTGACGCCGCCGGCTACGTCGCCGGGCTCCTACCCACCGTATTGATTTTTGGACGCCTCTTCACCACGATCCTGTGGGGCTGGGTTGCGGATCGTGTCGGCCTCCGCTACGCCATTGTCGCCAGCATGACCTCTGTGACTATCGGCAATCTTTGCTTTGGATTGGCAACCTCACTTGAACTTTCGCTTCTTTCACGCGCTGTATTCCTAGGCGCTTTCAATGGCTTCACTACTCTTATGGGTCCGGTCTGCGCTCTCGTAGGCCCTACACTGCAGGCGCAGGCTATTGCGCACGCGTTGGCTGCTGGTTCTGCCGTCATGATGCTCGGCCCCGCCCTAGGTGGAATCAGCTATGGTGTCCTCGGCCATGAGCATCCCGCGCTGGCTCCGTCCTTGATTGGTGCGGGTGAGTTGCTCATCGCCTCCATCAGTCACGCCGTCGCCCTGTATCATCAAGTTTGTCAAACGAGAGTTGCGAATCAAGGCCCCGCCCGCTAGCTCAGAGCTCCCTATCACACATGGCCACTGCGCAAGAACTAAACTCTGTTCACGCCACAACTATTCTCAGGGCTTGGAATGACAGCCTCTGTCATCTGTCTCTCCAACTTGCCAATCAAAGGAGACGAGGCGCGTCTTCGTCGAGGAGGAGGTGTCGAGTCACACCACGCCAAGGAGGCGGACACACACATTACGACCCCAACAAGCCCCGTGCTTTGCGCTTACGCGCACCCAAGCGCCAGCCATGCCGCTGACGCATTTGACGCCCATACGGAAACGCGCGGCGCGTTCGGCGAGGTTGGTGTCGACGATATTATCGCTGCTGAGCATGACGACGTGTCTGATGAAGGTCGTATCTTCTCCTACGTTTCACCTCCGAGGCATTCCACGACAGCCGACATAACCGAGACGGTTGATCACAACGGTGCTTCCCAGTCAATGAGCTCTGTGCTTTGTTCTGCACCCATGCCGCAGTTGCTCTTATTTCGCGCAGGCTTGGGAACCGTTGCATTTGGGTGAGTATGACAGCTTGTCAGCAGTTGCCATGGCAACGGCGTTGTTCCTCTGTGGCATGTGATGGTCAACGTGGCCCATCGCTTTGTGGCGTGTTCGTCGCCTCCTCACCACCAAAGTTGCTTTTCGTTTAGTTCACTTCCTGCCTTCTTGCATGCAGCCTATTTGATCTGTTCCCACTGTGGGCCATTGCGTCGCATCGCGCCGGGGGCATGGGTGCAACGAAAGAAGAACTCGGAATCCTACTTCTAGTTGCCGGACTGATTCACTTCGTGTTCACATCGTCAATCATGGGCCGACTGGTACATACTGCGAGGCGGACGCTGCCAACTTTGGGGTAGCCTTACCCTGACCGAGCTCACAGCCCCGAGCATCGATTGGTTCACTGCCAGCCCTGCATTTCCTTCGCAGGTCGAATCAGACATAAGGCTCTCCCTCGTGGTTGCGCCGTTTGCCGCTGCGGTGTTTGTACTCGCGATACCAATGCTTGCGGCCTCCACAAAGCTTGTTGCCTCAATTTTCTCGACTATTTTGCTGTCTTTGACGCATAACGCAATCCTCACGGGCGTCACGGCTGCGATTTCCGCCTCAAACACGGCTTGTGAGGCGTGCCCTAGGCACATCAATGCGCTGAGCGGCATCGTTGTGCAGGCAGAGGCCGTTGGGAAGATGCTAGGACCCGCATTCTTTGCGCCTCTCTTTGCCGCGGCCATTGCCATGCGGCCCCTGTACAGTGAGCCCCCGCCGAGCTCTCCTCCCAATACGTTTTCTAGTCTCCCACTCGGAGATGCTTCACCCCCCCCCTCATATCCGCCCCAAGCGCCCCTAGCGCAGTCTCGCCACCCAACCCATCATCATCAAAGTCACAACCTACACATGTGCTATCGCTGGAGAGCACACAGATGCCTCATAATGATGACACGGCTTTTGACTCCAACTTAGTTGTTTCGCTCATTGGCGATGGTGCGAGCTTGTGTTTTGCTCTGGTTGCGCTCCTCTTATGCGCGCTCGGAGTTCTCATGTTGTTGACACCCAGGCGTTCAATCCAAAGAACCATCTCGAAACAGGGGACCACCATCCTTGGCAGTGAGGCCGACCTCAAACGCGTACGGCAGCCACACCACGAGCGAAGCCTTTTGAAGAGGTATCGCAGGAGCTGGACGGAGGTTAAGCGGGCAGACACGGACGAGGCAGCAGTGCACGGATCGGGATAGAGGAGTGCATCTCGGCACGTACTGTCGTGGAGTACGATCTTGTGGGACATGCGCCGCTCACGGCTCTTGGCTTCATCTAAGAGTCCATCGAGCCACTTTCTCTCTACGGGGCTCGCTTCACATCGCCTGAACGAGCAAGATTCTGGCACACCGAAAACTTTTGATGCTGTTGAGATTTCTTCACAATGATGGCCTGCGGGCTCGTCGTGGCATTCGTGAAGCATGAGGGATGGCCGCCGCACTACCTAGCTACTTGTTCCTGGCACCAGCGTGCTTACCTGAACTTGATTTGGTTGCTTTCGCCCGCTCGAGACTGAGCGTTATTACTTAGCCGAGATGTCGCGGCCGTGCTGCTTCTGGTTTTGCTGAGTGTGCCCTTGGTATATCGGTGCAATGACGACACGCACACGCACAACTTCTCAATAGTGGCACCGCGCGCGCGTCCTTGAGACTTGTGGCACTTGCGCTTTGCCACGTGTCTCTCCCTCGCGCCCAAACACGCGCTCTACTCTGTTTTCCGTTGTTTCGCTTAGTGTCGCGCGTCTTACCGCTTACCGTGCAAGGGCCGTGTGTGTGATTGAAGAGACGAGAAAAGACGTTTTATATCCGGTTCTGTGTCTGTGTGGGGAGAACGCTCGCGCGATGGCGATGTTGGTCACATTCTGTCGGCTCGATAGTCCTGGCGTTTGGCCCTCGTCATGCGCGAGCTCGTCCGTCAACAGACAAGCGACCAGGTGCCGCAAGAGTTTTGCCCTTGGGGACCGTACACCGTACACCTCGCCGTGCTCGATACTCCCTGCTACTCCTCGTTTGGCGCTTTGGCTCTTTGCTCCTTGGCCCCCGAACTAAGTTTATACTTAGTTCGCCCATGGGGGGGCATGAGCCCCCCCCTTTCTCCATTCCTCCCCCGCCATGGAGGAGGAACCACCCATGCTCCTGAGCCATGCCTGATGGCTTGCCAAGACCAAGAGGAGACTGCCCTGCTGACCCACTTCCTTCCCCACTCCCCACAGGCTCGCCTGTCTTGCGCGTCCTGGTCCTGGCCAGTCATGGCCAGCCCATCGCTCCAACCCCCCCTCCCCCCTGGTCGACAGGCAGACAGGTGCGGAGTGGGTGCCCCTGAGGCTCAGGAGCGCCAACGAGGGAGAGGTAGGGGAGGCCAGGGACCAGGCCCAGTCCCAGCCTCGTCTGCCCCCTGAGCTGGCCTCTAGGAGCCTCCAGGGGTCGCTAGAGGGCAGCTGCAATCCTGTCGCAGGCGCGCCATCGCGCATGCTGCAGGAGAGGGGAGAGAGAGAGAGGAGAAGAGGGTGGGCGGAGCAAGAGCAAGAGCTCCGCCCACCGAAATAGTATTTTAAAATAGGTCGTAAGTCCCGCACCTGTTTACAGGATAAGTCGGGATTGACGATTGATCGAGGCCGCCGCCAGCGCCCGGTAGGCGCAGGAGGAAGGGGGGAACGGATCACCGGGGGGGGGGGGGGGGGGGGCACCGGACCATATCTAAGCCCTTCACCCCGATCCCCCTAGTAGTGCACGGGGGAAGCCGCCTGGCCGCGGGGGCGGGGGGGAGAAGGGCCGGGGAAGTGGGGGTGTAGAAAGTATACTACGTGTAGGTGGTAGGTGGTGGTTCCATGCGCCGCGAGTGCGGTCAGAACATGATGAAGTTTTTGCTCCTAGGCCCCCCTCGGCCTCGGGCAACAGCGCGTGGCGAGAAGATCGAGGCCCAACCCACTGTCCACTGTGTGGGCGTCGCGTGGGGATCTTCACACTCACAGCTGGGCAGCCTCTCATCTGTGAGACTACTCTCTCTACATAAATAGATTCCTAGAGACCCCACGTGGCTTCTACGGCTAGGGATCTGTGACGAATTGACGAAATCTCGCCGCCCCCCCCTCTCCTCCCCCCCGCCCCCCCCCCCCCAACCTCCCCCAACCTCAGGAGCTCGCTCCTCAGGAGGGGGAGCGTGCGGCGAGATGGGAGAGAGAAGTGGGGAGAAGAGAGGGAAAAGAAGGGGTGGGAGGGGGTGGCAGAAGTAGAGAAGCCGGAGAGAAGAGCGGCAGAGGAGAGAAGAGGAGAGGGAAGGGGAGGGGGGGGGGGAGGCGGGGCGAGAGGCGATGGCCTCGTCTCTCGCGCTGGCGGCGCTCGGCCTGCTCTCTGCTCCCAGCGGGCTATTGCGGCCGCGGCTCGGCGGGCCGCCCGCGCTCGTGGGAGTCCCACCACACGCCTCCGTGCGTCACACACCCGCGGCGCGTATGGCGATGAGCCCGCTCGTGATTGAGCACTCGATGCGGCCAATCCTCGTCACAGTCTCAATCTGCATCGCTGCAATGCTCCCCACAGCATTTGGAGCCTTCGCGCCGGGCACGCGCTCGAACAAGAAACTCTGGAGACGCGGCTTCACCGGCTTCAGCTTCGCCGTCTTCGTCTCATCGTGGATCTTCTCGGGCACTTATGCGTTCCTCTCCGTCTTTGCTGCATTTGCCGTCATCGCGCAGAACGAGTACTACAACATGGCGAGGAGACACGGGGCCAACCCAACCTGGAAGCTTGGCCTCATTGGCTCCGTCCTCATGTATATGGCTGCTGCTTCTCCCTCTCCGATGCTGCGTGATGCCGTCTTCTCACTTACGGGGTGTGGCACAATTGTCTACTTGCTGTTGCGATCCGGATTCGAGGAGAACTACGCTAAGCTATTTCCGTGGTTCAAGCGACGAACGCCTCCAACCACATACGATGATGTAGGCCACCTGCCTGCACGCACACCGCAAGGCCCGCACTTGCATCTCTGCTGCCGCAAGTGCATGCCTCCTCTGGCTACAAATCCTCTGCTAGTGCACGCCTCATGGCTGCGATGCCGATATGAAGGCAAGACATCCCCCATTGCGTAGACTCCACAGGGCGGTTGATGCTCTACTGACACGCGAGGGTTTATCCTATTGATGTTGCAGGTCGCAACTACGTTCTTTGGCATCTTCCTCTTTGGATACATGCCTTCATTCTGGATTCGCCTCCGTGGCCTCGCACCGATACATCCCTCACAAGTCTTCTGTATTTTCTTGCCCCAACATCTGCGTTCATCTTGGTTCATGGCGGCAATCGAGAAGAGCGGCGCGGACATCTTTACGCATGGAGCCATTGTCCAATGGTGGACGATGTTGGCCATAGTCTTCTCCGATGTTGGCGCCTACTTTGTGGGGAAGCGCTTCGGCCGCACCCCGCTCATTTGGGTGCGGTCACACCAACACCTTCCGACACGAATCGCACCCCCAGACGCATACTTTGTTGGGTCGCTGTGTAAGTGCGTGCTCGCCTCTCGCTGTGACAATTATAGCCCTATCCCCCGCCCTCTCAGGTTTCTCCTAAGAAGACATGGGAGGGATTGTACGGTGGCATGTGCGCATCGGTTGGCACAATGATCGCCGCTGCAACGCTGATGGGATGGCCTGCTCCATTGGCTTCGGGCGCCGCCTATGGCCTCACGTTGTCACTGGTAGGTCTCGTTGGAGACTTGACGGTCTCACTTTTGAAACGGTCTGCAGGAGTGAAGGATACTGGTAGCATTATGCCCGGGCACGGCGGATTACTTGACCGACTCGACTCATATCTTCTAGTTGCAGCGCCAGCCTTCTTCATCCTCATGGCCCTGCGGCTTGTGAATTGAGTGTGGGAGCACACTTGATTGAAATGCTGCGTTATGCGGCCGCATGCTTCTGTGATTATTTCATTTTTCTGGTCAACAGGCCTGGGCGTGAGAGCGATGTAGGGGCGGAATCAGGCGTCATGGCCGAAGGAGGAAGGCAGGAAATCGACTTAGACTTTAGGCGGTAGACGGTAGAGGCATGGAAATGTGGGAATGCAGAAGACCTGTGTCGTGTCGAGAGCGGTTCCGGAGGGCCTACGGCCACTCCGTTGCGAGGCGCACCAGCGGCTAGCGCGGCGTTTGGCACTAGTCTGGCACACCCACCTCGCCGGGAGTCCGCACCATTTTCAATTTTTGCCCGTCCTCGGTTTCTAGTACTAGTACTTTAGTTGCTCTGTCTAGGTCTGGGTCTGGGGTCCACGGTATCCTCGCCGAAGGCTGAAGGCTACAAGCAGCTGAATGGCAGCCTCTTAGCAAACGCGCTGAACCTCACCAAGAGACTCGCCTAGAACCAGACGACGAAACGCACCAGAGAGGACGCCCTCCACCAACCACCAAAGGATGCAACTTGAGGTTCCCTTTTTTTTAGCCCCCCGCATTGCCTTTTTCTACACCTTATACAATTCTACCCCAAACCTCCCCCCCCCCAAAAATGTGTCCCTATATGCAAACACCTATGGGTCCAATTGTTGCAGACGGGTCGCTACTTGTCACGGGACGAGGGGGTCGGCCGCGCGGATTAATTTCAAATAATAAAGGAGTCATCTTCATGTTTATCATTGTGATATTATCAGCTAAGTTTATACTTAGTTCGCCCATGGGGGGGCACGAGCCCCCCCTCTCTCCACTCCTCCCCTGCCATGGGGGAGGAACCACCCATGCTCCTGGCACGCCTGATGGCTTGCCAGGAGCCCACTACCCTGTTGACCCACTCTCTCAGTGGCAGGCTCGCCTGCCTCGCGCGTCCTGGCCTGTCGTGGCCAGCCCATCGCTCCAACCCCCCCTCCCCCCTGTTCGACAGGCAGACATGTGCAGAGTGGGGGCCTCTGAGGCCCAGGAGCGCCAGCGAGGGAGAGGCAGGGGAGACCAGGGCCCAACCCCAGCCTCCTCTGCCCCCTGAGCTGGCCTCCAGGAGCCTCCAGGGGTCGCCAGAGGCAGCTGCAGGCCTGTCGCAGGCGCGCCATCGCGCGTGCCTGCAGGAGAGGGGAGAGAGCGCGCGGAGAAGGGGGTGGGCGGAGCGAGGGCTCCGCTCACCGGAAAATATGTAAGTCCCGCACCTGTTTACAGGAGAAGTCGGGACTGGGACTGAGGACGCTGCCAGCCCGCGGTAGGCATAGGAGGAAGGGGGGAACGGATCACCGGGGGGGGGGCGCGGGCCACCGACCATATCTAAGCCCTTTTCCCCTATCCCCCTAGTAGTGCACGGGGGGAGTCGCCTGATGGCGGGGGGGAAAGGACCGGGAGAGAGGGGGTGTAGAAAGTTTTGCTGCGTGAGTAGAAAGTAGAGGGTCCACGGCCGCGTGTGCGGTGAGACTATTAAGAAGTTAATTAATCATTGTGATATTATCTACGCTATTTCTAGGTGGGAAGCATTGCGTGAAGCATTACTTTGGATGTCGTCAGAGGTTTTACCCGAATCCCCACAAAGTCTTTCCGCATCTTCAGATGCGCCTCGCTGACAACTTTGAACTCATTGAAAGAGAGTTTCTCGACAGTGAGTACAAAATTTATGATTGGCCAGAAGAATATCTTTACACAAAAGAAGAGGGTCATGATTGGAAGGTAGTTCCACTCTATGGCTTTGGAGTTTGGAACGCAGAGTACTCGACAACATTTCCAAAGACAATTGAATTAATCAGAACCATTCCAGGACTTCGAACTGCGATCTTTAGCAAACTCGGTCCTAAAACTGAACTACACAAACATCGCGGATGGAGCGGATTAGCCAATGAAGCTCTTCGTTGTCATATGGGCGTTGTTGTTCCAGATCCTGACACGAAAGGTAGAAGTGGGGTTGCAGTCGAGGATGAATTTCGCCAGATTACAAAGGGACAAAGGGAGAGTGGATTGTGTTCGATGACAGCAAAGAACATATTGTTGGCGTGAACGATACTGACGAGAATAGGGTCGTTTTGCTTCTTGACATAGAAAGACCATGGTGGGTAAAGAAAGGAGAAAGTAAAATACAAGATACTCCGGAGTTGTTAGATTTTGTCGCCAAATTTACTAGAGTCTAAGAGCGGATCCATAATGTATTAGTTTACGTGATTCAATAATTGATACGCATACTATCGACCCCGGGGACACTATAAGATAATTCAGAAGGCGTTTTACTAAAACGCTTTTACGTTTGTCTGCCACAGGAACACCCAACAACAGGACAACAGGTCTGCCCCAGCCCGCCCCTTGCGCTTGGCCCGTCGTAGTGCACGCCCCCCCCCCCCCCCCCGATACCAAAGACAAAGGAATGAAGGGGGTAGTGTAAAGGGAGTGAGTGTTCTGGGGTATAGGCGATGGCGTGAGTCGGTACCGTGAGTGCGTGGTCTTTAAAGCTAGCGGTAGTAGCCTGAATCTGTCGAATCAAGCGAGTGCTTGATCGTGGGGCAAGTCTCAATGGGGCAAGGGCATGGAGTGAAGAGAAGTCTTGAGAGAGGGGGGGAAAGAGCGCGCTACATCACGACGACGACCCACGAGACACCACCCCACATCACTCACTCACCAACAAGAAAACTCCGAAACTAACGCAACATCGCACAAACAAACCAATGAAACAAATAAGGACAAACGAACAAATGCGGCGTGCAATGCGGCGGAGCTTCGAGGCAACTCATTGGCAAAAACAAAACTCACTCAATTTTCTCACACACGACACATTGATAGAAGCATCGCATCCGCCTAGAGTATATACTCATATACTCTAGATGCGACAGAATGACAGAATCTTCAGATGTTTTTTTTTGGAGTAGTTGTAGTGTAGTTGAGAGGGAGGGACTGATGTCAGCAACCATCAACCATCTGATGCCCTTTGACGTGCCTGAGGGTGAGGACTTGCTTAGCAACGAGGTCGCGCAAAAAGGCCCCAGCACGTAAGATATGTTTGGTCTTTTTGAAGGCCACCGGATCAGAGGCCATGCCAACGGCAACGGCGCCCGACCGAGGCACTTCCCGACTCAGACGCAGTGCCGCTATCGGGATCCTCAAGGCTTGAGCAATTGATGTTTTCCTCCCCTTTCCCCCACTTGGCACTACGCCACCCCGTCCCCAGGGTGTCGCCAGTGGCTGTCCCAGACCAAGAAGCTCGAGGAGGAAGTAGCTGCCAATCGGCAGTTGGTGCCTAGGAGGTACAGGCCCGCCAGATGGCGCCTAGGACTCCCATGGGAAGCCAACGGGGGGATAATGGCAGGGATGCCCAGGAGGTAGTAGCCCATCCCCCTACGTCGTACGTCGGTGGTCGGTGGGTCCCCCGGTCACCAGCACCAGTCGACCCGGCCAGCGAGATATCGACCACCATCGCAGAAAGGATGAGATGACAACATGAGACCAAACTATGATACTCCAAACACCACAATGGTGGGAAGAAGGTGCATGTAGGATGTAGCGAGATTCTCCAACGGTGACTAGCCTACAAGGAGGGGGCATAGAAACATAGACGACATTCTAAAACAAAAGGGCCAATCGCGGATGTGACACCTCTCCACCAGCCACAAACTCTCATTGTCATTATTTTGGGGCAGGTAAGGCGTGCAGCTAGTAGTGCAGTAATAGTAATATAGTATTATGTATGTAGATGTAGTGCGTCAGCATCGCGATAGGCGGTGGGGAGGCGGGCACAGGCTGCCGTGGCGTGTGGAAGCGGGCATAGAGCGCGAACGAGGGAGCGAAAGCGCTGGCTGCACTTTCATGAGCAAGACTCAAACTCTCTTCGAATGTCTTAGAGAGGGATCAAATGGCATGAGCATAGCTCGACGGCCGCTCGTTGTGTCGTCGATAGGTGGTCTGTGTTTTTGCGTTGGCTCGTGTGCATAATGCTTGGAACAAACAACAATCGACAATGACGACCACATGCCACGCACGCAGCGAAAATGAGCGACGCTTGGAATTGTGATCTAGTGGTGAGGATTCCGATTCCAATTTCAAGTAGTAGGTGCAGGTTGAGTTATGCGATGACCACAAAAATGCACTTGATGGAATCGCCGTGGCGAGCTAGAACGCTAGATGGACGGCTCGCAGTGCGAGAGCAGGCCGTATGAAGAGAAAAGACGGAAGAAGACCATATGGGTGGCTGTGGCCGAGCATGAATTGGGTGTTGGTCAAGTAAAGTGTACCGTGAGACGTCAACTTCGCACATCGAGCACGCGCATGAGAATATGGCAGGCATATTGCGATGGCGTTAGCGCAAGGTGAGCAACGTCGGAACACGTCGCAGGCAAGGTCAACGGGCGCAAGGCGGGTGCACGTTGTGCTTCCCGGCGCGGACGCGTATTCGGGAGTAGACAGGCGGAGACATGCGGCAGGGGCAGTGGGTCAGCTTGAGCCGCCTGCCCGCCTCCTTGAGGCCCCGCCTGCCTCGTCGCGCTTCGCTGATGCGCCAGTCCGACCCTTACGTCCATTCGTACCTCCATCTCGTCTGCGTTCGTCGGCAGCACCTATCCGCACAGGATAAGCGTCATTCGCAATTCGACGATCAGGCCTCTCCCGTGGCTCAGGGACGAAAGAGTCCTCGATGATGGAGGCCAGCGTCACCGGTGAAGCGGCGGCTGCCGACAAGGCTGAAGCGCCGGATGTGCCCGCCGTGGTGCTCTGCGATGTGCTTGCCGAATCATCGCGGTCGGCCTCAAAGAGAAGGGCGACATGCAGCAACCCATCCTTCGTGTCACGATATTGGGTGTAGTAGGTTCCAATTGGCTTACGGTCGTCCAGCAAGACAAGAGGAGCGGAGCTACTCTTGGCTTGCAACAGGAGGCGAGGAGGAGAAGCGAGCGCCAGCACCTCACGCAGCTTGGCACAAAACTCACGAACGGGC
The DNA here is from genome assembly GCA_018136815.1 of Isochrysis galbana. Taxonomy (NCBI): domain Eukaryota; phylum Haptophyta; order Isochrysidales; family Isochrysidaceae; genus Isochrysis; species Isochrysis galbana. The sequence continues at coordinate 98,313 of CM030943.1, read as the reverse complement.
ATCTCCTCAGACGTATGGAGTATCAAACTACAGGGGTTGAGGGGCACTGTTGGTGCACCAATTGATCGCGAGTGACAAGAAACGGGAGGGTGTAAGGGCGACACTCATGCGCTGTGAGCCGGCAGTACGTGGGTGCCAACGTCGCTTGCACGTATTGGTCATCGGCAGCTGTGCGCACCGATGATCCTTGAACTTCTCTGGTACTCGGAGGCCCTGATAGTGCACCTGTGTGTGCACGTGCGCGCCCGCCTGGGCGGCGCTCGCCGCGCCATCAGGGATTGTGGCCCATCCCACATTCCCTTTAGAAGCAGTGCCGCTGCCTCCGCTAGCCCCTGGGATGCTTGTGGCGCTCGTCGTGCTAGCTGTGCCGACCCCACCAACACCTCCAACTCCGCCGGCGGCAGGATTTGGGACTCGGCGCTTGGAGCCCCGATAGTCAGCCGCATCCTTCGGCGGCAGCGCGGCCTCCCGCCTCGTCGTTGCAGCCCGGTCCGCGATGTTCGACACACCCTGTTGAACAGACTCAGAGGCGGCGGAGACACCGCCAGCACCGCTAGTGCTCGTGGGGATCTTCTCCGAGACCGCGGTGGCCGTTGTGCTGTCTCCGGAGGTTTGCACGACAGCAGACGATTCGGCAGTTGCGACACCGGCCTCAGAGTCGATCAAGTCTTCTTCTTCCGCCGCCGCCTCTTCCTCTGCTGCAGCCTGCTCTTCCGCCTCTGCAGCGAGCGCACCCGGCTGATGCACCCCTTGCATCTGCGGTTTGCTTGTTGCGCTGCTTGCGCCCCCGGCCTGTCGAGGGTTGTCACCCAAAGGGCGATAGCTGGCCGTCCGTGCTTCCGCCCGCGAAACCATGGCAGCCGTAGATTCGCTGCTCCCAGCAACGCCTGCTCGGCCGCCACGTCCTGCGCTCGTCCTCGCATCCGTGAGGCCATCACGCGGCTCGGAGTGAAGAGCTGACAAGCTTGGGCTTTGCCCTTGCTCGGACACAGTGTTCGCACTGCCCACAGACGCGCTGCCTAAGCTCCTATTCGCCAAGCCAGCCGTGCCACCATTACTACTGGTAGCCCAGCTGCTGCCAGTGCCACCGTCGGCCGCGCTGCCACCGCTGTTGCCTGCAGTACTCACAGCGTTCCCGATGCCTCCAGCTATGCTTCCTGCGCCGCCACTGCTGCCCACACCGCCTCCGGCACGAGTGGGCCGTAGCTTGGTCAACGATGCCTCACCCTTGGGTGTAGAATAGTCGCCCAGATTAATCAGCGACGCCTCGTCGTTGAGTTGGTCCACGGCGCCGCGCCACTGCCTAACGACCCTTCCAAGCCGGCCCGCCCCTTGCCCACTGACCGCATTTTTGGGGCCCACCTTGACGTGGTCAAGTGGCGCCGAGAAGAGGTCAAGTACCTTGCTTGATGGCGAAGGCGGCGACCGCTCACTCGCGGTGCCCGTCGGCGCCTCAGTCTGCGAGGACCAGTGGCGTACAGAGCGGGCTGAGCCTGCGCGCAGAGAGGCACCAGAGCACTGCGCGCAGAGGGAGTACGCCCCCCCCCCCCCCTTCTCCCCTGTTGCGCCCTCACCTTGGCGAGCGCGTGCTCCTGGAGGAGCGGCCAGATGGAGAGGAGATTGAGCAGGGTGATGAGTCCGGCGAGTGTGCCACAGAGCAGCGCGGTGCGCGAGGCGCGAGCGGCTGGCCGGCTCGGCTCTGATAGCCTCCTGCCGAGCTGTGGTGCCCCTTCGAGCTCTGGAGGAGGCTCTTCATCAGAGTCACAGCTGCGGGCAGGCCGGCGCGAGGACATTGCGGCACGCGCGGCCCCCGCGCCTCAGCGCGTCTCGACCACCGCCTGCCACCCCAACCTCCCCTTCTGTCCTTCCCCCGCCCGCCCGCCCGTCCCCCCCCCCCCCTCCCCCACTTCTCGCCTGGCCCGGCGGCGGCGCTCTCCCGCGCGCCACCGGACGGCACCCCCTCTCCCCTCGCGTCGAGCAGAGGCCTCTCTCTCCCTTTTCTCACAAATCTACAGCCTCTATTTTAACCTGTTGCCCCCCCCCCCTCCTCTTCCCTCTGCCCCTCTCCCCCCCCCCCTCTCTCTCTGTCTCCTTCCCCTTCCCCCTCTCCCTCTCCCTCCTCTCCCTTTCATCATCTCTCTCCAGCTCTCTCTATCTCTCTCTCCCTCCCCCTTCTCCCCCTCTCTCTCTGGCTCTCCTCTCCCCTGCTGGTTCCTCCTCTCTCACCCTTTTCTCTCCTTGTTTCCTGTTTCTCTCTCTTCCCACCGACCGCCCTTAGATCTCAATTTGCACACAAATATGGTTCATTATTTTTTTGGGATGCTGCTTCCTCGCCATCGACAGAACCGGTTCTAGATCAATGAATTCTGTTTTAGATAATGAGGATATTATTGTCTCTACCCCACACAAGGCGCAAGACATCTGTTATTGTGGCGAGAAATCTTGAGGCGAAATTCCAATGTCCGCGGCGATTTCCTCGTAACAGGCAATGTTTGCTGCTTATTAAGCTGGCTTTAACGAAAAAAGATTCAGCTTACTGATCGAAGCGCTCTGAGCGAGTGACTTATGCCCTCAATCTGCGAGTGTCGCATTCGCGAATCGAGACTGTCGCGAATCGAGACGCTCACAGACTAGTAAATGGGCACGCAAGCATAGACACACACGCATGTGCACCCCTTCGAATCTCCCCCCTCGCAACCCCCCCGCTCCCATTATAACCCCCCACAAGTTAAAATGAGGGAAAACCCGGTGAGGCGGACCGACCTACGTCGGATGCTGACTCACCAGCTCACCAGGCAAAAGCACCGGTCACCGGGGGTGGGGGGGGCCACTGGGTGGGGGGGGTGGGGGGGGGCTCTCGTCAGAAAAGAAGAACGGTCCTTACCAGCTCGCGCCGTGAGCCGTGAGCGGTCCACGAAGAATAACTGATTGCGGCTACGCGAGTGAGCGCAACGCAGACCCATCGCACACATCGCAACGCAGGTTGGGCCGGTGCCTGGCGCCTGGCGTGTGCGCAGCGCAGCGCGAGCGGTGCGAGCACGGGCTAGTACAATGTACAATGCGTAGCGAGTGCGGGATTTGGATGATTTGGCACACAAGCCAGCAAGGCCAGAGCACCGGGCCTCCGGGCATGCGTGGCTTGAGGCTCACTTGGCATCGCCCGCACTGCCGGCTGCTCGCGCTCCTCCTCCGCGTCTCGGTCTTCTCAGCTCTCGTCCGTCTTTTATCACAGTATTAAGGCCTTTTATCAAAGTATCACAGCAGCCACGAAGCCGCATACTCGGGGTCAGGCGTCGGGTTTGCCCCGGCAAAAAAAAAGGCTTCGCGCGCATTCACGTTAACCACTTTCGCGCGCTAAATAGTGGTTACAATGGTTTTGTTTTTGCGTTCAACCCATCCGGCCCCGTAAATATCCGCCAAATATCCATGGATATCCATTCGGCCAAAAGCGGCCTAAATATCCGGGAGATATATCCGGATATGTCTGCCAACCCCTAACTGGCGCTAGTAGCTGGTGACAGCTATCGGTGGTCTGCCAGCTGGCGCGCTGCGGGACAGCGCTGAAGGACGCCGAAGGACGCAGAAGGACACTGAAGGACGCTGTAAGACGCGCTGCGGGACATCGCTGACGGACAGGGGGGGGCGCTGAGAGACACTGGGAGACGCTGAGGGACGCTGGGGAACGCTGCGGGACGCGCTGGGGGACTTTCGCGCGGGGGGTTGAGGGAAGAGAAGACGGCGCCTCAACGCGCGGACGCGGAAGAGAGCCGCCGTCTCGGCGCGCGGAGGGGGGGGGAAGCGGCGGAGGAGGGGAAGGAAATCTGCGGAGGGGGGGGGAAGGGCCGCCGTCTCGGCGCGCGGAGGGGGGGAAGGGCCGCCGTCTTGGCGCGCGGAGGGGGGGGAAGGGCCGCCGTCTTGGCGCGCGGAGGGGGGGGAACCGCGCGGAGGGGGGGGAGGGAACGGCGGAGGGGGGGAACAGCGGAGGGGAAGGGGAGGAGCGGAGGGGGGGGGGAGGGGAGGAGCGGAGGGGGGGGAAGGGGGGAGCGAAAGGGAGGGGGAGAAACTGCCGAGGGGGGTGAGATCGCAACACTGACCCAATCATCCCTCACATTCACGTATTTTTCCCGGCCTGGCCCGGGAAAATCAGGGAGTGGAGAGAGGGGAGGGAGGAGAGTTGCGGAAGGGGGGGGGGAACCGCGGAGGGGGGAATCACAATACTGACCCAATCCTCCCTCACATTCACGTATTTTTCCCGGCCTGGCCCGAGAAAATCAGGGAATGGAGAGAGGGGAAGGAGGACTGCAGAGGGGGGGTGAAATCACAGTACTGACCCAACTTTCCCTCACATTCACGTGTCTTTCCCGGCTTGCCCCGGGAAACGCATGGAATAGAGAAGGGAAACGCAGAGAATGGAGAGAGGGGGGGAGGGGAACTGCAGAGGGGGGAGGGAACTGCAGAAGGGGGAGGGAACTGCAGAAGGGGGGGGCCAGTTCTGTTACCTGCATCTCTTACCTTAAACGCGTGGACAATTACCGTAACGGTAAAAATAAAACTCAAATCTTCGAATTTCGAGACGAAAATCGGCGAACCAGGACTGGAGCCCACGGAGAATCCGAATCGGCACGCCTTGCGTGACCACGACGAACATAGAAGACGATATATAACGAAGAAGGAGCGCGCTCATGCCGAAATATTCACGCCGAGAGGCCTGAATACAACACGGCCCCTTGGAGCCTAGAGGACACCAACATTGAGCTGGAGCCTTGCCATCAATATGGAGGACTAGTCTTATGCAAAAGATGGAGTCGAATCGCCCGAAATTTGCTCCCATGACCTGATCGGTAGCGATGCTGCCGACGAGCCGGCGTCGCACGTCGTTCACAACGTATGCTGCAGGAGATCGAGTCGCAGTTCACAACTCTCATCAAGATAATACGTGTCGGGGGTATTTATTGATGCTGAGTAATCTAAGCCTTAGAAATCATATACAAGATGAACTGCTCACAAACCCTTTGGGCCAGAATATTTGATGGGCAAAGCGTTTCCCTTTGAGACAGACAACATACAAGCGAGCGGAGACGAGCACACAACACACGCAAGCATTCAGACTGCACGTGCGCGCATTGCAGTGGACTGCCTGCGCGTCGCCCTGGCCAGCGCGCAGGCAGTCCACATGTGTCTAGTCATAACCACTCCCTGATCGGGCGCGCAGACACAGACAGCCTGCCAAAATTGCTGGCTCGCGCTCGTGGCTGCGCCGTTGCCGCTGCAGCAGCTAGCCGCCAACACCAGCAGCCACTCGCCCGCCACTGTGGCGATCGGAACGTGCCGACCCACAAACAAAGCAACCAGGCCTGTCAGTCCCCCTTCCCACCGCCGCTAGATGCTCGCCCATCTGCTCCTGAAAGGTGAAGCAGCTTTCGCGGCGCGCGCATGCAGCGCCGCCCAGGTGACAGAAATTGTGACCTAGCTCGCGCTGCGCGTCGAGCTGGGGGCTAGGGCCAAGATATGATATATGATGGGTGAGGGGTATGGAGACGCCCTCCCATACCGCTACAGCCGCCAACGAGGTTGTCTGAGAGGCATGGGAGGGGACGGCGCGGCGCGGCGACGGCGTGCAGCACCTCCGAAGGTGCTTCGCCTCTTGAGAGATATAACGATTATACTGGTAGAATAGGAGATTATACTGCTAGAATAGGGGCTTTTACTCCTAGAGAGCGAGCGCCGCCCCCCAAACTTGCAGCCCACTTCTCGAGAGGGCCCAAACTTGTGACGCGCTCGAGAAGCGGCCCAAACTTCTAGAAAAAGTTCTAGAAGTATTGACCTGGGCCTAGAAACAAGGAGGAAGGAGGGGGGGCCTGGGGGCTGTGTAGGGAAACGAGGGGGGCCTCCCCCCGCGGCATCGGGGCAGTGGTTCTCGAAGAATACCGAAAGGGGGGCAGGGGAGAGGGCGGCTGACAGCTGACGACGGGCCTTCGGCCGAAACGGACCTTCGGGGGATCCCGGTGGGCGAGAGGGGGAAACCGGCCCTCTCGGGTCTCGGGCGCTGGGACGGACTCCCCCTACCCGCAACACACGTCTCTTGCGGCGATGGGTGTCCGTTGTTGTGAGCGGTGCTTCGTCTTTTTTCATTTTTCGCTTCAGGTAGGGTTTTCGCTTTGCTAAGTATGTTATTGACGCTTGACGGGTAAGAATGAGAGAGAGAAGTCCGTCGGGGAGAGAACTGAGAACTCTCGGCTTACCGGCTGGACCGCCCGCCGCTCTCGGTGCCCCCCCCCCCCCCCCCCTTCTTGCCACCGTGGCGCACCAAGAAGAAGGTTTCGACCGGAAAGGCGCGGGACGGATTAAATCAGCAGGAGGGTGAGTGGCTGGGGAGGGGGGCATCTCTAGTCGCACATAGTCGCACACAGGACACAGGCTGGCGCAACACGACGCATGTCCTCAACCTATGCTTAAGCGACACCCGCCCCCACCACCGTGATGCCACTACCTGCAAAGGAGAGTCTTGCACAAATAGTATCGCACGCGACTCGACACATAGGCCCCACCATTGGCTGATCCTCTCTCCGTTGTGTCACGGTAAAATCGAGCAGGTTGGCAGCATCACCGACTTGCGTGGTCCCGCCCGCGGTGCGGCTTGCTACGATCAAAGTTATCGCACGAGCGTTGATCACACCATTAGCCGTTGAATGGCGGGGAGCAAGCACGCAGCCCATTCACGATAGCCATCTGGCGAGAGATGCAACAAGTCATACATGAGCCGTTGCTCGATGTATAGATTCTCATCAACCTCGGTTCCTGGAGAATGACCACCAGGAGTCAATACTCCTGTTTGAAGCGATTGCGCGATAGTCTTAGTCGCCGCGGCCGGGAAGGGAGCGCTTGGCGTCTTAGGATACACTTGGGATGCCGGACTCTTAACTGCACGCAGGAAACGCTCGCCGCAATCGCAGTAGTGGAGCCATGATCTGGAGCCCGCCAGCTCACGGAGCTCGGCATTGACCCTTTTAATCGATGAAAAGTGGTTGTTCCAGCCCTCGACCCACCAATTTGACCGATGGAAGCGCGCGTGATCTCGATAGTCTCCCTCATCGCCGCCACGAGGGAGGATAGCGTGCAATAGAATCTTGAAGATAGCATGGGGGGCGGGATCCGATTTAGTTCTCGCAACTCCTTGCGCAATCAAACGCATACATTCTCGCGCGCAATCAGCGAGGAAGCGTGTTACCACTGAAGGACAGGCTTGCGCAGCATCAAGGTGCCTTTCTTGTGAACACGCGTCGCGGTAGTCAGCATTGTTGTACTGTGTGCCTCACCTGCGCATCCGGCCGCGCCGCATGAAGTTGGGCCACCACGACGGCAATCTCCGCTGTAACAACCTGCGAGAGGTGTCGGGTCAAGATGAGGAGCGCTTCTTGAATAAGACACCCCCCTGTTGGCTATGCGACTGGTGCGAACCTGTGGCATTTCCCCTGAACCTAGGTCGTTCGTTCCCAAAAGCAGAACCCACACGAGTGGATCGAAATTGGGACTCTTTGTTAGCAGTGATTCTCGTCCTGGCTGGATGCGCCAGCCAATATCCTGAACACGATCGCCTCCAATGCCAAAATTCAGAGGCGACCACCTGATGGAATGCGCATGGCAGGGGCCCAGTCAGGCGCTGGGAGCGCTTCGCCCTCTGGATGAGCCCTTCGGCAATGGGGATGCGCATGATGATGCTGCACACCGGCCGAAAGCCTGCCGCCAGATGCGCTCGCACTCTGGCTGAGGAAGCGAATCTCTGCGCGCCGAGAAACCCGTGCGTATCCAACCCTCCGTGATCGAATCGCCTAGGAAGGCAACCTTTGCGCGCGAACCCTCTGCCGACATGGCGCTACGCAAGTGCGCTCGGTGCAGCGTCAGCCACCGCTTGGCTGCCTCCAGCGGCAAATTGTCCCTCGGCGTGCGCTCGACGTGGGCGGATGAGGCTGCAGGCCATGATGGCCATCGGTCCTCGGCGGAGTACGCCAGCGGCCGGCTGCACGACCAGAGCTGGCAGGCAGGCGAAGGCTTGCAGCTTTGGGGCCACGTAGCGAGCATGAGCAAGGATGAGGAGACGAGCGCCAGGGAGATGCAGGCGAGGGGATACGTGGAAGTGGCGTTACGGACTTGACCCTTGAGGGCCGTCGTGAGCGCATGGTACCTCCCGCTCCCTTCGCCGCCAGCGCGCCAGTCGGTGGGGGACAGCTCGACCGCCGTCGACGCCATCCGAGGCGCACCGGCCGTGTACTTGTACAAAGTAGAGAGCGACGACTGCATTCTCAAAATGGTATTCCTAGATTTCCTAGAGAGTGTTTTCACGGACGGTTTTAGCTCTACATACCTTAGACATACTAGTACCTTTACTCTAGATAGAGGACATACAGCTTGGGGGGTGTAGAGCACGAGTAGATAGTAGAAGAGTGAATCTGGAAGCTTGTGGGCCGGTCGGTCGCCAGCTGTGCACTGATGGAGACAGACGGCAAGAGCAGCAGAGCCATGGATCCGAACGGGCGGTTAGAGCTGCTCGCCGATGCGCAGGAGGAGGAATGTCGTTTCGCATGACAGAGGCCCTCCAAGGGGGCAGAGGAGAGCTGGAGCACGTTCTGGGAGCGCTCGGCTCCAGACTACACTGGAAGCCGCACTCCAGCAGAGTTCTGCTGCTCTGAAATCAGATGATATAATCAGTACATCGCTCCGATCGTGTTGACGCAAGCGGCGATCATTGCCACCCTTGTTCTTCTACTGTGAGCGGTCACACGCATCTCATGCTGCGGATGGCATGATGTCGCAACCCTCAAAGTTGGCCGATGCGGGCGACTGGGGTGCGGCGGAACAAATCATTCGTAATTGGGCAGTTAGTATTCATCGAGGGAGCGTGGATTGTGGCCGAGGTCTCATGGCGACGGGCTTAGCTGATCGCCGAGGACTGAAACGTCAACCCCACAAGACGGCCATACGTTGCCATTCTGAATCCCTCTTTATTCTTAGTTCTCCTTCCTGTTGCTCACTTATCTACATTGGGAATCGAACACTGGCTGCTTTTTTGCACTCGAATGACCTTGTCATGCAGTGCACATCGCTGAACAACACACGATATCATGGCCACGGCAAGCTTCAGCAAATCAGGATGTCGATCGTGCATGCTCAGCTTGTTGCGACATGGCGACGTGTCTCCAATTTGGTCAGGTGCGGTGAGGCGCAGACTGGGACCACCATCGGGTGTAACTCAGACCTGACAAACCGCTAGGAAGCACTGGGAACGGGACGTGTCCCCAAACACACGGAAGTGCCATACGTCAATGGATGGCATGGGTCGCTTAGCACTCACATGAGCCCTCGGCTTGGCTAGGGCGCTCCGCCAATCTCAAATCCGAGGGGTGGGCGTGTATGCTGCTTCTGCACAGTGCCGCCATCATCCTATCCTGCCGAACTAACGTGATTGGATTTCAATCAGGCGAGGCGAGTCCCCGCACGCTACGAGATGCGTTCATGCGTGCAAACCTGTGAGGCGCGCATAGGGCACGCAACCGCTAGCAGCTGGCAACACGGCGTGCAACTTGAGTATCAATATTCTTTTCGACCCTATCGCGCCCCAATCAGCAATTAGTGTGCCCCATTTAGAAGGGGTTGTGGTCGACTGAAACTAGAACCTGAGCTTCCCCCCTACACCGGTAGAATCACGAAATGGGTGAGACACCCGCACTATGCACCACCCCATACACGGCACGCAGCAGAGCGCGGCGTCACGCACAAAGGGGACCGGGGCTTCTTAGCGCGTTGCTTCGGCGCCTCCACCTTGGCCAGTCACCATCGCACTCGGCACTCGGGCTTAAGGAGCCAATCCAATATCAAAAATTCCGTGCCCATAATTTGCCGTTCTACGCACACTAGCACTGCCACAGGTACTACCAAAGGCTCGAGAGAGAACATGAGAGGGGGGGCAAGTAGTGTGCCACAAATGCACTCTAGAAGCAACCGTATGCATCACACCGCCACGGCCATGGCGCATAGCGACATGTAGAGCGACTTCGAGCTCTTGTGCTCGCGGGTTGTAAAGAAGATACCAAGCCAGCATGACCAGGGCAAATAAGATTTATACCTTCTCAGTACAAGCATTTGGAAATCGAGACAGGTGCACTGTCGTAAATGTGAGAGGGTGTTGCCGTGTGCAAGTGGATGGCGAGGAAAGCCTGCATGTGCGATCGAGGCGAAACGCCGAGCCAGGAAAGGGCGCAAAGGCGCAACCTACGGCATCCTAGACGATGCAACCTTGAAGTCGAACATCTCTGACCAGGATGCCATCATCAGGCACCCCACACCTGCGACTCCAAGCATCTTCATCATGCTTTTGGACCCCACAGCCTTGGCGCACCCGTCATCCTTGCAGCCAGAACGTCAATAAATCGAAGATGAGATTGTGCGACCAGTTGAGAAAAATGAGGGAGAATGCCGACGCGCGCTCCTCAGGCGACTACTCCGACAGTTCCACCTCCACTGATCATCCCAAAATCTTTATGCGTGCACAGTATTTGTGCGGAGCCCGGCTTGCCTGCCAACTTCACTTTGGCCACCTCTCTCCACAACGGCACGCCCGCAAGATCGGCGGGCGTACAGTCCCACAGCGCAATCGTGTCCGCAACAAAAGGCTTGGGAAGCGTTAACTCAGAAAGGACGCGCGCACAGCCTCCGTATATCAGTGAAAGATGTGGCTGCCGAAGCGGAGGAGCCCATGCCGGAGCAGACTCTGCCTCAGCTATACTTTCTGAGAAGAAGACGCACCGCGCGAGTCGCCTGCAGACGGGCAATGCGCACGGGAGAAAGTCAGCGGGCGAGCGGGCGGGGCGCGTCGTCGGGCCACCTCCACCACCAGGAGTACATTGCGAGCAGGGCCACTGCGCTCACTGGAGCTCAAGCAGCTGTCGGGTCTCCCGCATGATGGCGACGCCCGACTGGTTCCAAACGTCGCTGCCGTAGATCTCAGTGAACTCACATACCACAGCCCCCCCCGTCCAACGCTCCCCTAGCGAAATTAGCCGCTGCACCGCCTCGTGGAGCGCTCTCTCGTCGTTGCCGCCACCGCTGGCGTCGCCAAGCAGAGTCACATGCGGCGCCGAGCTGGGCAGGAGGTGCGCCGACGCGACGGCGCGCATAGTCGAGGCGATCTCGTCCGAGTCACTCTCCGGCGGCACGAGCCACAGCGAGAGCGGCATCGGCGCGCCTCGGAACGGCTCTCCCCCGCCCCCCACTTCCTCCCCCCTCCCCCACGCCCCCTTCCCCTCCCCACCTTTCGCCCTGCCCCTCTTCCCATCTCTTCTCTCTCTCCTCATTTCCGAATCTTTCTCCTCATGTGTACTTTTGCCCTACGAGACCCCACGAAAGCTTTCACCTCATTCACATAATAAACAGGTCCTCTTGCCGGCTCCTCCTGCCTCTAGCCCTTCTGCTTCTAGACTTCTTTCCGTCTCTTGTGGTTGGAAAAAACACCACCTCCCTCCCTCTCAAGGGGAGAGTTGGTACAAGAAGAAGAGAAGACTGAATACACTAATAACGCATGATCATGATTCGTTCCGTTTCCCTTCCCGTTCTCCTGTGTGTCCGGTGGTCTCTTCCCATTCCTCCTACGACAACTCTCTTCTTCCCCCCCCCGCCCCACTTTCTCCCCTCACCCCCCCCCCCCCCCCCCCACCGTTTCCTCCCCCGCGCCCCGAGTTCTAATCAATCCGCCCGCCGCCGCCGCCGCCAACGCAACCGATGGGGAGTGTCCCGACGGCGGAAGGACCCCAAAGTGGACAGGCCTACAGAAGTTTTTAAGAAGGTAAGAAGCGGCAGGACGGGAAGTGGAAGTCGCGGCGACGCCATAGCTATCGCTATTTATATCATCGTGCCATCCCCGCTTTCGGCGCCAGTCCTTTCGAACTCGAAAGAAGCGGCGCAGTCGATCGAGGCGCCCCCCTCGCGCTCCTCCAATTCTAATGGGAAGAAACGGCAAATCAATGGCAGAAATGCGCAGATAGCGATGCGAACTCGCTGCCGGGTGCGAGTTAGGTATTGAGGAGATTGAGGCCGCATAAGTGCAGGGCGTCAGAGTTTTATTGTTGTACTAGTATAACCTTAGTGCTGCGGGAGCGTAACCCTTCGACGGCAACGGAGCCCCTACCCCGCGACCCCGCGATGGGGTCGTCCGGTGTATGTGGCTAGGAATACTAGCCTAGCTAACGAGATGTCCTACGACGCTATAAGCTATAAAAAAACCTTTAAATATTCTCGCCTCGCGCGTGGCACTAGGTTTCGGGTTTCGCTTCTGTAGCCACGCCCTTTCCCTCCCCTTTCCCTTACTTCTCGCTTTGCGGCACCTCCCCTTGTGCTCTACGTAGGGGCTCAGGTTGTAGGGGGGGGGTCGGGTTGGGCGGGGTGCACCGGCCCCTAGCGAGTATTCCGCTCGCCTTCCTCCTGAGTCGCTGGGTGGCTGTTTCTCTCCGACGGTTTTCAGTTGCCGTGTTTCCACCGATTGGTCTTGCGCGGTCGTGCGTCGGGGCCCGAGGCCGAGTCAGTCTCGTCGATCAGCGCCGGGTAAGGCGCTGTCGAACGGAGGAGCGCCGCGAGGGCCGCCTGGGTGTTGGCGCTCGCCAGCCACGCGTCGACGGCCCCTGCATGGCGTCCCGCCTAATTGCCCTCACACCCTCTAGGTCATCCCAATTCGTCGAACGCACAAGCCCCAACACGCCATACGCAGTGGCTAAAGAAATCAAAGAATAGGCAAGGCCCAGAATAGAGCAAATGAAGGCATAATGGCATGAACCACTAATTATGAGTGCGGTGTAAGGGTGCACTTGGTCGAAGCCTTTTTACTAAGAAAAGCCTTCAGGAAAATTGGGACCCCAAGCCTATTACAACGAAGTTGCAACACGGCAAGTGCACCACCTACTACGGCTCTTTCCCGATGCCTTTGGCCGTACGCATGAACACACAACCAGTACGCGCATGCATCGTCGTTGATAGTTGTTGATGACAATGTTCGAGGATCCATGCTAGTAGGAGTTAGGGTGCTTGGTCTGAATGTGACTCGGCGGAGGGCTCGAGATCAGTATTTGACATCACAAGATGATGATCACCATCGGAGATGCTGCACAGCACTCATCCCATGACGCTGCGCTACCGCTCGCTCAGAAGAGGCGGCACATTCACCGTTGGGACTTTCACTCTCAGCATGGCGCTCCCTACGCATGGCACAGACGGCCTTGCCATGAGCTACCGCCTATGTCAGTGGAGCGGCAAGCAGCAGTCACATGCACGCGCAGTGTGCGGTGAAGACACGGCAGGTGCCGAGCAATGGAGCCGTGTCGAGCAGTCGGACGTGTGGGTAGCGCCACTACGTTTACGCAGCGGAGCGACCAGCACATCAACGCGTACCAAGTGCCATGGAGAGCGGCATGGGCAGCGAGGCAACCCTCTGATGTTTATGCTCTCTTGCGCCTTGACTCAAGCCATGCTCGGTCAAGGTAGGAGCGACGGGCAGATTGTTGCCGAGGCGCTTTCTCTCCGGTCACATTCTCCACTTGTTCACACCTGGAAGGTGGACGAATGGAAGAGGGGACAAGTCGCTCACAGTGATGATGCGGAGCAGCTGCCCCAAACGGGTTGAGCCGGACAAGAGGAGTGCATTGCGATTGTTGGTGCGCGATGCCTGGGTGGTGGCGATCATGAGGGCGCGCAGGTCTCTCACAATAATGCGAGATGGTCGTTGGGCACGTCCAGGAGCGTCGAGCCGGTGCCTGCCCCCTCCGCCTCTGCTATGGCGTCACCAACGCGCGCATATTTGGCGAGAGTTGCGGCGAGTTGAGCCATGGCGCGCTCCATAGCGGCCTCCCCCTCTTGGAGCATCCCACGGTCCATGCGAGGCGCGCGCATCGGCTTCGAGGTCAGCATGCCGCCGTTCGCCGCCTGTTCCTCCTCCTTTCGCATATTGGTCGCACGAATCCAGCTGGCAATGTACTCCCGCTTTTGCTGGGGAAGTGACGGCACGCGCTTGCCACAGAAGCGCTCCACTTGATGTGCGGCGAGAATCAAGTCTCGCGAGCTGAGTGTTGGCACGCCGGGAGGCGGGGTGGCGGTGCTGAGCAAGGCAGCGGTGTATGGGCGAAGCGCCTCCATTAAGGCGTCTGCCGAAGGCTCTTTCCCATTGCCCAATGTGGAGGAGAGGGGATCAGGCCTCAGGATTGCGGCTTGAGCGGTCGCAGGCCTCCGAGTGTATTCAGGGGCTCCGAGGGAGGAGGCAACTGTTGGCGTGTTGGGCCGCGAATTGCCTGGTGATGCGGAAGCGCGTGCCGGTATGTTTGGCGAGGCAGCCCCCGAACTTAACGGTGAGTTTGTGTGAGCCCGCGCCGTCGAGGGCCGGCGGCTCGCTGCGGACGCGGCAGCGTTGCCACCTACACCGGCCACTTGCGGTGAGCCCAGCTTAGCTGCCTCCCGTGCATCGGCCCGTCCCCGTCTCAACCCATTGGAACTCGCCGGCGCTGTCCCGATAGGCGAGCTCGCACTGCAATCGTCAGGGTCGGCGTTGCCACCACGCACCCTCCTCTCCCATCGAAACCAATCTGCAAGGAAGGCCAGCTGCTCAGCTGGCGAGTCCGATGTCGGGAAAACACCTGTCGCGCTGGAAACGGCATTGACCGCCGCCGCGACGTGCGCCGGGTGGAGGACGGGTTCAGACGCAGCCACGTCTGCCGTTGGCGCACTCGTGAGCGAGAGGAAGACTGCGTTGAGCGAGGGTGGGGGGGTGGCTCCATCCATGCCGCCGCTTCTGATGGCAGGCATTCGTGGAGCGTCACCTATGCCTTGAGTGCCCCGGCCGGTTTCCGCCTTGTTTGTGGCTAGAGTGGCAGCTTCAATGTGTCCAGCACGTCCTGCATCGTCGTGTCTAGCGGCTGAGGGGGCCGGATCCGCTCTGGTGACCGGCATACTGATCAAGCCCGTGAGAGACGGAGCAATGACGTAGTCTTGAGCAGAGTCACCTCCGGTGTCCCTTGAGCTCTCCGCCCGTCTCCGGTCCAGCTCGCGCGAAATTGAACCAACAGGGACGCGCGCGAGGAAGCCACGATACCAGTCCTCCAACAAGCATCGGCGAGCGGAAAGAGTCGCGGGTGATTTGTGCTGATGGAGAAGTGCCACGACGCGGGAACATAGGACGGGCACATCCTGCAGACAGGTGCAAGGAACATGGAGGAGTCAGCAAGCCGTGGCCTAGTGAATCTCACGTGTTTCGGATGTGTGCGCGGCCTTGTGCAGGACTTGAGCGTGTGCGCGCCTGCGTCGGGATGGCGGTGGCAGCCAAGGCTTCGTCGCCTTCATCTTCACCGTCCTGTCGCTGATATGACGCAATGTCAAGGCCAAGCTCAAACTCGTCGGCGTTGATGCCACGGGGTGGCGTGCTTCCCGACTTGCGTGTAGACGAGGACCGTTGGGTTGCACTGGAGGGTTGGCTTGATCTCTCGCTCGATTGCGGCGTATCGGCGTTGGAGAAACTTCTGTGATGATGTGATAGATTGCCACTCTCCACTACGACGGGTCGGGGCACGCCAGCCGCCAGCGCTGATTCCTCCGCTGCCGCTGGAGTAGTGGAGCGCGGCGGAGGCGTCTGCGGCTCCGGTGTCACCGGCCGAGCTGAAACTACAGCGGGTGCATTCTTCTCCATCCAGTCGGTAATAAAGACTCTCTTCTGTCCCATCACACGCGGCGCCGTCAACTTGGTGAAGGCCTCGATACGCGAACACACGGCGCCGAGGTGGACTGGCGGCACCTGTGCGACATGCAGGCGGAACGTGCTGAGCGGCCCTTTTGCGCAGTGTGCGCGTGCGCTGCAGTCGTCGCGGCGTGCTTGCGCTATTGGGGATGGCGCCAGCGGCGTTGCTCTTGATGATCCCCACCCCACCCCCACCTGCCCGCCATGCTTGACAAGCAGCTCGAGAAGCTCTTCCTCTCCGAGAGTGGTGAGGCCCTGCGTCCCCCAGACGGAGTCCTCTGGCTCTGGCTCCCTCGGTGGCGGGCGCGCAGGCTGGGGCGAGTTGACAACCGGCTGCGAGCGTGAGGTCGGCGGGACCAGCTCCTCCGGCCGCGGATTGCTCGTCTTCGCCGCAGAAGGGCGGGAAGGCTGCTTGGCCTTCTTGGCACTCCCCTGCATGGCGCCAACCGCCTCCGAGAGGAGGGGAGAGAGAGAGAGAGAGAGAAGGAAGAGAGAGGGACTCGGGAGAGAGGGGGGAGGGAAGTAGGAGAGACGGAGAGAAGAGAGAGAGAAGAGGGAGAGAGAGAAAGAGAGGGAAAGGTGAGGAGGGAGAAATTTAGGAGGGAAAAAGGGCTGGGGAGGGGAAACGAGAACTCACATGTGAACGAGAGAGAGAGAGAGAAGAGAGAGAGAGAGAGAAGAGAGAGAGAGAGAGAAGAGAGAGAGAGAGAAGAGAGAGAGAGAGAGAGAGAGAGAGAGAGAGAGAGAGAGAGAGAGGAGAGGAGAGGAGAGATCGGAAGAAGCGCGACGGGGAAGAAGAGAGCGAGCTGCTAATGTACGAGTACAAGATTACACAGACAGATGATTTGGACTGAACCCCTGGTGCGCGGACCCCGCGTAGCAGGAAGAAGTGGAGGGGGCCGCCAGAGAGAGAGAAGAGAGATGTGCTTTTTGGGGGGCGAACCACGCGAGAAGCGACGGATCATCGGACCACTCCTTTCGTTTCTTTGCATCTCCCCGTTTCTTTGATACATTACACGCTACTGCAGCGGACACAACACACACTGCAAGATTGCTTTGATGATCCATCCTACTCTCTCTCTTCTTTATCACAACAACTGGACCCCTCCCCCTGCAGCACCCACCCACAGAGCCGTGAGAGAGAGAGAGCGAGAGCTGTTCTCTCTCTCTCTCTCTCCCGCTCGCGCTCTTGCTCTCCAGCAGTTCCCGCCTCTCTTCCCCTCCTCTTCCCTTCTTCTTCTCTTCGTCTCTCTCTCTCTCTCTCTCTCTCTCTCTCTCTCTCTCTCTCTCTCTCTCTCTCTCTCTCTCTCTCTCTTCTTTCTGCTTTGCCCCGCCCTCTCCTCCCTCCTCCCACACCCCACCTCTCTGATGAAGCTTTCCAGAGGAAAGTACTTGATGAGAGTATTGTACTTCACTAAGAGCTCTACTCTACCCTACTCTTTCTTGAGTTCTCTTTCATTCAGCGAGGAGAGGCACGGCACGACCCACACATTACAAGTAAAGACTATCGAAGATCTACCGTCCCCCCGCCCCCCCTCCCCCCCCCCCCCTTCCACAGAAGATAGCAAGACGGGGGGGGGGGGGGGTTCCCGCCCATCGGCGCGCGGGCGGGGGGAGAGGGTGGAGGCCGCCAAGGCTTCTCTCCCTCCTCCCCCTGCCCTTCTTCCCCCGTCTTCC
>CM030943.1:62586-80776 GCA_018136815.1 Isochrysis galbana | reverse complement strand
CATCCCGAGCCCGCGTAATCAAGCCCGTCACCGAGTCCGAGATTTCGGCCGCACCGAGCCAACCGGTGCTGGCCACCGTGCCCCTATTGTCATCACAAGCTTCAGCTTCGTCCTCACCGACGGTTGCGACGCCAGGGGGCTTCACCTTTGGCCGGCCCCGTCCGTTCCCATTTCGAAAGTTAGCCCTGTTTTGGCGTCCAGCACGCCAGAAACGACGAGTCCGAGTCCGAGTACAAATTAACGTCACCGCGGAGTCCGCGGTCGACCACCGGCGTTCCCACGCCACCCATCAACCGAGAGCCATGGAGGAGCTGCACAGCCGTCTCCTAGCCCCTCTCAAGTCGCCGAGTCTTCCGAATTCGAGTCTGAATCCACCGTAATTTCAGCGGTCCATCCACCCGCTAGCCCGAGCCAAGTCCTCCGAAGAATGCTTCGCATTGCAGAACCTCTTCGGCCACTACCCACGCAGCCGCTGCCGCAGAGCCACCACCCTGGCCCAGCCTTCCCCGCAGCCGGCTTCTACGACAGCCACGTCCCTTCTTTCGCCGGCGCCGACCCCGCCGACGACAGAATGCAACGACGTCGATCCCTGGCCTGTTTCCTCTTCCGACGTGACCATGGAGAGTGACCACAACTCCTCTGCACGTCGAGGAACGGCGGCCTCCCAAACCGAGCTTCTACGCCCATTGAGCCAGCCCAACCGAGTCCCTGAGCCATGTCCTTCATGTCTCTCACCGGTGGTCTCGCGGCCGCGGCGTCCGTCGCCGCCGTCCGACACCCCACTTCTCCGAGTTTCTTCGTCCATCCCGTCCTCCGAGCCCGTCTCTACGTCGTCGATATCCGAGTCTTCTTCCATTCGTCCTACGTCGCTGCGGCCACCGGTCGCCGCCTCCGAGCACTGCCTGCCTCTCGATACCACTGCCACCACCATCATGCGCGTGGCAGCGATCAATGCGTCCGCGATCCAGTCCTTCGATTCCTCTCAAAACAACTCCGATGTCGGCACCCGTGATGATACCCCGTCACCCGCTCTCCACGCTCTCGCCTCTCTTCGTGCACGAGCGAGCGGCTCTGCGGTGGTATTACCTCGGCACCTCACGGAGGCAGCCCAAGAGCTTCGCCGGCCTCGCAATGGCACCCTAGCCTCGCCTGCCGCCGCGCTACCCAAGCACTTCGATGAGCTTTGCGCTGAGCTCACGAAGATGAATCAACGAGTCCAAGACGGGCTGACGTCTGGCTGTCACGCACCACGCGTTCTCGTCGTTGGCGAGACGAGCGGCGTCGTCTCCTCCATGTTCCTACTCGCCGGTGCTGATGTAGCTACGTGCGATTTGTATCCTTCCGAGATCGATTACGTGCCCCACTTCCAAGGCGACGCGCTTCATGTCCAAAACCTAGGTTGGGACCTAGTCATCGCCCACCCGCCCTGCACGTACCTCTCCGCTGTCAGCAGTCAATGGCTCTCCCAAGAACCCGGACGTCGTGCCGCTCTTGAGTCGGCCGCTCGCGTCTTCAAGTCAATGGCCTCCGCCACTGCTCCGTTTGTAGCGGTCGAGAACCCTCGGATGCATGCGGAAGCTCGCCGTTTAGTCGGGGGGTTGACCCCGACCCAATTCGTCCAACCCTGGGAGCACGGCACTGGACACCAGAAAGCCACCGGGTTGTACCTCACCAAAGGGCTGCCGCCTCTCCAGCCAACCTGCGTCGTGGATGGCCGTGAGTCGGCCATGGCTAACCTCTCTCCTTCACCGCACCGTGGCGCTCTTCGCAGCCGCACCTACGTCGGTGTAGCTGGAGCGATGGCGACCCATTGGATGCCTGTTCTTCTTCGACATTTGAGCCAACAGGGAGACCAGCCATCGACGAAGAAACTGTCCGCGTTGGAGCTACTCGCTTGCGCGCGGCGCAGCCTATCGGACCGGCCTTCCCTTAGCTCGACTGAGGCTACCGCATACGAGCCGTGGTCGGCTCTTCATCGTTATGAGAGGGGGAGGGAATCTAGTGAAGTTTCTTCCGACCCCGTTGTTTCCCGTCCAGCTACTCCCGAGTCAGACAACCACGAAGACCAAAAAGAAACCCACGATAACCACGACAACGACACGCCACTCTACGCCTCCGAGTCTACTCTCCACGACCCATTCTCTCCATGGACCGCCCCGCCTCCGGCACGCGCGAGCTCGCCGCGTCCGACGACGCCGACGACTCTCCGGAAGCGGCGCCAACAATGGCAAGCATTCGGAGTGAACGGGGACCAGAAATGGTCCAACGTCACGCTCGAAACCGCTGACGAAATAAGAGCGCAAGCTCTAGCCGGACGAGGCGCCGACGAGGAATCCGACCTCGCCGCTGCCGTCCGAGCGCCGATCGAGTTCGTGGAAGCCAAAGGCATCCGCGCCGAAGAGCTAGCCTCATTAGTTCGAAGACCCAAGACAGAAGCCCAAGCTCGTCTCGAGAAAGACTGGGAAAAGATGTCCGACCACCCGAGGCACCCCACCGACAAGAGAGGCCTGGGATACACTAGTCCCAAGCTATCACCCTGCACCGCTACCAACGAGGACGACCCCTCTAGACCCTCTGCCACGATAGCGGCAGTCGGATTACCCGAAGAGACGACGATCACCACGACGACGAATTCACCCGAGCAACCACGCTGTCGACCAACCCCGTCCCCGTCCGACACCATCGCACACGTGACCGCGCACCGACCGGATAGCGTCGTGGATACCCTACCATCTGCCTACCCAAGGCATTGCCTATATGTTCGAGACCTAGTGGTCTGCCGCTCCGGCGAGGCTACCGGCAAAGAAGGAGTTATCTTAGCCGACTCCGCTCTCACGGTCAACAGCACACTCGCTGACACCGGAGCTGGCCCGTCGGTCGTGACCACTTCCCTCTTGTCCAGCCTACCCAAAGACGCATGCGTCGAGCGGCTGCCACAAGCCGTAGTGACACCGCTTCACGGTCCGGACGGCCTGCCTCTTATCACGCGAGGCAAGGCTCGAATCGTCTTCTCCGTCGGTGGATTTCTCTTTCGTCATACGTTCATGGTGATTGAAGGCAACCCGATGCTGCTGCTCGGGAACGACTTCTTAGCCACGCACGCCGCTTCGATTCAGCTCGCCTCCGACAGCGCGGACGGCTCTATCACCCTCGGTGCTCCATCCACGGTGGCTCCTCTTGAGGTTAATGGCAGTCCAAGCCCCGACGCTCCGCCGATCTTTCGCGTCTCGACGTCACCGATAGCGGTGGTCCCTGTCAGCATGACTTGTGCACAGGTCTGTCCGACCTCCGCGAACCCAATCACGACTGACTTCTTCCGAGGGCCGCAGGCCACCAAAAACGACAACCAGCTAGTCACCGAGCCTCTCTTCAGCACGGCCGATGAGTTTGCCGCCAAAGCGCCGGCATCATGTGGCTCCGAGTACCTCCTATACACCCACGAACCTATCACGATCCCGGCCTATCATCGGGCAACGTTTCACGTCCGAATTCCGCTAGCTCTTCGAGAACACGAAGACTGCGCCATGCTCGTGGACCGACTCCCTACGCGTGAAACGATCGATAGCTCTCCTCTCGTCATTCCCCAAGTAGAGAGGTCGAACGCCGACCACACCATCGCGGTTACGGTGGTCAACACTGACCCCAAACCTCTACACCTTCCGTCGTTCCATCCTGTAGCTTCGCTACAGGTTCGATTCAAAATTCACGCTGGAACATATCGCCGCGTCGGGGCCGTTAACTCGCCGGATGTGATTGAGTCGCTCGACGAGGACCAGCGTAAGCTCCTCGAGGCAGCCAAGATCGACCCCGAAGGCCGTCTCTCGATGCCCCAACGTGAACAAGTTCGTCGTCTACTGGCCCGACGTATCGCTGCTTTCGCAATTGACCCGACCAACCCGAATCACACTCACGTGATGGAGGTAGAGCTACCGCTCAACCCCGGAGCCGAAGCTCACCGCCACGCACCGTCTAGAGTTGGACGAGAGGGTGAGAAGATCATAGAGGACGAAGTTTGCAAGATGGAGTCCGCGGGCATCATTAGGAAATCAAATTCGTCGTGGGCCTCTCGAGTCGTGCTAGTCACTAAGAAGGATGGCTCCGTACGTTTCTGCGTAGATTATCGCGACGTCAACTCCAAGCTTCGTCTAGAGGACAGCCCTCTTCCCCTCACGGTAGAAGCCATCGACCGATTGTCGTCCGGCCAAGGCAACCTTGATTCTCTATTCCTTTGCACCCTGGACCTGGCATCTGGTTTCTGGGGTATACCGATCAAAGAGTCCGATAAACATATCACCGCGTTCACTACTCATCGCGGCAAGTACGAGTTCAATTACTTGCCTTTTGGTGTTCAATCCGGTCCCTCGTATATGTGCCGCCTCATGGACGCCGTTCTCGGTGGGCTGGCATGGGAGATTTGTATGCCATACTTGGATGATGTCGGCGCCTGGTCGACAGGCGTAGGTGACTCGCTGTAGGCCAGGGAAGAGTCGTCATTCCAACAAATGTTACACCGTCTTGATCTTGTCTTGGAACGTCTCATCTGGGCGGGCCTCACTTGCAGGATGTCGAAATGCGTTTTCTTTGCCACCTCGGCTGAATATCTCGGCCACGTTGTTTCGCGTGAAGGTCTTCGGATGGATCCCAAGAAAGTGGAAGCCGTCTCGAAAATCGACCCTACCCAAATCAACTCTATCGAAGCCGTCCGTTCTTTCCTTGGACTGTGCTCGTACTACCGCCGTTTTATACGCCGTTTTGCGATCCGTGCAGCGCCGTTAACCGCTCTCACGCGGAAAGGGTGCGATGTCCCGGTCGAGTCGCAAACAGAAGCCTGTCGCCAGGCTATCGAAGATCTCAAGCAAGCTATCTGTGAAGAACCCGTACTCGCACCTCCTCGAGACGACCGTCCTTTCCTCGTTAAGACCGACGGTGCTAGCAAGCTCGGCATCGCCGGCGTCCTTGCTCAGAAAGACGACGAAGGGAGAGCGCGCGTTGTTGCATACTACGGTCGTAGTTTGAGTCCGGCTGAGCGCCATTGGACAGTTACTGAAATCGAACTTCTAGCAGCGCTAGAATCGATCCGAAATTGGAGGCCGTATCTTTGGGGTCGCCACTTCACCCTCGTCGTAGACCATTCAGCTTTGCGCTGGCTTCACACGATGAAAGATCAAGTCACCGGTGGTCCAGCCTCGCGCCTCATGCGATGGGTCCTGAAGCTAGCCGAATATCGATTCGACGTCGTGCACAAACCTGGAGTCACTCACTGGGACGCCGACGGCTTATCCCGCCTAGTTGCTCTCGAGCCCGATCACGATCCTCTCCATCTCGAGGAGAGTGACGTCCATTCTTTCGATTCTTCCGAAATTCACGACATAGTTGCCGCCGCGGTTACGTCATCCACCCTCACCGCTCGCCGCCAACAAGCAAACGATAGGCTCGCTCGTCAAGCATCGGAATCTTCGGAGTCGATTACCTCCTCGTATCTCGATGTGGGCGTGCCTCATGCCGACGAATTGCGTCAAGCGCTCTCTACCGACGAGTTCGCTAGCTCGATCATTTCTGAACTCGAGTCGATCCTTCCGAAAGCTTCCTCTTCGATCGACTCTAGCTCGTCGTCGAAGAAAAGGTCCCGATTCCTGCTTCGCGATGGCCTACTCTACTACCGCTCCTCAGAGGCGGAAGAGGCTCCTCTTCGTTTATACATTCCGGAGTCCCTTCGTGACACGTACCTCCGCGCCTACCATGACCACCTTGGTCACCCAGGTGCGACAAGGATGACTACCCTACTTCGTTCTCGAGTTTACTGGCCTGGCCTATCCGCCTCTGTATCGGAGTACGTTCGAGAGTGCCATGAATGCACTCTTGGCAAACCGTTACCGCGACCGCTCGCCCATCCATCCGGTCTTTCTATCGGATCCTATCCTTTCGACGTCGTCTATTGCGATATTCTTTCGATGGCTCCCACCCACGATTTCGTATCCGGCCGCTCCGGTTTTGATAAGCTGATTGTTTTCGTCGATTCTCTCTCTCGTTGGATTGAAGCTGAGCCTTGCAACGGTAACCCCTCGTCCGCAAAATGTCTGGACGTCTTCATGCGTCTCATCGTATCTCGTTATGGAGTCCCTCGCCAACTTCGAACCGACGCCGGCTCGAATCTTTGCTCTCGGTTAGTGGACCTAATTCTCAAAGCGACTGGCACGGACTTGAGCACTACTGAAGCCTATCGCCACGAAGGCGTAGGGCTAGTGGAAAGAGCTCAACAAACTCTCCTCACGATGACTCGAGTCTCCAATGAAGGCGGCGCCCATTGGGTCGACCACCTTCCGTTTCTTCTCATGTCTATGCGAGCGACCGCCGGTCGCGTCGTACCCAAGTCACCCGCGGCTATCTTGTTTGGTCGGGAGCTTCGTCTTCCAGCTCAACTTGCTGACCCTGCTCCTGTTCTCGAGTTCCTTCCATCTAGGCCTCCGTCCGATGCCGTCATTTACGCCACCGAGCTCAATAAGAAGCTTCTCGAGTCGTGGCGTTCCGCCCTCGAAAGTACTCAAGAAGCCCAACGCGAATCGATGCGCTCCGCCTCTCAAAAGTCTAAACTCGGTGTCACCTTCAAACCAGGAGACAGAGTTTGTCGTCGAATCCCTGGCCACGCCAACAAACTTCAATATCTCTACTCCGGTCCCTACCGAGTAGAAGAAGCCATCTCGGCCACTCGCTACCGTCTACGCGATCTCGAAAATCGTCAAGTCAAGGATGAAGTTCACATTTCCAATCTTCGTCCGTACTTCACCGTCACCGATTCGTCTCCGCTCGCTGAAGATGAGTACTTGGTCGAAGAGTTACTCGATCGCAAGGGCGATGGAGTTTCATTCAAGTATCTCGTCAAATGGCGCGGCTATCCTCGTTCTGAAGCTACTTGGGAGTCTCGAATTGAGTTGCTTCGGCGTTGTGCTGATCTAGTTGAGTCGTACGACACCACTTTCGACCGCCGTCCGGTTCAACCCCAAGCTCACTCCGCTGTAGACTCCTCTTCAAGTCCAAGCTCAAGTTCCCATCCAATCAAGTTATTCCACGTCGAATTCAAGAGACAAGTCGTACTCCTCCTGATCTGCCTTCGAGTCGTACTCGTTCTCGTTCACAATCGTAGCGCTAAGTCGACCGGAAGTGGATGATTAGCGTCGCGTCAGCGCCTGACCCAGCGCAACTGCCCGAGCAAAACTCCTGTAAAAGGGAGAACGTGGTAGGACGTGACGTACGAAATCGGGGGCCGCCGCGCTAAGCTGCCGATTTTGTGCTCGCTTTGGATCCATGGGTTAATCCTCCTCTTCTAAGTCTCTCGTCTCGTATGGTTAAATGAACTCTCTTGGCTCGACATCGGGAGACGTCTCGATTTAAGTCGGGGGGTGTTGTATTCCTGCCCATCTGAAGGTTGTAGGCATGAATATTCGTGTAAGGTACGCGCTCACAATTACAATTGAACAGTTCCCCGTGTTGCCACTGACGCACAAGACACACAGATTTGGATTCCCCATGGTCTCAAGTCCAGGTTTGCAGGTTTTGGTCTCGAAATTTGCGATTCGAATTTTGTTTTTGCTGTTACTATAATTGTTGGCTCGTTTAAGGTAATAAACCGGCATGACTTCGACTTCTCGTTCTGCAGTCGCTCTGCGAGACTCTCTCTCTCTCTCTCTCTCTCTCTCTCTCCGTCCGCCTCTCCTCGGCCGACGGCAAGAAGATTCGTCCAAAACATTCTCCGGTCCCAAGATATCTCGTGGGGGGTCTCTCCGCGCTCCGCGAGGGAAAGGACGCGATCTCGCTCCGAGATCACCCTCGCGCCCTCCCACGCTGCCCCGCCGTGCCCTCGGTCCCTCGCCCCCCCGGCGGCAGGTTCTTTCCCTCGGCGTGCCGTCCGTCGCCTCCGGCCGTTATATTAATCCCCCCCCCCCGCGCGAGGTTCTCTTCTCCCCCGCGCGCGGTTCGTTTCCTCCGGCCGTCGTTGTTCCCCCCCTCGCTTCGATTCCTCTCGCGGTTCCTTCGATGATTGCCTCCATCTCGTCCGTTCTTCTTCGCGATCCTCGCGGAGGGGGCACCGACGTTTAATGTTAGTTTCGTCGCGGTTTCGATGAAAGAAAGGAAGAACGAATGGCACGCGCCTCGCGTCTCGCGTCTTGTTTCGTCGCCCCTTGCTCGTTGCTTGTCTAGAAGGTCTCTCCGCACATCGCCTTCTTCCCCCGGCGCGAGTTTGGATCTCTCCTCGACCCTCCGCGTTGGCTTCAGCGGACGAGTTCCACTTTAACGATAGTTCGAACCCTTCGGTGGCGTAGTTATGCGCTCTCTTTCCGTATATCTTCGCGCATGACGAGCGATCGCGACTTCAGCCTTCGCCGCGCGGGGAGGGGTTTGTTTATCGTATGATTCCGGAGTGTTTACGTTAGTTTTCTGAGCCCAAGGACTTTGGTTTTTGGTTTCTTGTGAGTGATTTTTGTAGCAACTTCGTCGAGTCCCACCGTGTTCCCAAACGAGTCCCCCCGAGTTCGCGAGTCTATACCCCGAGTCAACGAGTCAATACAAGTCAAGCACGCGCCTGAGCCACCCCCAGTCGCCTGCCACCACCTCCCACAAGCCTCCTTCCGCACTTCCGCGCCCACCGTGCTCCGTGCGTGCGTCGTGCGTCGTGCGTCGATCACCATGCCCGTAGTCAACCCCGAGGAAAGCTCCATGAGCTCCCCACAAGAACCGCGTTCCGCGCTAGCTGCCGGCGCGCCCTCGCAGGCAATCTCCAAGAGTGAGATCAGCCTTGCTCTGACAGGGGGGAGCGCCTCGACAACGAGGTTGTTGACTGCTTCGAGACGCACCCCTACGCAAAAGATAAGTGGCCCGACAAGACTGATAGGGAAAGACGCTTCTTCATGTGGCACACGATCGCCAAGGAGCTCGGCTGTAGGGGAGCGAGGGATCGCGGTGAGCCTAGTCGGTGTGTGAAAGAGCGAGTGCAGTCTCTGTACGGAGCCTCTCAGCGTGGCTTCTCACTATCCCGCTAGCCTCGACCCGATACAATGCGACAGCGTGTCAGTGTGCTAAGTGCCGCGTTGTCAACGTTGTCTCTGCATTCGGATTCGGAACGCAATGGAATTGTAGGGCGATAGCGATACGAATGTATGTCGTATATCCTAACTAAACTGCACACCACACTGCTCCACCTCACCCTCAGTATTGCTAATGTTATGCTATTGTAGCACCTTCTAACTCTATGTCACTACGAGCAGCGTGTGTTCACGCCAGCTCATGGTTGGAGCGCGTGGCGTGCCACGGATAGTGGCTTCGTGACGGCTGTTTGCAATTCTTGCGGGTAAAGGGGGGCCCTGTACCTGGTACCTGTACACCTCCTCTTGCCGTATGCGCTCCCCGTTAGGTTTTCCCGCGCGACTCCCTCTCCTCCGTCGCCGTGCCCCAACTTCCCCTTTCTTGCCTCGTCCCAGCGGAAGCCCTCTCCCCCCCCCCCCCTCTTTCCCGTCTTTCCCCCGAGTGCTTCCTTGAGCTTCCGGCCCCCTTTTCGCCTGTCTTTTTCCGCGTGTCCCCCCCCCCCCCCCCCCGGCGCATGACGTTTTCGCCTTCGGTGTCCCGGTTACGCTCCGCGCTACCGCCCGAGCGCCCTCCGTGCCCTCCCGTCTGCTCCTTGCCTCCGTCCTCGTGCTGCGGTACTCCGTGACAATTAAGTGTGAGGCCATGACATCTGTCCCGTCCCCGTGTCCTCCCTCATTGCTCGCCCCTCGCCCCCCATGCCCCAAGCAAGCCATACATCTCAGGCGGCTACATCTCATCTCCCACTCACACCTAGTCGTACCACAGCCACAGCCCTACCCAGTCCACCACAGCAAGTGTCAACCCCCCCCTACCCCCCGCATTCTTTCGTTCAATGCATTTATCCACTTCGAAGCCGTATGTATGTACCACTACCACTACGGGTTGCAATACACGAACGCTAGAACGCTATCTGACAAGGCTAACGTAGGTTAAGCAACAACGAGGCTTCCGAGGCTGATGTGGGGCTGTGTGTGCGAAGGCTCAGACTCCTCCGAGGCTTTCGCGGTGACGGCGAGCTCATCGAAGCATGCGATGTGCTGCTTCCAGCCGCAGAGTGTTGCCAAGGTGCAAAAGTGCCTGAGTCCGAAGTGACTCGGCGGGTTGGGCCTGGGTCCGAAGAGGACGACATTGACGTGGAAGACGCTGATCGTCGCGGGGCTTTGGACTTCTTGCGCGAGGCTTCCGTGTAGTCACTCTTCTGCACCTCGAGTTCCTTCCAGCTCGTCGCGTCACGGTGGTACATCGAGAAACATTCCGCGTGGTAGTGCCGCTTGCATCCCGTGCACCACACTCCTTTAGCCGCCTTTGCACGAGGTAGTTGTTGGTGTCGATGTGACCCTGAGGGTCTGTTGTCGGCGGCCTTGGGGCAGAAGGTGCCGAGGCCACAGTACCGATTCTTGCCCACCGCGTCGGGCACGCTCGTCACCACATGCCTGGGGCGGTGAAAGGGCAGGGGAATAAGCTGTTCCTCCGCATACGTCGTGCGGCCTCGTTTGATGGGTCTGGCTCGTGCGTCGCCGCGAATGTATTCAGTTGCCTGCACGAGTTCCGCCAAGGTGTAGTCGTCCAAGTTGATGTGACGCTCCGGATCGGATAGGGAGGAGTTGAACCCACTGATGAAAAGGCCCTCCGACACTTTCTCGATGAAGGCGGCGTGAGTCATGTGCTTCTTTTTGCGCTGAGACGCGTACGCACAAGACACAAGACACAAGACCTTTGAGAACAGGCCGTACAACTATATCAGTAAACTAAACTGATAGGATCACGTTAGCGCGCGCCGCTTCCGCTCCCCTCCCCCTCTGCCGCCGACCCCTCTGAGACGGACGATCTGCTCATGGACACGCCGTTGTCGCCGAAGCGACCGCGTCAGGACGATCCGCCAAGCCAGGCGCGCACAGAAGCCACCACGCCACGCCCACGCAACACTTAACACTGCGAACAGCAAGGCGAAGACAGTCCCCATGCTGATTGGCAAGCTGCAGCATAGACCCCACACCACCCTCCACCCTCCACAGCCACACCCAGCACAACCCACCCACTGGACGAGCCTCGTGCCTCGTCGACCAACGCCGGATGGAGGATGGGGGGGGTCGAGCACAGGAGCGAGGCGAGGGCGGCCTGGACGCTGGCGCTCGTGAGCCAGGTGTCAACTAAGTTTATACTTGGTTGACCCATGGGGGGGCACGAGCCCCCCCCTCTCTCCACTCCTCCCCTGCCATGGGGGAGGAACCACCCATCCTCCTGGCACGCCTGATGGCTTGCCAGGAGGCCACTGCCCTACTGACCCACTCCCTTCCCCACAGGCTCGCCCCATTCGCCCATCCTGGCCCCTCGTGACCAGCCCATCGCTCCAACCCCCTTCCCCCCCTGGTCGACAGGCAGACAGGTGCAGATTGGGGGCCCCAGAGGCTCAGGAGCGCCAGCGAGGGAGAGGCAGGGGAGACCAGGGCCCAATCCCAGCCTCCTCTGCCCCCAGAGCTGGCCTCCATGAGCCTCCAGGGGTCGCCAGGGGCAGCTGCAGGCCTGCCGCAGGCGCGCCATCGCGCGTGCCGCAGGAGAGGGGAGAGAGAGCGCGGAGAAGGGGGTGGGCGGAGCGAGAGCTCCGCTCACCGAAAAATAGGTAAGTCCCGCACCTGTTTACAGGATAAGTCGGGGCTGAGACCGCCGCCCACTCGGAGACACAGGAGGAAGGGGGGGAATGATCACCGGGGGGGGGCGCGGGCCACCGGACCATATCTAAGCCCTTCACCCCTATCCCCCTAGTAGTGCACGGGGGGAGTCGCCTTATGGCGGGGGGAGAAGGGCCGGGGAAGTGGGGGTGTAGAAAGTTTCCTACGTGAGTAGAAAGTAGAGGGTCCACGGCCGCGTGTGCGGTGAGACTATTAAAAGGTTTAATCGTGAGCCAGGTGTCGATGGCCCCAGCGTTGAGAAGCTGGAAGTCGGTGGCAAGGTCGGGCGAGGGCGAATCCTGCGAGGGGCGGGTCGGGGTGGTCAGGACGGGTACGCGTGTGGCCGTGTGGCCTAGGGGGCCGTATGCGCGCACTACGAGGTGCGCTGAGGGCTGCGCAGATGACGTCTTGCCTTCAGCAGGCAGACGATCAATCTCGGGCGGCCGACGAGTGGGACGGATCAAAAAGGAATCCGGTGTGATGAATACAACGTATCAAAATACGTCTATCACTCCCGACTCCCGCGGCGGACGCCGCGGTTCTTTACCGGTAGAGCCCCAGAGCGTGTACAAGGGAGGGGCGAGGGGGGAATAGAATCGCACCATTTTCTGGCGAAGATTTTCGTGGCGACAGGTGGCCCCCCTGGGAGTTTTGTTGTGGGCTTTGGAGAATGGTCAAAAAATGTCACCCCCCCCCATAAAAAAGCCCTGTTTGACTGCCCTAGATATCGGCGTGAAACTGATGTGAAACCCCCCCGACCATCTTTGGACCGACTCACCTCTCCTTCTGGTCGCGGCGCGATGGCGGCGCTCCTCCGTCCGCTCTCCGGCGCTATGCTGGTGCGCTCGTGGCTGGGTGGCGCGAGGCGCGGATGCGCGGTGGGCGGGCAGGCGGATCAGATCCTGACCGCGCTGCGCGCCCAGCCCGCCCTCCTCGAGCAGCTCCTCCAGCGCGGTGGGCCTGAACTGCGGATGCGTGTGCTGGAAAGCAGCTTCAAAGCTTCCAGCTCGGCTGAGGTGCTCAGTGCGGCGGACGCTTTCGTCAAGGCGGATCTGGACGGGGACGGCAAACTGACTGCCGCTGAGTTCCACATCTGGTACCAGCGGTCGCTACGCAGGCACGGCCACTCGCTCTCCGACCCAGACATTGCGTACAAGCTGCGCAATCTGAGCACTGAGGATGTTGTCAAGGCTGTGAGCGAGACGGATGCAACGCTGCCGAGTGCGCGGCAGCTGCGTGCTCTCGGTCTGACGGCGGCCGTCCCATTCATTGCCTTCGGCTTCCTCGACAACGCAATCATGCTCGCAGCCGGCGATCAGATCGAGTCAGCGTTTGGTGCTACGTTGGGCCTCTCTGCAATGGCTGCAGCCGGCTTGGGCAACATGTGCTCGGACGTGGTAGGCATACAGGCAGGCTCGATTGTTGAGTCCATGGCGGCACGGATGGGTCTTCCTGAACATGGTCTCACACCATCGCAGATGTTGTCGACTAGCGCAAAGCGAGTGTCGACGCTCGCCCAAATGCTAGGTGAGTCAACACATACATGGGCAGCGGCAGGTGGGGGTCGCACTTACATTCAGGGGACGATGGACATGATTAGCAATGGTGGACGCAGCTCGTTTCGATGCGCATCCTGTCCTGAATTCGCAGTGAGCGATTGCATCGCCGTGCCTGCCGAGGAGCTCGCTTTCCCCGCTAAATATACTTCTCGAAATTACAATACGTAGCCTTCACATGTTTGCCTGTAGACTTGTGACAAGTGCATCCTCATCTCCTTTTTTTGCAGGGATCTCGATCGGTTGCGTCCTAGGACTGGCACCGCTGCTTTTCATGGAGGATGAAGAATCTAAGGCTCTCAGGAAAGTCTTCCTTGCTATGGATCGCGACAAGTCTGGGACCGTCTCGCTGTCAGAGCTAGAGACGGGGGTCACTAGCTTAGGCATTGAATTTGACCGAAAAAGTGAGCCATCCTATCACTGGCCGGGTATTTCGGACGCGTGCCTGCGGTTGCACCCGTGCCTGTGGTCGCTGACGACAGGGCCTGTCGTTTGCTTGCCGCCACTGCTGTGTGTTGTATGCATACCTCCTTGCAGCGGTCGCAAAAGGCGGCGATAGCCTCCTCGGTGCAATGTGCAACAAGTAGGCCATGGGAACACCCACAGTTCCGTGCTTGGCCCACACCATGCAGGTCTCATGAGAGTCTACGATGAAATCGATAGAGATCGCGACAGGCAAATTTCGTTTGGCGAGTTCCAAGAATTAGCAAAGAAATGGAAGGAGGGCACGGCGTTTTCTCAGATTATACATTCAGACGACTAAGTGATGAGTGATGGCTTTTGCGGCATGTCCCCACTAGGTTGGAGTGCTTCCGTCGCAGTGCCCCGTGTAGATGAGGTGGCATTCCACCATCAACCATGAGAAAAGAGACATGAAGATGGGAGAATCATCGGTCTATTGTCCGCTCATCCGTTCACTAGAAATCTGCCACTCCGCAGTACAAAGTATTGGCGGCGGCCGGCCGTTGTTGCCGATGGTTACGACTACTATTGCTACGTCAGATCGTGGGTGCTAGTGTCAGATGATTGGTGTTATTGTTGCGATGGACGTCACACCGTCTTACGGTACCAAGTTAGCACCACTGGATGCAACAGCCAAGCCTCTCATGTCTATCCCTCGGTTGACCCCACGTCTGCTTGCTGCCCACGTGGCAACTTCAAAAACAAGAAACGAGAGTGGGGCACCGGGTCCAAGGCTTGTGCTTTTACGTTGACGAGGCAACTATCAGTAAACTGATAGGGTCATGGAGCGCGCGCCGCCTCCCTCCCTCGCTGCCGCGGCCCTCGCCGCGATGGACGAAGCAATGCTGGACACGTCGCTGTCGCCGAAGCAACCGCGCCAGGATGACCCCCCCCAGCCAGGTGGGCACAGGAGCCAGCGGGCCTGGCCCGCGCATCACCAAGAACAGCGATCCCACAGCTTGCATGCGGGCAACAGCCAGCATGCAGCATGCACCCATCACATCTCACAGCCCCGTCCCGCCTGCTCCCGATCCCCAACCACCGCCAACCGCCGCGGGCCTGCCCGCTCGCTTCCGAACCCCAGCTCAACTATCGTTAAACCGATAGGGTCATGGAGCGCGCGTCGCTCCCCTCTCCTCCTGTCGCCCCACCCGCCGCGACGGATGATCGGGCCATGCTCGACGCCTCGCACCCGAAGCGCCCACGAGAGGGCGCCCCACCGAACAAGGTGCGCACGAGGCGCGACCCGAGCCGTCCCCGGACAGCCACACGCCAGCAAGGACACCATGCCCAGCATGGCCACCACAGCCCCCAACTCCTCCCAATCACTCATGGCCACACGGCAGCTGTGACAAGCCGGCTCAGAGCCGCACCCCATAGGGAAAGCCGCAAGGCTGGGCCCCTACAAAGCCGCGGTACTGACCCCGTGCGACAGCACGAGGCACAGACCTGGCCAGACATCTCACCAACTCCAAGGGGGGAACAGTCAAACTGGTGCAGCACAAGCTGCACCAGGGGAACGGAATGGCAGACCACCCCCAAGGGAGACCATGAAGATGGCTCTTGGGCCCAACCCGCAGTCCCTCCGTCGCCGCGGGCGACGACGCGGACAGCCGAGACAAATCAAGAACAGACCCACAGCCAAGCCTGCACCCACACAAACACCAAGAGGGGCACAGGCCCACACCACAATAAATAAATAATAATCAATGTTATATCCTAGCCAACCCCACTAGCTAATTGGACATAACGTCTCAGTCCCGGAATCCCGCCATGCCTGACGGGCCAGGTGTCCGAGTGATACCGGGGGGTGGGGGCACTGCCCCCTCCCCTCGATATTTGTCCTCCCCCCAGTGCAGCATGCACCGGCCCCGCGCACCCCAGCGCGTCCTCTACTCGAGTCCACGCTGGGGGAAAACCCCTTTCGGGTAAAAGCAACGCGGGGGGGGGGGGGGGGGGCATTCGTGAGATAGGAGCCCAGAAGCGCTAATCTCCCTCGCTAGAGCGAGTGGCCGCGGCGAGCCGCGGCCCTTCCCTCCTGGCTCTGGCGCCCCCGTCTTCTCTTACCCAAACGGGGCGAGAAGACACGTTTCTGCCGGAGGGGGGAGCTGCCGCTCCCCCCTCCCCTCCCTCTTCCCTTTTCCTCCTCTCTTCCCTGCGGCGGGGACCCATGGCGCGCGCCTGCGGCCCCTCTTCAGGTCCCCAGGTGGCCAGCAGGGGCCTGGGAGCGCAGCTCAGGGGGCAGGTGAGGCTGGGGCATGGCCCTGGCCCCTCCTGCCTCTCCCTCGCTGGCGCTCCGAGCCCCTGCGGGTCGACTGGAGCTGGCTGGGGGGTCCTGAACAGGGGGGCC
Source organism: Isochrysis galbana (assembly GCA_018136815.1). Classification (NCBI taxonomy): domain Eukaryota; phylum Haptophyta; order Isochrysidales; family Isochrysidaceae; genus Isochrysis; species Isochrysis galbana. Next base: position 64,661 of record CM030943.1, on the reverse strand, counting down.
CAGGGGGAGGAGGGGCTGGTCAGAGGGATGGGCTGGCCACGACAGGCCAGGGCGGGCGAATCAGGCGTGCCTGTGGGGAGAGGAATGGGTCAGCAGGGCAGTGTGCTCCTGGCAAGCCATCAGGCGTGCCAGGAGAGTGGGTGGTTCCTCCCCCATGGCAGGGGAGGAGTGGAGAGAGAGGGGGGCTCGTGCCCCCCCATGGGCGAACTAAGTATAAACTTAGTTGCAGGCCCACACCACAAGCGTAGTGAAACGCACCACGATCCTGATGCTCCCGCATCAGACCACGCTCAAGGGGCATGGGACTCTCCCCATGCCTCCAAGACCCGCAAATTCCAGACTAACCCCCACTCCGCCGCCGCCGGCCCTCAGATGGCAGACATCCAAGACATCGAACAAGAGACGGAACCTCTCGACTTCGACCCTATGCTGCAAATCCACATCATCTTCACGCCAACGGAACGGGACATCAAGGTCAAAGACGAGGCGGCCCTTAGCGCCATTGTAGCACACCTCAACCGCCTGGAGGGTGGGGACCTCGAGCCGGACTTCATCTGAAAAAGCGCCTCAGGACCTTGGGAAATCCTCGTGTCGGCAGGCTGCGCAAACCAATTCCGAGCCACCTTCAAGTACGCCACTAACTTTCAAATGATCGGGATCAACACCCCGATCACCATCAAGTACTTGACGCTCGACGACAAGGTCAAAGAACTACCCCAAGCGTCCTCAAAGGCCCTGGCGGTGGCATTCAAGGATGTCTCCGCGCACCTAGTGGTGCGCAACTATCGCTTCGACATGAAGGACGCAATCACCATCAACTCACTGGCGAAAGCCGTCGACAAACAAGGCTTCTACTTCCTACAAGGCAACCAGGAGCGCACCAAGGTCATCACGAACGAAGGCCATAATCGTCACCCAAGGCAAGAAAGAAGTCTATCACCTTTACGTGGCGCCCAAGACCGGATCGTTCGCGGCCTTCGACTTTCCGCGTAAAATTCTCCTCAACGTAAACGGCAACCCATATCCACTCGACTACGCGGTGCGCAACTGTAAAGAGCTAGGCGGTGACATAAAGGACCTCAACCTACACGCGGGACCCAAAGGATGCAAAGGCTACTTTAAAGGCTACGCCCAGGCATTCCAACCGATGCTCCGTATATGCACGTGCGAAGAAGCCAACTAAGTTTATACTTGGTTCACCCATGGCGGGGCACGAGCCCCCCCCTCTCTCCACTCCTCCCCCGCCATGGGGGAGGAACCACCCACTCTCCTGGCATGCCTGATGGCTTGCCAGGAGCACACTGCCATGCTGACCCATCCCTCTCCCCACAGGCACGCCTGATTCGCCCGCCCTGGCCTGTCGTGGCCAGCCCATCCCTCTGACCAGCCCCTCCTCCCCCTGGGCCCCCCTGATCAGGACCCCCCAGCCAGCTCCAGTCGACTGGCAGGGGCTCGAGAGCCAGCGATGGAGAGGCAGGAGGGGCCAGGGCCATGCCCCAGCCTCACCTGCCCCCTGAGCTGCGCTCCAAGGCCCCTGCTGGCCTCCTGGGGACCTGAAGAGGGGCCGCAGGCGCGCGCCATGGGCCCCCGCCGCAGGGAAGAGAGGAGGAAAAGGGAAGAGGGAGGGGAGGGGGGAGTGGCAGCTCTCCCCTCCGGCGTGTACGTGTCTTCTCGCCCCGTTTGGGTAAGAGAAGACGGGGGCGCCAGAACCAGGAGGGAAGGGCCGCGGCTCGCCGCGGCCACTCGCTCTTGCGAGGAGAGATTAGCGTTTCTGGGCTCCTATTCATGAGTGCCCCCCCCCCCTGCGTTGCTTTTACCCGAAAGGGGTTTTCCCCCAGCGTGGACTCGAGGAGAGGACGTGCTGGGGTGCGCGGGGTCGGTGCGTGCACTGGGGGGAGGACGAATATCGGGGGAAGGGGGCGGGGCCCCCTCCCCCCGGTAGCACTCGGACACCTGGCTCGTCAGGCATGGCGGGATTCCGGGACGGAAAAGTTGTGTCCAATTAGCTAGTGGGGTTGGCTAGGATATAACATTAATTATTTTAAAAAATGCACGTGCGAAGAAGAACGCGAAGC